>CM030842.1:14375366-14462866 GCA_018105865.1 Metaphire vulgaris | reverse complement strand
TGAAATGAACTTAAATTTTTAACGAACATTTAGATTGGTCTATTTTGGAAATTTAGAAGTAGAAACAGAGTATCATATCATTTGTTTGTTCTTACTCGTGAAAGTTAAATTGTAGATTGCATGCGTATCATAAATTGAGCCCCTCGTGCCCAAATAAGGATCGGAGTTCCTACAGTAAATTGGGCACTTTCTAAGTTTTTTAATTTGTAGTATTCTAAAATTTCTGGCTGTGCTGAAGGTAAAGTTTGCATTCCGTTTTATAGCCAATCATGTAAACTATGCTTGGCAACAAACAGAACATGAAAATGCCAGACGGTTCAAGAGAAATTCTAATTTTTCCTTAAGGTGCTCAAATTTGGTGCCTTTACCCTATATGCCTGCAAGACTCCATATACACGGCTTATATTAAAAATTAATGATTAGTGTTTTATCCAATTTTAGTTGACAATAAGTTTGCATGGTCGACGCGGCATGTTACAAAAGGTCGCTGAAGTGAGCTGGACAGGTCCAAAATGTTTGGAAAATCTTGGCCTATAGCAGAGGTGGGCAAACTTTTCCACTAACGGGCCGCATGAAACCTAATACTACATTAGGCGGGCCGCACAAACAAAAAGCAAAATTTTTTATAATTAAGATGCTTACATACAGCATAAATTTTATTATCTATACTAGCAGAGTAGCATTATGACATTAACTATTTTACCATTTGCTGCTCAAATATCGAATTTTTAATAACCATTTTCATGATTTTCATATAAAATGGCATGTTTTTCAAACTTTCTCTAAAATAATTTCAAATCATCTCTCACTTTCTGCATTATTTCTAAATGGTCTGCCGGGCCGCATGCCCTGGCCTATATATCCTAGCGCTTTTAAAATTAATCTTATCTCGAAATAACGTAAGGCAAGCGTATTAAATTCCGACCATTTTGCTCTGAAAGTCCACTAAGAAATAGAGAATCGCTGAATATAACTTAGTGAAACCTGGCGGTTAAGCGATTTTGGCATACTCATAGGATTTTTAAGACGCGTAAAAAGGGTATGTTCCTGGCAAAATTTAGAAAAATATATTTTCATAATATTTCAATATCTATTTATCTCCGTTTGTCTTATATGGCAAAAATTTAAATAATCTGTCTAATATATTTTCTATATTTTCATTCTAATTGCTGCAGAGCTTTTGGTTTGCCATTTATTCAAAACTAAGATTATTTTCAATTAACGTTCGCCACACGCAAACGCGCTTTCTCATACGCCGCACCAGAACTTTGGAACTCAATTCCAGCCTCCCTCTGCAGCCTACGACATGGTCAAACAATAAACTTAACGAATAAACGTAACATGATTTAAAGTGGCTTAGGAGGCACTACTGCCTGTGTGAAGGACACTAGGGGCTCTAACGGGGCTTGAACCCGCTCCGTCAGCCTGACGCTCCAGCACGTAACCCACTCTGCCATCTTCTGCCCCCATAGATACGTTTTACAACTTTATCTATAGTTTTCCGAGATAGCCTTTGAATCCGTTTACTGTTTCAACTGTCACTCCCACCTCGTCCAAACTGTTCCATTTGTCCACAACCCTTAATTGCACAAAAGAATAAGCAGCTACTACAGCGTACTGTACTACTACCTCAAGTGCGCTGTATAAGTTTACGAGATTTTACTTACTTACTTACTTACGGCCAACTGCATTTTTAAATTACATGCTATGATTAGGGTTTTGTATGATTTTGTAGCGACTCGCTACAAAACCGCTGAAGTGGGCCGCGTTTTCAAAATGTTTGGGAAACCTGATCTATAACACCCCAGGCTCACTACCTATGGATATAGGCCTATTGACCATTGCCAGCTAGTCTGCAACAGACTCTCTGCCATTGCCTGTCTTACCATTGCATCTCTCCCATAGCTATTTTAAGATAGGCAAAACGCCTAAGTATAAGCAGCCACGGCGGAACTAAAATTAGCGCCATATAAACCAGATTTACTTGGTTACTTGTTCTGGTTTGAAGCGTCTTCCATAGTTTGACCCGACTTTGACCCGACCCAATATGGGCAGCGCCACCTGTCGTTCGCCGGATGCAGGAAGACGAATCAGTCTCTGACCGTCGACGGTCTTTCATCTCTTGATTCTCGGAGATTTTCAAGTGAAACTCGTGCAAGAAATGGCTCAGAACAAGGACTGGTGCATTGTCCTGCTCGATGCGGCGAGAATCGTAGACGGCAGAGGCATCGGTGAGCTGCTCGAGCAGCATTTTCGACCAGGGATTGTTAAGGACCGGAGGAAATTGGTCTCTTAAATTAATCAATTAAATGACTTCTTAATTAGCTTTGCAACATTATTGCTAACATGACACTTCTGTCCGGTTTTCACGGTGTATTGATTTCTTGATTAAAGTCTTCCATTAAATATTAATTTATCTAGCGCTGTGCTGGTTTCATTGTGCAGAAACATGACTCCAAACTTGCTTGACGATTATAGATCTATGACCTATGTCATAATTACCGCGTTCGTGTACCTTTAATAAATAGAATTAAATATTGTTGATATACATATAAATGAGAACAGGATTCTTCTTGTTCTTATTTTATTAAAATAAGATTATTAATATTATTACTTGGTTGTTAGTGCATGTTTTGTCATTCACAAAGTGAAGAATCATAATTGCAGAGCAAGTCATTGCCCAATGTTGCTACACACTGGTTAGGGTCTGATTCAAACCCCCTACTCTGCGGTTGCATTGCAAGAATGCTACCACTATAGCACTGTGCCCCAATACAAGTTACAAAGAGAGATGATAATAAATTTCTGTCTTATGTGTATTGATCAGATGTTTTCCTCAGAAGTCAGCTGCTTAGATCTCTATGCTGTGTTCTCTTTCTGGTATTCTGCTCTTCTTATGTTTTTGATTTTACATTCAAAAGTTTGGTGGCTATGTTTTCACAAAAAATCTTCAACCTTTATAGCTCACAAAAGATTAGTTATATGTATTTATTTGTGAGACTGCCGGTTAGCACAGCTTGCCACTAACTTAGCATTGATCTTAGCCACAGTCATTGGGATTTCGAGCAATGTGTGACTATCATCTACCATAATGGATGCTATTACTGCATATTTGGTGGTAACTAGCACAGCAATGATTCATATCAGGCTCTGAGCAGTCTTTGAAGAGTGTGTTTTGAATGACAGTGGTTGATGTATTCTTATGGTACTGTCATTTTCTATTTATCTTATCTGATGTGACTTTAACCATTAAACTGCCAGAGACTTTGTAACTACATGCAATGTAATAGAATATACTCGGTTTGGGAGGTTTAACTCCTTTCGTGTGAAGCCAGACATATATGGGGTGCTGGAAGTCGCACTGAAGGGCGGAAGCCGGAGATATGTCATGTAAGCCCTAGCTTACTCTGAAGTCCTCATTTTAATACCAATTGCTCGGCGTGAAACCCGAGTATTGTCGGGGACTATGTAAAATTGATATCTAGTAGTTTATTGGTTGATTTTCAACCTCATGTCTAGCAAGTAAAGACATGTCTACAGAATGAGGAAGTGGGTCACCCCTTTCAAAGCAAAGCCACTACACAAAAGCGGTCTTGGTGTCTGCGATGTTTTTTGTAATATAAACTCATGTTTTGAGATATGTCACACCAAATCTTATTATTAACATTGAACATAACTTCTTCATTCTGGTTTTATAAACAATTTCTATATTGTGATTAGTCTAAGTCAACAGAGACACATATCAACTAATTCTTTTTTTCCAATAATTTTGTGTTAATTTTTGAATAAAAGTCACTTTACAATCAATTTCACACAGGCTTACTTAGCCTCCTAAACCACTTAAAATCACATTATTATTATTATTATTATTATTATTATTATTATTATTATTATTATTATTATAAGAATAACTAAACTTAATAGAGTTTCCTATGCTTATAATCATCATAGGAAATCCAAAAATTTTTATTACAGCAATTTTTTTCCTTTAAAAAATTCAACATTTGGGGTGAGTTTCCCAAAATTTTATTCCACACTAAAGGGGTTAAGGGTTAAGCAGCATTGAAAGGACTAAACAGACTGTGGGTTCCATCATGCAATAAAGTTCAGAGATTTTACTTTTTCAGATGCAGATCATGGCTATGCCTCCGCGCTTCCCGTTCGCACTTCGTCTCGAGGTCGGCAATCGAAGAATTCAAAAATTAATTCTGCAAGGTGAATTTATTTAGGTGTCTTTGATGCCGTAGGTTTTTCATTGTTTATTATTGAGCATTATTGGTTGCTGACTATCTTATGCTTCCAGTTGAATATGGCCGAGCAAAATGCTGCATTTTTGTTCTCTGTTCTGTTATTTAAGTGATTGTATGTTAGTTATTTGGTTTGTACCATACAGCTGTACTTGCACGCATAGGCTGAAATGCAGCATTAGACCTTTATATGTTTTCATGTTTAAATGTGTTCAGTATGCTATATTTATTATCATAGTAAGTAGTAATAACATCATTATTATCACTGATCATTACTGTCATTTTTTTATTGTGATCATGTTTCCAGAACGTTTCTTCATTTTAGTTTTATTTTCACAAGTCACCATGGATTTCTGAATTCTTTCCAACTCTCATAATTTTGTTGTGCTTTTCTTATCTTTTCTTGTTTCATTCGATAACAAATTTACTTTTATTATCTTTGATCATTATTTCAAGCTTCAGTGGTGTTACTCCATTCCTTCAGATACTCTGACTATGTTAGCTGCATCTGTTATAAGAAAATGTGTTGTCTTTTGTTATGAATAAAACTAGAAATGTTCTGTCTTTTTTCAGGAATCTACATAATGAGCTAGAAAAAACACGGCAAGTTAATTGCATTATGAACTAATTGATTTTTAGCATCTGCTTGGTTGTTAAGAATTCTTAGAATCATTTAGTCATGTACTTTAGGCTGGATTTTAGTGACTGTGTGAAAATTGTTTAGATTTAATTCAGCAAAATGAACTATTAACCCCTGTACTGGTTTCCCTGAGTCTCACTCTGCAAGCCAGCAGCTAATGGGAAAGCATGAGTCAGAACCTGGGCAATGATGCACATGGTTTCAGTATCCATTTTCAGGCATATAACTCATGAAATGAAGATACAAGTGACCAGTATCACACAGTTTTGAAGGGGATTTTAGAAATTCCAACGCGATAATTTTTCTCATAATATATTGCTGTTTTGATGATTGATGACTTCTAAATTTTTCTATGAACGGTTAAGGTGTGAAATGAATTTCTGAAGATGTCACGAGATTGACTGAATTGTCATGTCAAGATTTTTAGATCAATCAAAAGAAATGCTGAATACATTTTTGCTAGACTCTGCATGGCAGAACTTGATTTATTTGAAATATTGTTACAAAAAAATTATGAATCAGTTTCTAAGAAGTTATTCATGTTTCTTTTTTATTTGCCATTTGTGTCTGTCAACATTTACATTGCCACTGTGACAGCTTTTTGCTCAGCTTCTCACTTCGGCTTCATGTTTCTGACTATACAAGAATGCGAATATCCTTGAATTTGTTTACAACATTCTGTTAACAGGCATGGAACTTAACAGGGATTTAATTTACTGGCAATTTCTGCTCTGTGTCTGTAATTGGAAATTGATTTTGGTTTTGTAAATGTGGTCGTAATAGTGGGATTTGTGAATACGCTTTTTTGCAGCCGTGCAAACCTCCGCCGTCATCTGGAAAGGTTAAAAGACGTGGTTCCTCTTGCTTTGAGTTCGGGAAAGCATACGACTTTAGGGCTTCTCAATAAGTCCAAATCATACATCAAGGTTCGTATTTAATTTTCCTACAAGTAGTAGTTCTTCCTTTAGGATACAATAATTATCGACAAAATCAGAAGGAAAAGACTCAACTGGTATGGACATGTCAACAGAATGGATGAAAGGAGACTACCTTATGAAGCACTCTAAACTCAAATAGAAGAAAACAAAGGAAGAGGAAGACCCAGGAAAAAGTGGATGGACAACATCAGAGAAGATGTGAACATGAAAGGAATTTCAATCGTAGAAGGAAGACGATTAACAGAAGATAGAACTTCTTGGAAACATTTTGTGTCTAGCTATTGCCGCTAAAAAAGTTGGCAGAGAGCAAAATGATGAGTGGTTCTTTGCTATGAAGGTCCTAATTAAAATTGATATTTCTTTACAATAACATAAGATGATTCTTGTTATTATACATCAAGCAGCACATATTTTTATATCCTGTTTTTGTATAATGCTGCTAGTTTACCCCTATGTATCACATTAATTCAGTGGTTCCTTGCGTAGACGTGTTTGTGTTTTTACTACAGAAGAATCCAGCTGTATCTGGATTCTACTGTATATGTGATTTGCTGAGAATTTGTTTTAAATATTAGTGTTTCTTTTGCTCAGAATCTTTCTATTGGTTTTGATTTCTAGAGTCTTGAGTTTGACCTGGAGCATAAATTGATCAAAAGAGATGACCTTTATATAGAGCATAACAGTCTCCTGCAAAGATGGTCTCAGCTGACCAGTGACCAGTATTGGGAAAGGGACAAGGCTTCTCCTGTTACTACCTCCTCACTATCATCAGAACCAGGTTTTAAATCTGTTGTCGCTATGCATTTGTAATTGCATATTTATTTACTTATAACAGTGATTCTCACACAGGACTGAACCACTCTAAACCCCATGTAATTTTGTTATTATTGTTAGTGTTATTATATAAATATAAAAAATAAGCGAACACTGCGGCACGAAGGAAGAAATCTTTGGCCCCATCAAAACTTGCGTGCCAAAGACGTGTCCAGCGAACTGTCAGCTGTCATCAAACGCACTGATTTTATTTGTTGATTTAAAAATTCTTATATAATAATAATAATAATAATAATATTTCACTAATGGGCAAAACACACTATTGTAGTGACCATTTATATAATAACAATAATAATAATAATAATAACAAAATTACATGGGGTTTAGAGTGGTTCAGTCCTGTGTGAGAATCACTGTTATAATAAGTAAATAAATTGTTTTAAACAATTTTTATAACAATGTTTTATTATTATTATTTATTTATTTATTTATTTATTTATTTATTATCTCATTCATGCCCAAAGTACAATACAAAGGATAGGATGTAGCTAATAATAATCCAGTCAGAGACTGATATTGCTATTCAGGACATATGCAATTGATCATTCAGTTTCTTTCTTACTTGTTCCTAGAAGCTGCAGGCAGAGAAAATTTTCTTTTATGCAAATGGGTGGGTGCCCAGGATCAAGAGCAAAAAAAGGATGCCGAGTCAATTTTGGCATCCCCATCTGGTCAGCACCTGGGCCACCACCCCACCGCCCCCCCTCCGCACGCTACTTTATTATAATTAATCTAGTCAGCTCTGTTAATAATAAGATAATTTGCAATATGGATATATGTGAAAACTTGAATTCGATTTGTTGTTAGACGACGTTGATGTGACTGGTGCCAGCGATGGTGATGATCTAAATAGCAACTTGAGTAGCGCCAGTGGCAGCAGTCCGCTTTCGTTTGCTGTTGCCAACGTATCCTTGAGCTCATCAATTCCAGCGTCTGACGATGCTTGGAGCTTTTCGGTGACCCGTTTCGACCCATAGGTTCTGGTGCTGCTGCTGATGATGATGACCACGTACATCCGTTATCCACATTCGGCCACGCCCCTCTAGTCTGTTTTTGTCGTACCGAGAATAAATATCACCGTTCGTATTTTTAACGTGTAGGCAAAATGCTTTCGTTCTTGATTCATTCCATGGGTTAATTAATTAATTAATTAATTATCTTTTGCTAATCTTGAATTCCTGTGGTTGAATGTGGAGTCGGTGGTCGCGATTTATCGATGCTGACGTTATGTTTTAAAGTGAGACAGTTTTGATTAGTAATTTATTCTTTTAAATATCCGTTTACTGTTGTGGTCACATTCTGCAATGAGCTTTGGCTGTGCGCTTGACATCGCTTTTGGTTCTTTTGTTCATAGAACGATGAAATTTATCTTCAGTTTTGTTGTTTTTAGAATTAGAATATTGGTTAGTTGAAGCAATAGCTATTATAATCTTCAGTTCAAGTTTTATGGCCAATCTGCCGTGTCTTGGGTTAAACTATTTAGCGTTGGTTACTATATAAAATTATCAAAAATACGGCATTTCTGTGCTCGTTGAACAGTCTGTGCAACTTGAATTAGAAGGAATCAAAGATGATGCAGTAAGCATATCAGCAATAAGGTGTTTGAAAAATTTCTGAATTCTTTGTAAGAATTTTGTTATTAGATGTGTTTGTTTATGGTTTAATATTCACTTGTCTGTGATGTTGTATTGTTATGTATTCAATTGCTGCTTGAAATGAATTCTTTGTAATGAATGCTATGGTTGTCTGACACATTTGCTTTGCTGTTGTTGTGCTATTACTGTTAAGTGTGCCGGAAATTGCTATAGAATATTATACAGGATATCTTAGGCTTACATTTAATTAATTTATGAATTTGGATTCAAGTACAATATGTCAACTGACATTACCAATTAATATAACGGTACTGCTTGCTGCTATTTTGGCAATATCGAGTCGGGTTTAAATATTGGTTGCATTTTATGAAATTTTTGTATTCACTTTATAAAATAATGGCCACATAAAAATTAATGGATAAAGGTAGATTTGAGAAAATCTGATTGGGTAATTTCAATATTTTGACTTTATAAATAACTTTTATAGATGGTTGTGGCGTCTACATGTATTTTAAGGGTGCTAGGACAAAATGTCAGACAAATTGTCATGGGGAGAAAATGTCAGTGGACAAAATGTAACCTAACCTGTGACATTTTGTCCCCACAACATTTTGTCTGGCCACAATTTTAAGCCCACTGGCATGTACAGATCAAAGGTATTTTTATGGCATGAACTCAAAATGATGCCTTTAGACTTATTGTTTTTGACAATATCTTTTATAACAATTTCAGTTTGAAGTTATTTCATAAATTAAACACTGTGCATGTGTGTGTGTATTATGGTTAAATAGTTGTCTGCATGTTTGTTGCCTCACGTTGGCCAGTGTTGCCACAGAAGGGCATTTTATTAAAAATGATATTTGGACTTATAACTATTATCAAATGTGGGTTTTATGAAAATGTTTTAAAGTTTTGTTTTGAGCATTGAACAAATAACATATTATATTCTTTTGTGAACAACTGCACATTGAATTGTTGTTCACACATTGACAAACGCTTTGTTTTCAGTGTTTTGATGTGAAAATGTTGCTGATCTGAATAGGACAGTTGTATTTCTGCCCTGTTGCAGATCTCTGCCCTTCGTTGCTGGTATTTTTCTTTGGTTTTATGTATATCTGCAAGATTATTTATATTTTAACTTATGTTTACTGTAAAGACAATTCTTTATTTATCTTGGTTTGAATTTTTGTTATAATTGTTTAATTAATAGGCTCGTGTCTTTCTAGATTTGGTTAATCATTATATGACCACAACTTAAGGTTTCGAACGTGATGGATAATTTGCTTGGATCGATTACTGCATTGTACATCTGGCAATAGCCTACCACAAATGACAAAACAGGAAAGACCTGTGGATATTTTGAGTATTAAATGTGAATTTTCCAGCTGTGCTAATCGACTTATGAATTGTGCAACTCGTCTAGGTATCAAGAACCACCCCCGAGAGAAATTCCAGGCCCCCTGGAAGATAAAAATCTCTTGACTTGACGGACCTTTTTTGCTTATCAATTTGTTCACGCCGGGACCCCCTTTTCTTCGCCGGGCTTCCTCTACTTTAGTGTTATTGTCCATATTATTTTTTATTATACGTTTTCATCATGCCCCCCTCCCCCCCTCAAGACCGCGGGGCTCCTGTGCAGTTGCCCATCCTGCCCCCCTCTCGGCGGCCCTGTCAAGAACTGTTACTGTAATTCAGGTTACGTTATTTTTATTATCCTCACACCATCGTTCTGCTGACATTCTAATCAAGTCAGTTTGATGTCGGTCTGTGTTATTTAGAGTCACCAATGTGTGTGTTTGTGCATGCTTGTTACCAAGGAATCTCAGGGATTCGTGTGAAACTAATTAGCAAATTGCTCGATAATTTCTTTAGATGACCTCGGCTGTAACATCTTTTTACAATATTCATTGCGCTCATGGTTATTTCATTACTGGGCCAACAGCAATTTAGGATAAATGCGTATTAAAATAGTCACCATTATTACTGTATGCGGATAGAACAGTCAATTTCAACGGTACAATTGCAAAGCCGTTCATATTGGGTGAAATACCCGGATAATGGATATGTACAGAAATTGGTATATCTAATCTTGTTCTTTAGTTTCTATTTTTGTGCCACCCGACAATTCTTGTTAAAGTTATGTGTCAGTTGTGTTTTGCATCATAATTTCCTAAAAGTTATTTCTCTACTTACTCCTTTGAGTTCTCAAGCTGGAAACTAAATCTTGGCAAGTACATAATATTTAACTCATGAATACATCCTGCTCAACCATTTCTATTATTTAATTTTAATTCAGTTTAGATGGAATCAATCCACCATGAAAGCTAAGCATGCAGAGTTCCACAAGTAGTACAGTTTGTAACTAATTACACAAGTAGTACAGTTTGTAACTAAAGTCCCTTCACGATAAGTAGAATGCTGTCCAGTTGTTATTATCCCATCCAATTGCTCAGTTAATCGAATAGGACATAAATTATTTAGCTTCAGAGCTGAAAATACAGCAAATTCCAAGTTGAATATGGATTTTCTCTAAAAAAATTGAATACAATAGCAAGATCATCAACTAGACCAGTTTTATGTCACTGAAAACAGTGGATGGTGACGATGGACATGTGCTGGATTGAAGATCGCCTGAAATATCGATTTCAATCATCAAACCTTCTGACCTAAGATGGCTCATTCATCCTATGTGGGTGCAGTCTCCTCTGTCTCTAGATCCTAAACCAGACAAATTTGAAAACAGAATGGCATCAGACAGTTACTAACAACAACAACAACAGCTACAAGTGAAGTTCTGAGTTCATGACCTCTGTTTAAGCAATCTATCTTAAATAAGAAAATTCTATAAATTCTGAGAGTTTAACCCCTTAACCGTGTATTTATATATCCGGAATCCCCAGTTAAGAGGTTAATACGAATGCTTTATACACTTACCGCTAAAGATTTGGCTTCTTGGTCAGACGATTTTACTTCAGAAGTTTCTGAGGAGTTTTCTGAAACTAACAGTTTTGCTTCTCTTAACTTATTGACATTTCCTTGTTCACTGCCGTCGTATATCTTGTATTCATAATCGTGTAATGGCAGCGTAGCAAGCCACTTCAACATCTTAAGCCCGTCTTAAGGACTAAAACTCCACTGCAATGTAGCTCAACTAGTTATAACGTGACAGTACATGAATACAACATTAAAAGTTAAACTGTCTCATCAACACTTCTCTTATTATGTCAAAGAAGTTATCTGAAATTCTTAGCTCTGCCATGAATATATTCAAACCCCTGTCAATGTCAGATTTCTTTAACCCCTTAACTGGGCAATTATTTGTAACTCAATGTAAAATGGACGAGCATTACTCGGGGCGCCCAGTTAACGGGTTAACCGCACAGAATATAAAAGTCCTCAAATGCAACAGTTAACCATACAGGAGTTCATAATTTAGGGACTGTCCATTAATTACAAACAATTTTTGGACAATCTTTGACCCTTCCCCCTTGTCAACAGCTGTCAAACTTTCAGTGACCCCCCTATAATTATGTCAAAAACGTTTGACCCCTTTGATCGGGTGACGGATCCCCCTAAAAAGTTTAGGTTATTATATTTTGTGGTCATGACCTTTTTTCCCTTTTTGCTCATCAAGTGTCAAAATGTGGTGGTGATGACCTTCTTTTGCTTGTCAGGCTATTTTCCATTGCAATAAATAGTATTCCATCAAATTTCCTATTTCTTTATTATTTTTAAAAAGGTGAAATTGTTGATGTCAAATTCTCTTGACCTCCCCCCTATCAACAACTGTCAAACTTTTCCAAACACCCTCCCCCATTCTGTTGACGTAATTAATGGACAGTCCCCTATGAAAGCAATAGTGGAAATGTAACTGAAAGCAGTTCTTCATAAAAGCAAACTCCACCATTAAAAGACCTGTTTATGTTTCAAATATATAAGAATGCCATTGATATGAATGCTGAAAAAGTCCTATTCTCAGAAAAGGCTAGCTTGCAAGGGATTCACAGATTTTTTACTATGAAATATGTTTGTCAAAAGCTAATAAAATTGAAAGTTGCAGCATTATATTTTAACCATAAAGCCAACTTTTTATGGCATAGGCAAGGATATGATTTTTCATTCTTCTCTGTCGCAAAAATTGTTGGATATATGAATTCCTCCTTGAATTGCTCTATTTCATCCTGCAACCACGAAAAATATCAAAAGACCAGGCATTAAAGAAATGGTCGGCTATTTTCAACAAAATGCCCAAACATGATTGAAAATAGATTCTTCAAATATTTCTGCAAATCTCTGAAGTACTGTTAAGCAGTGTTTATTCTAGCCACCTTGACATTGGGGGGATTTTGAAATGTTTGGGGGACAAGGTCTGAGTCTCCACACTTTTGTGGGAGGGAATTTTCATACCCCAGCCAACATATAAAAAATGTTGGGGGAATTTTAAAACTTTGGGGGGGGGATTTCCCCCCCAGAGAAGGTCTAGAATAAACACTGACTGTTAAGCCAGCTGAACGCAATGTATTTCTTTACCACTTGCACAGATTCTGTATACCTTGTACTGACTCCAATCTATTGCTTCGTGCATCCCATCGTTTCCAAACCTTTTGTTATATGCGTCGTAATGGAGCTTATCAAGAACTAAACCAAGTCCTGGTGCTTTAGGAACATCCACCTATTAAGGATATTTTGATATTTTGAGAGAACATTAAAAATCGCTGACAAAGTACAAATCAAGCAAAGTGATACGTTGATGACCTGAACAGAAATCCCAACATTCTCTCTGCTCTAAATTGATTCCATTACAATTTTTACCTTTTTTCCATGAAATAGCAATATTTCATCTCCAAATCAATGCAATTTCAATGGCTATGGGAAACGATAAAAACTTACTTCTGATGCTAATTAGACAGATGAGTATTGAGTAAATAAGAAGCTGCATTGACAAATAAGATTGCACACAATGTGAAAGCATTTCATAAACAAAAACTACTTTTAGAATTTAATTAGAAACTTTAAACTCCAGGAAAGTCAAGTTCGTTAACCTTTTCAACTTCCCAGCTTCTTTTAAGCGTGTCCATGTTCGCAAACCCTCGTACAATGGCCATTGTCAAACCTACAGTCCCCAAATAATTAATGCAAACAATGTGGTTGCTAATTGAAATGATAATCACATTCTCAATTAACACTTTTTGTGGTTCAGCATACACGTGTCCATGTTCTTAAGCAAGAAACTTCCTATCAACACTAATCCACACAAAAGAATATCACTATGTTATAGTGTCAATAAATCCAATATTCCACATGGTGTGATTGCTGACAGACATTACAGTATATTTATCACATAAATCAACTTGCCTTTCAGCAAAAATACCTTTAAAACCATATAAATATATCAACAGATGACTGTCAAATGTATATTCAATCAATCAATATGAGTAATTAATTAATCTTGCACAGTTGACCCATGGGTCAAAGGGCACAAAGGAGAATGAGTCATTTTGCAATCATTAATTGGCAAAGGGTAACACATGCTATACATAATATACTTAAATAGACACAATAAGCAGCCAATATGTGTCAGTTTGATGGCTTGATATAAAGAAAACTACAACAGGGTATATTGTCTGGAAAGAGGACATAAGGTCGACCAAACTGCAGATGGACAGACAACATAGAAGATTGGACTGGGATGAAACTAACATCCGCTATAAGAGCAACAGAAGAGAGACACCTGGAATTATACCATCGGTTCTACCACCTCACCTTCAGAAGATGAAGAAAAGAGGACATGATGACAATGATGGTGATGATAATGATGATAATGATGATTATGGTGGTGGTGGTGGTGATGATGATGATGCTGGTGATGATGATGTGCTAGTTATCTATTACAACTCACCAACCATCTTCCTGATCTGGTGCATCATGAAACTTTGACCTCTTACAGTTAGAACTACGTATTCTAAACCGTCACGCACAAAAGGCTGCCCAACCTGATTTTGAAAACAGAAAAATAGCCAATCTGGTAACAGTGAACTGTGCAGATAAGAAATAATACCATCACTGCTAAAGCACTTAATGTTATCAATTTTATCAGTTTTATTCAACTATCTCATTTACAGGAAAATTGAAACTTAAATCAAGACTGTTTAGTGCTTGGCATATGATGAGCACACATTCTATACAAACTGAAATAAGTAAATCTAGATTTTTAATGAAATAACTTGAGTAATTCCATATATAAAACAACTTGTACACTTTACTTACTGCAAACTCCATAATGTATCTTTTAGCACTTGGGTCATTAGGTTTTCTACAAAAAAATTGAAATATTAGTCATTCATTTGAAGAGAAATAATACTATTGTATAGGATGCTATCATCTAAATCCAATAGATTCTCAACCAATCCAACAGGAATAGTATAAGCATTAACCCCTTAACCGTGTATTTAACTGTAACTCAGTGTAGAATGGACGGATATATCCGGGATCCCCAGTTAAGGGGTTAAGCAACTTTAATTAAATTCAAAAACAAGATTTCACAAATATTCAGATGTGAAGGTTGTTTGTTATAAACTGAAGGTTTCTTTGCAACCAGATGAGCAGAAAGAGCGATAAACTCGCATGAAAATGTTACGATCGGAGCAAAGAAACTTACTTTCCAGAAGTAAAATTGTGAAAGTTGTGAGTTCCTGTATACAACTTAATGATTCCACGAACATTTTCACATACATCCTCTGAAATAAAAATCGAGCCAAAATTCAGGCTGCATCTGCCAATCAAGGCAATATTCATAGTTATCACCATTGTGATTCATCATCATCATCATCATCATCATCATCATCATCATCATCATCATCATCATCATCATCATCATCATCATCATCATCATCATCATCATCATCATCATCATCATCATCATCATCATCATCATCGTTGTTCGAAACAGTATGGCTAAATTCAACCTAAGGCAACTACAATTCCACAAGGCCTACGAATGAACTGCTGCTAGTAGAAAATGCATACACTTTCGATTATAATGCATTTTCATAAGCAATGGCATAGCCAGGATTTGAGAATAGTGGGCACTTCGGTATTTTTCTGCCCAAAAGTCTTGACAAAAAAAGGGTCGTCATCTCAAATGCTTTAAAGTCTACTATCGGGTGCGCTTTCTTCGATCCAATACTACCCACTACTCCTCCCCCGCCACAACTCACCAGCTTTGGACCAATCTCATGACCGGTTCTGATCCGAAAAGGGGGACCGGGCTCCCTATGCCCCCATGGCTATGCCAATGACTTCTTGTTTATAGTGCATTCACTGTTGTTACCTTACCAAAGACATTCTTCCTTAAAAACTATTAAATGAATGTCATAGCATTGAAGCAGTAAAATGCAAAGCCTCACTCGCCTGTAATTCGATAGTCTTCTTTGACCAACTGACAAAAAAACATAAAAACACGCAAAAAATTATCCATATATGTGTGTGTGTGTAATTGTATTTAGAATGCATGCGATCAAGACACCGTAAATTTAGTAATATAATGTAAAAATGGTAAAGGTGCACCCGTAGGCTCATTGCCCACAGCGTCCGGTGCTGATCCTCGGTTTCTTTGCCATCAGCCCATAGGTGGCAAAACCATACATCGGCAGACGGTAGCCAGCCTTTTCTGCCGAACCCATGGTTACCTTCGCAAAGTTGCCACTGCTGCTCATTTTTATCACTGCCATCAAGTGATGGCTGAGTCAACCCTAGGGGGGGCCCCTGTGGGTATCAAACTCGCCTCCATCAGCTCTACAGGCCACTGCTGTTACCCCTCTTCTATCGTCCCATCCCCATTTTTTTAGCAACATAGCTGCATGAGATTTTTTTAAGTTAAAATTTTCTCGATCATAACATCAGGTGCAAGCAAATGACAAGTCCTTACTATAACTAAAGTGTCTGGAGGTAAATTCAATCTCAGCATTGATGTTACTCAGAATAAAACGAAGCCTAAGATCACCATTAAAGTTAGAAAGACAAAAAAATATCTGCCTGATCAATTAAAAAATTCATTTCTAAACTAAAACACATCTTTACCAAATGCTACTGCTGTTTGACTGGAACTCTAGTCAAAGCATGACATCTATGATAATAGATAAGACAATAAATAAATAGATAATAATAGTAGATAATAATAATATAATAAGATAGATAACACAATATAATAATATAGATAATATATTATAATAACAGATAAAATAATAATAAATAGATAGATAATAATAACAATAATTATTAATAGATAGATAACAATAAAAAATAATAGATAATAATAGATAATAAATAATAATAGATAGAATTCAGATTTTGAATAAATGCTGAAATTACAATAGAATAGATCAAGAAAGCTGATCGATAAACCGACCTCTTCGAGAGGCGCAAATGCGAATGTAGGCGTTATGTAGATGTACGTCCGATAACTGCAACCATTCTTTGCATCAAATCCTTTAGTTGTCCGTTTCAGACCTAAATTTTTAAAAACTGCAAAGATAATAAAAAAATTCCACAAATGAAAGCTTTACAATCAGACTCACGTCCTGCCTCCACCCTCTGCTATTCCCTCCTTCCCCTTCCTTTTATTCACTCTATTCCTCCCCTTTACTTGTTTTCTTACCCTTTCTGAAGCTTCCTAAGATGCTGGCTTTCAGCCATCTCCTTCTTCCTCTCCAAGAACTGTTCTAATCTAATCTTATCTAATCTTAAACTTCTATAGCACCACTTCATAATGCACAGGAGCATCAACCAATGGCACACCAAATCCAAATAATTAAAGATCCAGGTCAAATCCAGAGTATCCGGCCAGGCAAACGGGTGACAGTCTATGGTGGATAGGCCAGGTCAAAAAGATGACCACTTTCTGCTGGTCATATGCATATTTCTAAATGATCTCACGGGTCGCACGGAAGCTGGTGGCGGGCCGCAGGTGAGCCGTAGTTTGCCCACCCCTGTCATAGAAATTTCTGTGAGCACTTGTCAGATATGCATCTAACTTATCAGGCCAAACATTTCAGAATTGCAGCTCAGATTTCTCGGTACCTTTGAGAGGCATAAACAATGCATGAAACAAAAAGTCACCAACAAGCTTACCTAGAACTCTTATCTGAGCAGGTAAGTTGTCGTTAATCTTCTTCATGGCTTGATCAACGTCAACAAACATGTGCAGGAAACAAACAACAATAATTAATCTCATAATAACTTACCAATTTAATAATTCATGGATTCAACATGAAATACACACACATTATAGTGATTACAACAAGTTACAATACCTGTTAACCCCTTAACTGGGCAACTATTTGTAACTCAATGTAAAATGGACGAGCGTTACTCGGGGCACCCAGTTAAGGGGTTAAAGCATACATCGGCATTCACACTTGGCATTATTGGAAGATGACATGTTAACGTATTCAACTATAAGAATAGTAGCGCATTAGCTTTTCACAAAATTGGCCCGTTGTTCAAAACTGCCAATTTTATTAATTTGTAAATTATGTTTATCCAGCCTCCTTGGCATTGTGCAACCAGCCTCCTTCAGAATACAAGTTAAGCATGCTGAGTGCGGCTAGTACTTGGACGGGCGCCCATCCCGGGATCGATTTGTGGTGCTGGCGGCCAAGCAAGCCATTCATAGCTTAGGTGTGGATAAATTGGTAGCGGCATTAAGCTGTGAAGGTAAAACGTGGGTCTAGAGAAAGCAATGGCAAACAACCCTAGATTAATGACGTAAGCCACCTACGCTCGAAATCAAGTATGGGCAATTTACTTCCTTTTAAAACATACAGCAACAGTATCTTTGCAGTATGTCATTATTATTCAAATGATGAACTTTACTACATCAAATGCTGAGTCAGTGTTATCATCTTATCGTGCATCAAACAAAATAACGGAGGTACATTAATTCCAATGATGATCACATAATCAACTACTTATCTTCAAAGATACTACTTGACCCGCTGCTGAAACTCCCTTGTCAGTTCTTGCAGCTCTCTGGAACCCCATCTGACAAAAAAATATTATTTTAAAATAGTAACTGAAAGAAAAAGCGCATGGCAAAAGCAAAGAGTGATATTATGCACAAAGGAAAAGCATAGAAAAATTAAACCAAGCATATAATTTAGCATCACTACATTAGTTGAGGTGTGCAAAATTACATAACATCAACAAAATTCCCAGAAATATATACATATTTCAAACTCAGATTTTCGTTCAATTTTTCCAAAACTCAAGCTGTAGTTTAAAAAAAAGGGTGCTATGAGGAAAATGAAAGCAAGACATGAAATTTTAGACAACATTATGGTCTAAACCACCTAAAACACTCCTCTTAACCCTCAAACTCCCAGATACTTTGTAATTATACACAAAGTAACCAAGTACACTCAGTTCCTGTGCCAAACATTTCCTTATGTAACAGTAGTTACAGGTAAACATCGACATATTCATATGGTTCAGGCCACAATTTTATATAAAAAATACACACAGTACAAGCTTTCACAAGCAATCAATCAATAAATCAATCAATCACTCAAACAATCAATGAACTTCTATGGCATCACTATCATAAAACCCAAGGCATCAGCTGATGGTGCAATCTAAGCACAGCTCTATGTACTTATACTCATATTATATGGTATGCAGCACACATAGGTGTGCAATATATATATATATATATATATATATATATATATATATATATATATATATATATATATATATATATGAAATAAAATACATCAACTGCTTCTTAATTTCCGCTAGTACCTTTGCTCCAGGCTGCTCTATGTGATCTGGCCGCACGACACCTGCTTTCACTAAAGCTTCAAACAGATCGGATTCAATGGTCTTGAAGCCAGTGTTTCTACAAATTACAAATGCAAGACAGTGGTGAATCTTGATGGCCAGCAAACAGACTGAGAAGGAAACTTCCAACTAAACAAATTATCACTGCGACCAAACCTGCTAAACGTCACTCCTCTTAGTGTGATGTGGGAAGTTCAGCGTTGAAAGGAATTAACCCCTTTACTGGCCGTTTATTTGTAGCGTAATGTAAAATGGACGTGAATGTGCGTCACGACCGGTAAAAGGGTTAAACCAAAAATGATATAATGAAAGAAAATAACTCCCCAACACATATTAACCCCCCCTTCACTGCCACACATTATTTTTATTCTTATTATTGTTATTATTATTATTATTATTATTATTATTATTATTATTGTTAATGATTCCATCCAGATTTGCATTCAAGGTACAGTTTCCATAGTTCAAGTTTGTATGCCAACACTACCAAACGCCTTCATAATGAATGTAAACTCCTGTGGACTGAAGACTGACCTAATTGCCAAGGGTAGCATAGACGCTAAAATTCATATATTATAACTTCTCTGCCATATACCTTAGATAATATCACTATTTACATAGACTTACTTTTGCATTCCAAGGTAACCTTTGCCTGAGTAGACCAATAACATTGCCAACTTCTTTTTACGAAATGGCCAAATCTGCCAGATAAATTCAATGACATAAAGACAGTACAATCAATACTATACAGTAAAACTTCATTATAACATACTAATCGAGTCTCTAAAATTGAGTACATTATATTCAAGGTACGTTATATCCAAAACCATCCAAAACCATCCAATATGGCAGCACATCACACAGGACCATGCATTACAGTATGTTATAACCAAACATGCGTTATAGCCAAGTCCATTATAATGAAGGTCCACTGTACAAAAAGAAGCACAAACCATGAAGCAATAAGACAGATTTCATCGATTCCATTTAAATCACAGACCTTTAAGATAATATTATACTTATCAGAAATAATATAGAAATTGAAGCACAAAATTTTGCAAAAAAATTAACCATTTTAAAACCTTTTTGCCACTGTTCACCCTAATACGGCACGAAATAAACATTCTTTTAATTCTAAACGAATTAAACCTCTCAAATGTATTAATTAATTAAATCTAATTAACAGTTTTATGTGAGCCAGTGCTTTAACACTTAAGTCACTGTGCATAAGTGTGCAAAATGAATGACAATAAATTGATTATAACATCACTGATACAGTATTCTAAAAAGATGAGTTGTCAGTTTCTTCTTGAAAGACTTATGGAGTCTGGTGATGTAACATGTCAGGGCAATATATTAGGGTACAATAATAACAGATTAAAATGAAAATAATCCGGTAGAGGTGGAGACGAGCAGCGTAAGGTATCACTATGCGACCCGTAATGTATCAGTACGTATCAGTATGGGTTAGGGTTAGTGTTTCGGTACGGTTTAGGGTTAGTGTTAGGGTTAGAGTAAAAACCCTGACCATAACCCTGACCCTAACCCTTTCTACGGAATTTCTTTCAGTGTTTACGGACTACTTTCAGTTACGCCGCTCGTCTCCACCCCTACCAATAATCCTACCTTGTCTTCTTCAGGTTTTAATTTCTTCGCCTCAATGTCTCCTACATCTTCCACCGGTCGTTTTTGTGAAACTTCTGCTTTGCTACATTCTACCTCATTCTTATAAATGCTTGACTCTAATGCTTCTGGCAAGTCCGCCACAATCCTCTCATCAACGGACATCGTTCGAAAACCTAATAAAGTCGACAAAGATACTTTCCCCACTGAACAGATTCTGTAGATGACACTTTGACGCAACATCTGCAATTGATCCATAAACCAAAAATATCGAAACAATTTTGCAATTTCAAATGAGCAATCGTAATAAATTACAAGTCTAACATCACAGGCATCTTTTAGGTCCAAATTCCTTTCTATCTGCTAAATTAGTACAAATTCTAAATCAAGGCTAACCATTCAGCTTAATGGAAAACAAATAAATATTAACCTCTTTAGCGCGTTTGCCCCAAAGCCCAGCACGCCCAAGATGGCGCCGCCTTATATTATTTTGCCCGAGTCCAGTTATTCATGAACTTCACAGATTATATCTATATGTTATTATTAGCTGAGCACGTCAAAAGCGATCTAGGCATTTATTGACATATTCTGCGTTCAATGGCGCGCCGGGAGCCAGTCTATTCCTAAAAATAGAATCGTAGTTGAGGCTGGAAGAGGAGGGGTTTGTTGTTGTTGAAAAGATGGCGTCGAGAAAGAGGTTAGCGGCTGAAGCTTTGGAGATGGTCATGGAATCGCGATCGGACGATGATCTCTCCGGTCAAGACACCGCGATGATGTTATGTGGAGGCGGTGATCTAGCGGTCCTCGGAAGACGAAAGTTCGGGGACAGCGACGAGACGGAGGGGTACGAGGTGAGGCAGTAGTTCCAATGGGGACGTTCACTGGGGAGTCAGGTATGAAGGTCGACATTCCTCCCACCAAATCCCCATGGATTACTTCAAGTTATTTTTACCACGGAAATACTTGGGGTAATGCTGTTGGAAACTAACAGGAGGGCAGCACAATTGCAGCAAGTAACCTTGGCCAGGCACTCAAGGTTGCTCAAATGGGAGGATATTGGTATGGATGAGCTGCTAGTTTTCCTGTCTTTGATTATCTACCATAGAACCGATCTACATAATTTTTTGAACTGATCTGTTCCAAAGACACCCACATTACAACTGTACTGCTGAACCTAGGGGTCACCACTGAAAATTTTCTTTTATTGACCTTAGAAGAAAAATTTTGGCAGGGGGTCATATTTTGGCCTGTAGAGTGGGCCAAACCCCCAAATTTTCTTTTTTGGCACGGATGGATGGTAAGTACAATAAAATGCTAAACAATGATGCAAACCACATCCTTGTAGCTTCTATATAGCCTGCAAGGTAAGGTGTTTCAGATTTGAGATTCTCGCAAAAAATGTCACTTCTCCGAGTTAACGGGTGCCTGGTGTAGAAACACCATAACTCCCCAAATTGGGTCCCATCTTCAAAATTTTTGAACTAATCTGTTCCAAAGACACCAACCTATAACTTTGCCGCTGAACCTAGGGGGGTCACCGCTGAAAAAAAAATTTTATTGACCTTTGAACGTATTTTTTGGGAGGAGGTCATATTTTTGGTCTGTAGGGTGGACCCAACCCCTGAAATTTCTTTTTTGGCACGGATGGATGGTAAGTACAATAAAAATGCTAAACAATGATGCAAACCACATCTTTGTAGCTTCTATATAGCCTGAAATATAGTAAGTTTAAAAAGTACATGTTAACAGTTCAAAATAACGTTATTCTCCAAAATTAATAACACACATTGGTAACGTCTTGGAAAATTTTATTACACGCTAAAGGGGTTAATGGAAAACAAATAAATATCAAAATTATTATTATTATTATTATTAAGAGCATTTCTAGAGCGCAAATAATTGCAAAGCAGCAAATGCGCTAAGCAATGTGATAGCCCTGGTCAATTAGAGCCATTGTTATAGCTAGAAGCTGCAAAACACATAATCTGTCGACTTTACTTCCATACTATGTCTCACAGCTCCACACTCTCAACGGCATTGGCTATGAGTGTGTGACATTGATCTACACTTTTGTGGATGGATTTGTAATACAATACAAGATCGCTTTATTAAATCGACCTTGGGAAAACGCAAGGTCAAAACATGATACATAATAATACATAATACATACCTTACGTATAAAATGCAAATCAAAAGTTATTGCAAATTAAAATTATTCTTACATTTACGACCTGAATATAAATAATCTAATATATATTGTACACCATCGACTTAAATTTTGTGTACTAAAACTGATACTAAAAAACATTGTAACTAAAATAATTATGCATATGAGCTAGTGACACATTGTTATTGTCCATACTCCATACTAGGGGGGGCGAAATGTCCTGCTACCAACCAGGCGGCATTCACGTGCGAGTGATGCTTCAACGACGCCAGTGCGCAAAATCTTAACATAAAACTAATTATTAATCATCAATATTAATAGTAAATCTAATATAGATATTCCAACATCTTAATATATAATGAAATCCCTATTTTAAAAGTAATAAACAACAAATGTATTGTTTAATACCGATTTCTTCGATTACCATCGGTGCTGCCGCTTTGCAAATTCAAAACCTCGTCATGATTATTTTTGTCTATGTTTTAGATTATTTAGCGCGAAATTATATTCCAAAATGTCATTTTCTAACCAGTACCACAGTGTCACAAGCCTTGAATGCTGCAAGTAGGCTTAGGTTTTAAGAAATTTGTATGCCTGCAATCCTCCATACACGGCTTATATTAAAATTATTAGTGTTTTATCAAATTTTAGTTAACAATAACCTTGCAGGGTCGCGGCGTGTTACAAAGTGTCTGAAGTGAGTCGCAGAGTTCCAACAAGTTAGGGAAACCTTGGCCTATAATACTTTTTAAATTTAATCTTATTTCACAATAGCGCACGAAAAGCACATTCCGACCATTTTGCTCCAAGACTCCGCCAACAATATTTAATGGCAATCTCTGTCAACATCCTAATAGAACCCAGCGGTTAAGCGATTTTGCCATAGTCATAGAATTTTTAAGACGCGTAATAAAGGTATGTTATGTGCAAAATTTTAAAAAACGACAAGTTTCAAGAAATTTCAATACCCATTTCTCTCATTTTGTCTGATTTGGCAAAATACAAATATTTATGTCTAATATAATTGTCGCATTTTCATTCAAAATGAATAAGACTTATAAGAGCTTTTATTTTGCCATTTAGGTCTATTCAGGCTCAGGAGAGTCTTTTCAAATAACGTTCGCTAGATGGCCAACTGCATTTAAAACAAATAATATATGCTATAATTAGGGCCGCGACACGTTACACAATACAAAATTGTTGTTTTAGAAGACAGCAAAAAACCCATAAGAATATCGTGTGGATCATCGAAACCTTGTTACATAATAAAACATGTTTTTTCATTGGGGAGATAATACAGCAATGTCAATTATGGATATGTAATATATAATGCGTTTGTAAACGTACAGATACGGCGTTATCACACCCGTTTTTGTTGAAGAGCAAAAAAGGATGAGTTCCAAAACCTTTTTACCTAGAAAAAAGTCATGATGCTATGAACAATTCATTAGGGAACGAGGATTGATAGGTCGACAAACATTGTTCCTCTTGTCTTGTTTCTCTTTATTAGCATCGTAATTCATTGTAGCCAGTATATGTGACGTAGGCCTATCTTAGTTTTTGCCTTAATTAGCCTACTGTATCTAAGTCTCGCTTTTATTTTAAATATTAATCACATATTCTTAGCAGTGGCGGCTCCACATGGGGTTCGGGAGCCCGTGCCCTCCATATTGAATGTCTGCCCCTCAGTAGCCCCCTCCCTCTGTTGGGACCATATACTTACTACTGCATGTCAATTAACAAATGGTTTGCCCCATGTTTAGAAGTTGCCACCTCAACGACACCCCCCCCCCCACTTGCCAAATCCTTGAGCCGCCAGTGATTCTTAGTGTAAGGCCTACGAAACTGATTTCTTTCCATTAGGTCTATTATGGAATTTATGGATGTTCCCTCTGATACTAAGCAAAATGATTTTTACTTGAAGCTTAGCGTAGTTGCGTCGATCCGTTAGGCTACTGCTACTTCCTTTCGTCTTATGCGATTAAAGTAAGTAAGCAAGTAAGTAAGTAACGTTCAGATTATTGTGGTGACTCGTCCACAGGTGGGCTGCGTGAACACATTACAGAGTTAAAGTTCATAACTAGTGCGAAACAACCAAGTTTTAGCCTCTTTTTGAAAAAAATAGGCTGACAACCAAAAGAGGTCATCCGCAGTTTTCACCCTAGTTTTACTAGACTTCTACCCAAAAATAGGTTTCACAGGCGAAAGAAAGTCCGGAAGTCCGGTGTGGGGAATGCATCCGGCCCACTCAGCCCCCACGTGGAACCGCCACTGCTTATAGGAGAAAGCACGACCAGCCTACCAAGAACTGTCCGAGTATTAGAGATGGAGAAAACTGATGCAGATGAGTATCTACTATCTAGTCGAGTATTTGTTTGCTCGTTTGCCGCTGCAGAATAGTGCAGATCCAATCGAATGGGATTATCTTATTATTCATTATCGTTATTACGGATAGAAGCAGGGTTTAATCTAGGCCGTTTCCGGGGGGGGAATTGCCCTTTCCCCGGAAATTTCAAATTCCCCCCGGAAATTTTGCATCAACTAACAGCAGCCCCCTAGCTGACTTCCCCCGGCTTTGTCAGTTTCCGCCGGAGTTGTGACTTATATCAATAAGCTATTAGGCCAATATTCGGTGGCCAAAAGCTGTAACACAACTAGGCATATCGAATCTGTCAACAATCACCTTACCCCACCCCAACCAGGAAAAATATTTAATCGCTTTTTTGCAAATCCCAACACTGGCCGGAGTCTGGTCCCAGTCCGATTGGGGGGGAGGGTCAGCTCCCGTGCTCCTCGCTGCTACGATAAGTGATTATTTATGCAGTGTTATTTGTTGGTCAGTCTTCAATATTAGGTATAACCTACCGGAAACCAGTGTTTAATATAATCAAGATTGGCATTTCAGATAGACCTATTATGGTTCGAACCTGGTTCTCACACAAAGCAAACCATACCGAACTACAGTACTTTAAACATTATTATTATTATTATTACTACTACTACTACTACTACTACTACTACTACTACTACTACTACTACTACTACTACTACTATTATTATTATTATTATTATTATTATTATTATTATTATTATTATAACTGAGCTCTCAATCATTTGAAGTCTTGGCACATTATACTAGACAAGAGCCATTGATGTTATGCCAGTTTATTAACAATCTGTTTGCTGAGCAGCTGAGGTCACAGGTGGACACAGTTATCAACAATAATTATTTAAAAAACAAAAGATAGAAACACTAGGCCTATATTTTAAGTGTTAGCACACCTGAAATCATATACAGCGCAAGCCTGAGTTACGTACAACAGGCTTATGGTTGGCCTACACTGTCGGATCTGCACCGGCAGATTTAATTTATTATTGACATATAAATTGGTAGCCTATAATATTGCACGAATAGTAGCATATTAGTCTTATATTGTCAAAGTTTCGTGGCATCCTGCTGCCTTTGGTCATGCGGACAAGCCCCGACTAGAAGACGGAAGGATATCCTGTAGACGTATGAGGCGCTCGAACTCCGGTTCTTTGTTGTAGCTGGTCTCCGGTGTTTCGTTCAGGCCTATTTGAGGTTTCTTGAAGGTAAGGGCTGCTGAACGGGACGGATAGGTCTCTTCGTAGTCTTCGGCGGGCTGCAGCTGGACGTCGACTTCCGGTTGTCGGTGCAGGAGGTCGTCCGCCGCTTCCGGTCTCAGGAGATGGGACCAGAAGGCCGCGAAGACGGAACGAGGGACCGCCGCGGGAGGGCTGCGTTTGCTGTGGCAGCCGTCGAAATTGCAGAAGACGCGTTTCATCTGGAAAACGCAAACCCAAAAGAAGTCAACAACCAGAAGCACTTTCCGGGTGTTCGGTTTGGAGAGGACTCTTCGTGTTCCACTCCCCCATCGCAGTGTTTAATCTAGGCCGTTTCCGGTGGGAAATTGCCCTTATTTTCTCCCCCCGGGAAATTTCAAATTCCCCGTGGAAATGTTTGAATACTACATGGACTAACAGCGGCCCCTAGCAGAATTCCACCGGCTTTGTCAGTTCCCCCACCCCCCGGCTTTTTCAGTTTCCCCCTCCCCCGGAGTCCAGAAGTCTAGATTAAACACTGCCCCATCGTCTCCCCGTTCTCATTGGCGCAGGAACGGGAGAGAGGGAGCAGAGGCGGCTCCACCGGAGAGCCCCGGGGGTCCGTGCCCCCATTTAATGACTGCGTCCCACAGATCAAATACGCGATGACTTTTGTCTACATATAATTATAATAGGAGAGGTAACGTCGACAGAAATGATTCCTTATAATAATAATAATAATAATAATAATAATAATAATAATAATAATAATAATAATAATAATAATAATAATAATAATAATAATAATAATAATAATAATAATAATGTTTAAAGTGGTTCAGTAGGGTCTGACCTGTGAATGGACGCATTCGGTTTTCTTAACCCCTTAACCGTGTATTTAACTGTAACTCAATGTAAAATGGACGGATATATCCGGGATCCCCATCAGTTAAGGGGTTAAACTTCGTTTATTTTCACGTCGGTCGTTTATTTTTTCCACCGCAGCGTTCGATTTTCTTTAGAAAAAAGGCAGCTGGAGGTGGAAAGGTCAAAATTCATTCATCGACCAGTAGCGATCAACTCAGGGCCGGGGTAGGCACCCGCGAAGTCTACGGCGGTGGGGAGGCGGCCGTCACAGGGGCCTAATCAAAGGATGCGTTTTAAAATTTACTGCGAAAACTTAGGACAAGAAAAGAGCATCGTACGATCTCGGTCCCTTTGCTCCATTTCTGCGGGTGGTTGGGGGGGGAGGCAGCACAGGTTAGCCCCGGGTATGGGTAAACTCTCGGTAGATAGAGCAATGGGTGGAAGAAAATTACTAAAATATGTTAGGCCTGCCTCCTACGCATAAGCCAATAGTTGATTTACTATTCGTGTCTGGCATAGCATGGTCTTAATCGGTCTTCTATCCAGACCTGTTAGGGGGAGATTTTCCTCCAAACCTCAACATTTTCCCCTTCCAAAACATTTTTTCCCAACACTTGCACAAATTTTTGCATTGAACTATGTCTCTTCCCCTCCATACAGGTCAATGCCCCCCTCAACCCAAAGACCTGGAGTGGGCCTATGGATAAAACATTGGTCTTAGTCACTAACACCCAGAGTTATGATAGGACAGTAGGGCCTAAGTCTTTAAAAGTAGTTAGTAGTAGTAGTAGTAGTAGTAGTAGTAGTAGTAGTAGTAGTAGTAGTAGTAGTAGTAGTAGTAGTAGTAGTAGTAGTAGTAGTAGTAGTAGTAGTAGTAGTAGTAGTAGTAGTAGTAGTTGTTGTTGTTGTTGTTGTTGTGTTGTGTTTTTCTACCTGTCTCTCGGCTTTGGATTGCTGGATGGCGAAATTTAGAAAGCAGATCAGAATGAGTGAAGAAAGGATTCTCACTCGACCAGCGAAGAGGGTCGGTGCAGAAGTCGACCTGTTTCCAAACGCCATGTTCGGTCGTAAGCTGTAACGGACACGACACAACAGCAGGGTTAGGTTATTTCTAGGAACATCAATTTGGGGGTGTCCGTAAATTCTGGGGGTCCCCTGCCAAAAGGCCTGACAAGCAAAAAAGGTCATCCCATACCTGAGATTGGGGTGTTGGTGTGTCGGTCTCAAATTGGGGGCGTGTTGGGGACGTTATCGGGTTGTAAAATATCCCTGTACAGCAGAAAAGAAAACGATTTACGAAAGCACCTGCATGCTTTAACAATTTCAAACGTCCATTTTACATTGACCGGAGTTTAACGGTTAAGGGGTTAACAGCTAAGCTATCTAAACTGCTTCATCCTACGCCTCTCCGGATTTTTACAGGCCCCAAAGCACCAGTTTTAGGCATTCTTTGTTAGCGAGTCAACGTTTGATTGGAATACTTGGAAATTCGCTGCAGCCTGTCGACTTTATATAATGCTGCCTATTCTTTTCAAGAAATCCTATCAAAAAATCTTCACCCATCAGATTCCGAAAATTTGAGGTGCAAAAATTGACGAGACGCAGTATATTATTGCTGAGAAACTAACTGACTGTTCTGGTATCAGTTAGCTCGCACAACGGAAGCCAAACGGACAGAAAACGCAAATTAATTAAGTGTTTTAAGTTAAGTGTTGACTGATGTACTCTTTCGAGACGTGACGTCAAGTGGTAGCTCTATACTTGAACATACACTCAATATTAACATTTCTCGTTTGACTTTCCGTTTTTCTCTCTCTAGTCGTCCTCCTGTTCCGTGTTAATTTTTTTGCTTCAAGCCATTCGATCTCCGCCTGTCGAACATTTGCATTGGCGGCTCCACATGGGGCCCGTGCCACCCCGCTATTGACTGCCTGGCCTTCCAGCGCCCCCTGTTGGGACCCTAAACTCACTACCACAAACCTATCAACATATGGTTGGCCCCCATGCTTAAAAGTTGCCACCCTCCCCCACAAACGCCCCCACCCCACTCGCCAAATCCTGGAGCCGCCACTGCACATTCATCCACAATAGCAGCCTATATTACAGGCCTTCAGGGTCTAGGCCTATCAGTAAAATTCTGTTACGAACTCTTCTTACCTTCTGGAGTATCTGGAAGCGAAAGGAAAGGTAGACGTCAGACGAAGCGATGTTCGACGAAGGGCAAGACCGGGCTTTTATTTGCCTGTCCGCCGGCTCCTCAACCCCCCACCCCTACCCCTAACCCCGCAGCACAGTCACAACAACTCCCTCCCTTCGCTTCCTGCGCCGCTCTCTCTCTCTCTCTCTCTCTCTCTCTCTCTCTCTCTCTCTCTCTCTCTCTCTCTCTCTGCCCTCATCAAAAAGACGGAGACACGAATGCATTAGGCCTAAATCTGGCTGAGAATATGTGTAGGTCCTATATGTGAGTATTTCCTACACTCAGTACAATCGAATGGATGATAGCTCCATGTACATACATTGCACTAAAAGGAAGCAAGCAAACAAAGAAACAAACAAACAAACAAACAAAAGACATACATGCATACATATATAGCCTACATACGTACATACATACTGTACATATATACATACATGCATGCATGCAAACATACAGACATACATGCATGCATACATATATACATAGCTAGTACATCATTGCATGTTATGTAATGTAGCATTTGTATAGCGCCTCTTATATTTCTACTCAAAGGCGTATACATACATACATAGCCTAAATAGGCATGCGTACATGCATGCGTGCATGTATACAATAGGGATGTGGGGTATACCCGTACCCGTACATACCCACCCGTACCCGTACCCGCGGGTACGGGTAGGGTAGGGTACACATTTTACGGGTACGGGTCGGGTACGGGTACAGCGCTACGGGTACAAAGAAACACGGGTATAAACAAAGTTATATTTTCATTTCTCACTACTATAGCAAATTAGCAATGCAATAATAGAAAAATAATATTGAGTAAAGTGTATTAGTATAACTTGTACATCGCGTTCAGTTTGTCAGACAGCATGCATTTTACTTACTGAAAACATAAAGGAAATACAGATGACGTAATCTGACATCTTCAGTAATAAATCTATAATCATAATGGCGTCCTCTGACTCCTCCAAGGACTCTTTGACCGAGAAAGTTCTTCTGGTAAAGTTTTGTAGTTTAACTTGAGCTCTAATGCCTGCTCATAGATAAATGATATCTACTAAATATTTTAAACAAGCCCATTTCTTGTCGGCTTAGGCTAGCTGACTGATTATCCTGATTTCTAAGTACTAGATCTGTCCTAATCTAAACATGCGTGCTATTTACAATGAATAGTTATCCCAATTTCCTAGCCCCAATTTCACTGTTGCCTCTCTATAGTCTCTAGGAACGGATACGGGTTCACGAGTCCATGTACAGGTCCTTGTAGTACTTGTACCCGTAAACGCACCCGCGGGTACGGGTCCAAAATTCCAAATCCAAAAAACTCCAAATTCCAACCAAAGTCGGTTACGGGTACGGGTACGGGTACGGGTACGGGTACACAGCTTACGGGTACGGGTCGGGTACGGGTATAGCGCTAGCGGGTACGGGTAGGGTAGGGTAAAAAAGTGTTTCCACGGGTACGGGTAGGGTATGCATTTTGCTGTACCCGCACATCTCTAGTATACAAACATAGAAACAGTGGCAGGCCGAAAACTTTGCCTGCATTTGCAATTGTTGCACGCGCGGAGTGAAAGGCAAACGCAGGCGGATATAGAAGCTAATGGAAGGAACAGGACGTTTCCTTCGAAACTTCCTTAGAGAGGTTCCTCGCTAATGTACTGCGACTTCTGACGTGCATTTCAAGCGTCTATGTCCGTTTTGATCAGCGGCTGACTTTGGGACAAGGGGCGCGTCCATTGACCGTCAAAGACGCTCGCCTATAACGATTATTATTTAGTAACAGTTGATTTAGAATTTCAGTTTGCAAAATACATAAACCCAGTGGCGTAGCCAGGATTTCCGGAAGGGGGTTTTTGGTTTTGACTTTTGAACGTAACAAAACTGTCGAAAAATGTTGACAAGCAAAAACGTCATCCTATGTATCTATCCATGACTATCCTATGTCTTTCCTTTCTTTTAGATGCTGACAAGCAAAAAAAGGTCGTCACGCCTATGTATGGCGCTTAAGAAATTTTGGTCAGCAGCCCCAAGGGGGTGTTAAATTGTGTTTTCCCCTCCAGGAAAAACTTCTGTGGGCGCCCATGCGGCCCCTGTTCTGGCTGGAATCAGTCGTGGGATTTGCACAAAGCCGTATAGAATTTTTCGGGGAGGTAAGGATGGGTAAGGCAATGTTTATTCTAGCCACCTTGACATTGGGGGATTTTGAAATGTTGGGGGAAAGAAGGTATGAGTCTGCACACTTTTGGAGGGGAAATTTCCAACCCCCAGTCAACATATAAAAAATTTGGGGATTTTAAAACTTTTTTGGGGGGGGAGGGAGGGCGGAATTCCCCCCAGAGAAGGCCTAGAATAAACACTGGGATAATGTATGGTAGGATGATTGCAACAAAACATTAAACAAACGGGCATTTATAATGCGTCAAGAACTCCTTTGATGACCGTTTTTGTTTGTGTTGACGTAAGTTTTTAACTGGAAAATGTTGGGTCATGGTCAGTGTCTATCCTATTCCGTAACACTGGCTACGTCGCCTATATTCATCTGGTAAGTAGGCCTATATACTGTACATTAAGCACAGTGTACAGTAATTATACTGTACAGTGTACATAGTGATCATAGTACAAAAATATTATGAAGATCTGAAATGCAATATGCACATGTGTGCTGTTTGGCAGTGTAGGCCAGTGATGGGCACAAGTTTTTATCCGAGGGCCGCAAAAGTGTCTGTGAAGAAAGCCGAGGGCCGCACAATTTTTTTCGACATTTAGAATTAGGCCTACATTTTAAGTAGTCTCAAAACGACTTTACCATAACGTTTTATATAAGCCTACTGTGCTGTGTAGGCCCAAGTAATTATTATTATAAAATATACTTGAATGTACAATATTAGAATGTAGATCAAGAAACTCACAAGTATATAGCAGTTAAAAACAAAGTGTCATGAATAGGTCATCATGTAATGGTAATAAATAAGAACATTTTTATTTAGACTCTAAGTGGGTTTTCATGACATCAGACAGTCACCAGTGCACTGTATGCTGTCGTAACGTGGACAGTAACTGTTGATACTTGCGCGTAGCTGACATACCAAGTGGTCTTGAGTGAGTCTATTTCTAAGTTTGTTCTTTACAAAAATTTACTCGTGAGAACAACTGTTCACAGCAATAAGTACTCCCAACCATACAAAGCAGTTTGTTTGCTGCCATCTTAAGTGTGGGATAGGAGTACTGATTAACAGTTGCCAAAATTCAGCTGGAATAAGTTTATCATGTGATTGTGCAAGTTCATCATCAATTTTAATCTCCAGTAGTTCTAACGGTGCTAGACTAATGTCATTCACGATGGCCTCACTAAGGTCATTCGGATCAAACGTGAATGGATTCCTGAAGAAGTGTAGGGGCCTATGTGCAGTTTTATGTTAGAACAACCATTAAACCTTCCTTCAAACTCCTCCGACAAAATGTCTAACTCAGCAACAAAACCACAGTTTTCTGGATAATTTTCCTCTCCCTGCATTATTTCTCTGAGACAAGGGAAATTTGTCCAGTTCATGACGGGTAACTGTGCTTTAAACAATGTAAGTTTACTTTTACTGTAAAACCATAACCATATCTGGCAGATATTTATTATGGCCTTGGAGTTTCAAATTCAAGTCATTGAGATGTTTTGTGATATCTGTCATGAACGAAAGCTTCGCTAACCAAATGCGATCACACAACACCTCATGCTCTCTATTATTGTCATGCAAAAATTAATGCAAGAATTTAAGTTTTCAAACTAAAGAATCTTTGAAGCACATTTTCGCGTGACAGCCGCCTTATTTGATTGTGATAAGTGAGGTCAAGAATATCTTTCCAAGTCGGGGGCCGCACAAAAGGGCTTCGAGGGCCGCACATTAATGCAATATCTTTCCAAGTCGGGGGGCCGCACAAAAGGGCTTCGAGGGCCGCATGTGGCCCGCGGGCCGCACTTTGCCCATCCCTGGTGTAGGCCCTAAGCCTATTGGCCTACTGCGAATAATGCTTGTTTTTTTAGAATCAAAGATAACAGCTGTAGCGGACAAACATGCGGAATCGAGGGATTTATGAGCGACAGTGGTTTTTAACACACCAGAAATCCTACTAAGCCACACTGAAATCCTATTATTATTATTATTATTATTATTATTATTATTATTATTATTATTATTATTGTTGTTGTTGTTGTTGTTGTTGTTGTTGTTGTTGTTGTTGTTGTTGTTGTTGGCCCCTCCTGGAAAATGCAAATCTATCTTTGCAGCTAACAACATTTTGACGTTTAACCAATATTAACTGTAACTATTAAGTTTTGCCCCCCTCAGGAAAACTTCTGTGGGCGCCCCTTGCTCTTCAGCAGCTATTTATGGGATTGAATCGTACAGGAGTCGGACATAGGCTAATATGGTTGATTTGCATCAGTATCCGACTGGGCGATAAGAACTTTTCTGACTTCGCCTAGACCTAAGTTTGATATGCCGCTTTCAAAGTATAAGTGCAAAAATCATCCATATCTACAGCTCGACAGTCCCTAAGCAGAACTACTGATTATTCTGTTAATCCTGCGTTATACTGCAGACTGCGTCGACATATGACGATTTAGCCATATCGTGTTAACGCGATACCAAAAAAATACCCAGAACATTAGAAACCGGACAAGCGAAATGCATCAGTCCGATAAAAGCATTAGCAGGATTTTGTGGGGGGGGGATGGTAGTTGATAAATTTGAGGAGCACTGCCTGAGAACTTTTCAGTTTTTTATCGAATGAAGAGAATTCAATCTTAGCAAATGGACAGGTGCTTGAGCAAGTTTCTAACTTCACGTACCTTGGAAGCCTGGTCCAAGATGATGCAAGATGCAAAGATGACATCAAGGCAAGATTGGCCATGGTAATGAATATAACAGTGGCGTCGCTAGGATTGGTGTCATCTAGTGCGGTAAACTCGTGGTGTCACCCCTCCAGACGTCCGCCCTATATTTAAGTCAGGGTTTTCCAAACACTTTGGAACTGCGGCCCACTTTTGCGGTTTTGTAACGTCTCGCGACCCTAATCATAGCACGTAATATGTTTAAAATGCATTGGGCCATCTGGCGAACGTTAGTTAAAAAATTGAGTTTTGAATAAATGGCAAAACAAAAGCACTGATTCAATTCGAATGAAAATATGACAAATATATTAGGCAAAAGTTTTCATATTTTTGCCAATAAGACAAAAGGAGAGAAGTAGATATTGAAATTTCTTGAAAAATATCTCTTTAAAAATTTGCCAGGAACATACCTTTCTTACGCGTCCTAAGAATCCTATGAGTGTGGCAAACTAGCTTAAACACCAGGTTGACGAAAGCAAGAGCAGTGACACTGTATTGTGGATTGTGGAATTTCACAGCAAAATGAAAATGCGCTTTGCTTGCGTTATTGAGAAATAACATTAATTTTAAAAGTAGTAGGCCTACAGGGTCTACAGTTTACCAAACTTTACGGAACTGCGACCACTTCGGCGGCTTTGTAACATGACGCGACCCTGCAAACTTATTGTCACCTAAAATGGGATAAAACACTAATTTTAATATAAATTATAAGCTTTGTATGGAGGCATATAAATTTCTTAAAACTTAAGCCTACTGCGACTTTCAAGCCTTGTGACGTTGTGGTATTGGTTAGAAAATGACACTTTTGAATCTAATTTCGCGCTACCCATTAGACTGAGGAGCCATGCGGCCCACTTTTGGGTCTATTTTCACACTAAAACACTACTGAGACACAAAGTGAATTAGAGAACCTTAACTTTAACTAAGAACTGTATAATAATATCTGGAAAAGTACATGACCACTGTGTTTTGCCACCCCCTATAGAAAAGTTTCTTGGGGTGCACACCAGTGGCGGCTCCACCGGGGGGGCCCGTGCCCCCTATTGACTGCCTGGCCCCCAGTTGGGACCCTATACTTAATGCTAAATACATTAAACAACACATGGTTGGCCCCCATGATTAAAGTTGCCCCCAACGGCCCCCACTTGCCAAATCCTAGAGCCGCCAAAACAGATTAAAACAAGTCGATAAAACAGTTATATATGCGGTTTAGGCACCCGTATAGTTTATTTGCCCCTTCGAGAGACTCTGGAAATTTCTCATGCCATATATTTTTCCCCATAAGATCTCAAGACTTTTCTTTCCACCCATGGATATTTTTACACCCACCTAATCCCCCCACATATGAAGTCGCCACCCCCAAATTTTTTTGGCAATGTGACAATGGTACGCATATAAAATGCATACTAATTAGCTCTGGACCCCCGCCCCCAATTTGAGATCGACACCCACCCAATTCACAATCCTAGAAATATTGCTGTTAAATTCCACCCCAATCCCTGCTGATGTACTGTAGATAGCAATATCACAAAGCTGAAGACAGGATTGTACTCGTATCAACCTCTCTTCACAAAGCATTATAACATGCATTGCAAAGCATTCTAGTTCATATAAACAGCATTTCTAGTTGTTTTGAGAGCAGCTTCGTTTCACATACGGTGCCCATGCTATAATTTAATCTACAATTCAACATCACTTCTATATTTCCACCAACAACACCTAAATTTCAAAAAGAAGAAAACCCCCGAGAACTGCACCGCTCACCAGCTTACCAAAGCACCAACATCACATATGCTGTAAAATTGAAAATCTAGAATCAAACAAATTCAGTGTCACAAAGAAAGATTCTTCACCAGAAATCCAAGTGGAATTTCATCCAGACTCGAATGTCGATAAAATTTCTAACAAAAGTTTGCCAAGGCGCAGAAATAATGATCAATAAACGATATCAAGAAAATGGTTCAAAATTCCATCGGTATTAACATCCGCAAACACGCGAAAGTCTGAGCGTGTGCAATTACGTAATATAATCAACCGTACAATGCTTCGACGTGAAGTACAAAGGGCAATAAAAATTCTGTATATTCAAACAAGTTTAAGCCAAAGCAATTGTCAGTAGTGAGTAGAGAGCGCAGTGCCTTCTGAACAAGCTGTCAAATGTGGAGGTTCAGCGCTATGATCTACAAAACAGAACGGTATTAAGTATAAAAAAGCATAGCAGCCAAAATGCTCTAAAAGATTTTGTGGCTAAAATGTACACACTCTGAGGTCAAAACCAATATAAACTCCACCTGACAATAAGTTCAAATCTGTAAGTATGCACTATGCATACATATCTGGAATTATATAGCTCCTCTAACTTCTGAACACAATGCCTCAGAATGGTTGCCCATGAACTGCACAGCCTTCTTTGGCTCTAAACTTTGCACCTAAGCACAGTGGCATACACACACACACCTGCTATATTATTATTATTATTATTATTATTATTATTATTATTATTATTATTATTATTATTATTATTATTATTATTATTTCTGACAATTTATATAGCCTTATAGCAAGGCCTAACCCTAAATCAAGAGTGCTTCCACAAAGTAAGGTTAGCAGTCAAATACAGGGCGCAATTTGTGGGGGGGATCTTCCCCCCACTGCCAAACTGCATCCCCCTACTGCTACATCCCCCACCAATACATCCCTCCCACTGCTACATTTCCCAACAACTACATCCTCCCGAAGCTCGACATATTCCCCCCACTGCTCCAGGTCACAAATTGCACCCTGGTCAAATGACGAATTGAACAAGTGTGTCTTCAGATTCTTTACGAACTGTTTGTCGGTTTTCAAATTGGTGACAAAGTCTGGAAGGGCGTTCCATAAGATTTGCAATGCTATAGTAACTTGTCATATCTTATTAGCATGTCTAATGACACACATCAAAACTGGACTTTATCTTAATACAGAAGAACTTTGTTATAATGGACAAAGTTATAGAATATCTTCGGTTACAACATACCATACTGTACGTTCCCTTGTGATACACTACCATAGTGGATGGTTTTGGATATAATGTACCCCACAGATATAAAGCACTAAATTTTACAGACCCGCTAAGCACATTATAACAAAGTTCTACTACATAGTCAACTTGTACAGGAATGCTGCAAATGTGACAGATTGACCCCTGAGGTCAGCAATTTTCAGGTCCCATTTTGTAGCCCAGCACACCACTGACTAACTATAGACACATTCACATAGGGACACCCGATAAATTTGCAGGGTGCTAGGACAAAATGTCATGGACAAAATGTCATGGGGACAAAAGGTCATCCTAACTCTAACCCTAACCCGTGACATTTTGTCCGTGACATTTTGTCCGGCCACGATTTGCAGAACATAGAAGCCATGTCCAAAGTAAACGAATGCCAAAAAATACACTAAAATAACGTATTAGACATAACTACCGTCCAATTAGGCATCCTTCAGTTCATCTGGAATTGCGTTCTTTGGGTGCTTGTTTTCAAAGTGTTGTTTATACGTTTTTGTGTCTGGCATTTGAGCCTAAACAAATCAATCAAACTTAAATATTAAAAAATTAAAAGTATCTCACACACACACACACACACACATACAAATAACAACAATCCATTCAAAAACCAATGAAGTTTTATCTACATGTATAATCTGAATCAATGCTGCATGCACAAAATTGCGCATCAGTTAAATTAGTAATGGCTAATTTTATATAATATCCATAAAAGAAACACATTTGTTAGCAATATTAGCCGTTTTCCTACCTTACAGACGGCACAAGTGAAGACAAGGGCAGCCTGTGCCGACTTCTTCTGGTCAGAGCCTTGGGCCTTCTTCAGTTTTGCCTGCTTTTCGGCATTCTTCTGCTGTGACTGGATCTTCTGGTGACCACGAGCCATTGTTCCTCCTACACTGTCACGTGACAGTATAAGAATAGTAAGTAAGGTAAAAAAATTGCCGTCAACGTTGTCAGCTCTGACTTTCCTAAAACAAGAAAGTGAGCTGCAGTTAGAGGCCAGATTCTTGGCTAGCTCTAAATATGTGGCATGTTGTGACTTTTAAAAAGCTACAAGAACTGTCTACCGGCGAATCGGGCTGGGGGCAATATGTGGTAGAGGTGGAGACAAAAGTAGTCCATAAACACTGAAAGAAATTCCTTTGAGAGGGTTAGGGTTAGAGTCAGGGTTATGGCTAGGATTAACTCTAACTGTAACCCTAAACCCTAAGTGATACCTTACGCCGCTCGTCTCCACCTCTACCCAATATGTCCTAAGGGTAAAAAATCCTGTTACCAAATTCCTGTCCCAGTACTGCCACTGAGGAATGGGTGACGCGAAAATCACATCAAACAGTCAAAATAGCCACTTTCGACTAGCATCGTGTTGTGATCTGTCAAACACATTCTTCCCATTCTGTGTCCGGAACCTTTCGTGGAAGCGAGTGGGAAGTTCGGATAGTAACTGTTTCCGTAGAAAAGCCCAATTTAAAAAAAAATCAGCTTAATTTACTGTTAAACCGTAAATATACTCACCTAGTCAACTAACCGGCAATTATGTTCGGTGAAAATCAAAACTAGAAGCGAATATTTTAAACAAATTGGAACAAATATTGCTCAACGAACTGTAAAATGAATGTGCGTTGACTCGATTCTGTCCCTGAGAATTTGACTCATTTGAGAAACACTCATCGAAAATAAGTAAGAAGATCATTCAAATCAATCAAAATTCTTTTATGGCGCCACTCTTTAATGCTCAGAGCATTAACCGATGGCGATGGCGCACACAATCCAATCCGAATAAGAGCCAGGTCAAGCCGGAAATGTCAGTCCAATCGGTTGGGATCAATCAAAGGGGTATAGGCCAAACCAAACAGGTAGGTTACGTCTTAAGACTAGATCTAAAAGATGATAATGTAGGCCTATACTGATTTTGTGAAATGATGATGGTAGTGAATTCCAGAGTCTGGAGCCATGCAGAGAGAAACAACTAGCGCCAATGACTATAGGCCTACGAGAGTGAAGAACTAGGCCTACGTCCTTGTCTTGATATTAAGACTGCGTCCACAATCGCCACCTCTATAGTCCACTCCAAATTAGATTACTGTAACTCCCTCTACTATAACCTTCCCAAAGCCTCCATCAACAAATTGCAATCAATACAAAATGCACTTGCTCGTGCTGTTACTAAGTCACCTAAATTCTCCCATATTTCACCCATACTAAAATCATTACATTGGCTTAAAATAACAGAACGTATCCAATATAAGATAATAACACTTACACATAGCTCACTTCAGTCATCAAAACCTGTCTACCTTAGATCACTATTAACCCCTCAGCCTCCTCGACCCACCGTTCGTCATCTCATCTCACTCTGTCACGCCCGCTAAATCAGTCATCCCTGAAAATTTGCAACCGTGCCTTCTCATATGCTGCACCTGAACTCTGGAACTCGATCCCAGCTTCCCTTCGCACACTTGGACACTTTAAAACAATAAAATCTGATTCCTCATTTCCTATAATTCCCGCACTATCTCCTCAAGTCTTCAGGTCTAAGCTTAAATCCTTCCTGTTTCTGAAATCATTTCCGCCATAGCTGTAACAACCTAGCCTCACTGCCCTTCGGATGTTGACCATTGCCTGGCTGATCCCACACCTTTCCTATAGCTATTTTAAGAGAGGCTGAGCGCCTGAGAATAAGCAGCTACTGTTGTGCTGCTTTCCAAGGCGCTATAGAAATCCACGAGATTTTACTTACTTACTTACTTAGGCCCTACAGACGAAAGCCCTGTTGAGTAGGCCTACATGGTTTAATCTAGGCCGTTTCAGGAGGGAATTTCTCTTTCCCCCGGAAATTTAAAATAATTCCCCCGGAAATTTTGGCATACTATATCAACTTACTGCACTCCCCAAGCCCCCTCTATCTGACTTCCCCGGCCTTGTCAGTCGCCCCTCCCCTCGGAGTCCAGGAGTCTATAGATATTTACCACTGGTTGAGTATCGATCGAGTAGAATGGCTGATCGGTCGAGAGATGCGCGTGTCTTCAGATACATTAGCTGGGTTCATTCAGAGGTGGGACCCCCTTAGCAAAGTAATGCAAACTGAATTTATACGACTAGAGGGGAGAGAGAGAGAGGAGAGAGAGAGAGAGAGAGAGAGAATGGCGGAAGACGAAAATAATTGCTTTCAGTGATTTACGGTAACCATCTTTCTGCTGTTCATACCTAAATCTCCAATCTTCAATTTATATACCGTCGCGCCTAGAACGGTACTGGAGCGTTGAAGACCATTCCGCACCGGTGGACACGTGAGCCAGTGGCGGCTCCAGGATTTGACAAGCGGGGGCCGCGTTGGGGTGGCGACTTCTTTTAAATGTCGAATTTGCAGCAAAATCATACGTTCAACCTTTGGCACGATTGCAGAGTGCAGACAAACACACAGACGCCAAAACGTTTGATTAAACTCAACAGCCTACCAATGTGTAGGCCTATGGTCCAGGCCCGTAGGAAATATAGGGATGCGACTGCACCCCCTGGAAAAAATCAGGGGATGCAGCGCACCCCCTGGAAGATAAGGCTTTTGTTTTTTGCTTGTGAGGATTTTTAAATAGAAGAGAGAGAGAGAGAGAGAGAGAGAGAGAGAGATGATGGCCTTTTTGCTCATCAGAGTTTTTAAGATACGAACTTTTTCCCTTGTCACAACTTATATCTTGAGAAAATTTGCACACACCCCCTGCTGAAAATTCGTTCCGACGTGCCTGCGTCCTGCGACGTGGTCTGAGCCATCTCGGTGTTAAGATCGGATTTGACTTCGATGCCGGAGATTTTGTATGTTTAGTAGACCTACAGTGTGTATGCCTATATTCGCATATAAATCTACCGACGTCCAAGGGCCAAAGGCTATCTCTGGATGCAGCGTGGATGAGGAAATATAAGTTTTAATAATTGTCCATTATCATTATGCTAAACGAATTAGTTATACACGCTTCAGGCCAATGACAGTTTTCTCCTTTCCCTCTACAAATACCATACACCAGCGGTTCTCAACCTTTATAGTGCCGCGACCCTTTTAATTCAATTACCCATAATGTGGCGACCCCCAACGGTTAAATTATTTTCGTTCACAATGTTAACTGCTAAAAATAATAATGCTACGAGCCTACGACAATAAAAATGTTCGAAATCGTTATTATTTAATTGTCTCCATGTCTATCCTCGAATGACAATAATATAGTAAGACAACTAGTACGTCGTAACTACCACTGAGGACATTTTGTACAATAACAAGAAAAGAGACAACCCCATTTTTCTGATGGTCTCGGGCGACCCTGGCAAATCGTCATTCGACCCCCTTGGGGGTCGCGACCCACTGGTTGAGAACCGCTGCCATACACTGTAGGCTTAGATCTGAAGAGATGCAATCGTTTCTCCTTCTTTTCTAAGATGACAAAATCAATTGGACGAAGATTAGCATATACTGTCAATACTGTAGTGTTTAGAAAAGTGTTGCACTGCACTGAACCGCACAGAAATAATATATACTGGCCGCAGGCTGCATTTATCGCTCTACGGCAGTCTACACGTTTGGACGTGAAATGTGCAGGTGTCTGATACCTGGCGACAAAACACTAATAGGCTATAGCCGCGAGTTCAGGAACACCAAAGCAGCCATGAAAGCGCTTGGCATATCCGATATCCCTTAGTAAACAGGAAAATCAAGCTTTCGACTGAAAGTACCGCGTGTCTGCAATAATAATATTAACGATCCGCTTCGTCGTGCAGGTAAAACTGACTGCTTGGTCCGTCCCGACTCGTCTATTGATTCATAGTTATTAGCTGACATGCAGGGCCGGTTTTAACGTGCAGTGATACACTAAATGCGCACTGCGCAGTGATAAAATGAAAACGTGCAGTGATAAAATGAAAACGTGCAGTGATAAACCGCAGTGACCTTTTTTGCTTGTTTTTGTGAGGATGTCCACAGATTTTCTGAGTTTAGTGCAGCAGGGCCGACGAGAGCCGATAGGAGGGGGCAGGAGCGCTGAGGGCATGATAAACAGCGAGAAGCAAAAGAGGTCATCACAAGCTTTCGAGAGTTGCAACATCGTATCGTGAAATCAATGACAAGCAAGAAAGATCATCATCAATTTTTAAGACTTGCTAGGGGCCCGTCGGGCAGGGCCGCCGAGAGAAATTCCGGGCCCCGGAACAACAAAATTTGCGGGCCCTTAAGAAAAATTGATCAAGTCTCCGAAAAACCTGACAAGCAAAAAAAACGTTATCAACTCTCCAAAAACAGCCTGACAAGCAAAAAACGATGTCAATTCTAAAAAAAACACCCTGACAAGCAAAAAAACTTATCGTCACCGGATCTGGGCCCCTGAAAACTCCATGAGCCCCGGTACAATGTACCGGCTGCACCCCCTCTCCTCAGACCTGTCTAAAGATAGCTGGTTTCTTGTATCTCAAGTTTTATAGACCACAAAAATACTATAGGCCTACAATTGAAACCCTGTTTGACAATGGGCAATGCAAGAACTAGTGCTACAGTAGGCTGATATGCAAAATTCAGAAGAGTGATGAAACAAATTAAAACCACATTTTCGTGTGTCCCCAGCTTAGCTGAGTCAAACTGTACTAGAATTGTCAATATATTCTGCCTCAATTTTATTCTAGAGCATTCGAAATGCCACGAAAAATGGTGAGCCATTTGAAATGACGCTATACAAAGTCTTTCAGAAATCTATTCTCTGTCATAGGCCTATGTCTACAAAATCGATCGAGAGATAAAAGGGGTCTAGAGACAGGGCCGCCGAGAGAAATTCCGGGCCCCGGAACAAAATAAATTGCGGGCCTTTAAGAAAAGTGTATCAAGCCTCCGAAAAACCTTACAAGCAAAAAAAACGTTAGCAACTCTCCAAAAACAGCCTGACAAGTAAAAAATTGTCAATTCTCAAAAAAACACCCTGACAAGCAAAAAAACTTATCGTCACCGGATCTGGGCCCCTGAAAACTCCATGGGCCCCGGTACAATGTACCGGCTGCACCACCCTCTCCTCAGGCCTGCCGTCGGCCCTTCTGCACAGGGACCCGGGATTTCTCTCGGCGGGCCTGTAGTGCAAGGATATTTTTTCCTTAAAACAGGCCCTGTATTAGCATGTTTGCTAACAGCATGTAGACCTATTGTAGACTCAAAGACTAAAGATACCAGATCAGTTGGAAAGAATTTAAGGACACACGAAACACATTGACTTGTCGGACTTTTTTAGAACGTTAAAGATGCAAAGTAGCTATAAAAAGCAAAAACATTAGTGATGACCTTTTTTTCCTTTGTCGGACTTTTTAGGACGCAAAAGATGCAAAAATCACAAAGAACTAATGGAGACCTTTTCAGCAATCAATATCAATCAATTACAAAGTCCTTTTAATCTAGAGTAATGTCTGAAATCAGTGATCAATATTTTAAATGAAATTTAAGGACAGTTTATGTCCTTATTGAGGACACACGCCCTTAAGGACGGGGCCACGGAATTTAAGGACTGTCCTTATCATTTAAGGACGTCTGGTAACCCTATCAAAGATTCAAAGACCTAGTTTCTCTTTGTCAGTTAGCCTACTGTAGCCTAGAACTATTTTGGTTGCCCGCAGCGTGTGACAAGATCTCAAATAAATACACTGAATTCAACATGACGGGAATTTTCGAATAGACATTTTACTTTATCTTGCACTGCGCTTAGACTGTTCCATTGCAGCACGCTATCAAACATCTGATCTATCATAAACACAGTGGCGGCTCCACATGGGGCCTGGGGGTCCGTGCCCCCTTATTGAATGCCTGCGCCAGCCTCCACTGGCCCCCTTGTTGAGACCCTATGCTTACTACTACTTAACCTAGCAACAAATAGTTGGCCCCCATGCTTAGAAGTTTCCGCTCCAACGACGCCCCAACTTTCCAAATCCTGGAGCCGCCACTGCACAGGCATAACACGCGTAGCCTAAATGTGATGACATCTTGAAGCTCTAAAGACAAATTCCATTCGTAACACAGACCTGACGATGTTGAATACTCATATTAATGTTATAAAAAGCGTCTAAAAGCTTATTACAATTTTTATCTACGCCGCGAAAAAGCAGTAATCAAAATGGAAATATTGGCACACTGAGATCACCGAGCAAAGGCATAAATGACAATCGGAAAGAATAAGAATGCTATTTCTAGCATTCCACGTCGTTAGCATGGGTGAAATAGCGTGCAATGCAGGCCAACAAGAGAAACCAGCATATTTATTTGCCAAATGGTTACCAAGAAAGGCGACTTATAGTAAAAAAAGATAGCGACATCGCACCTAGTTTCATTAAGTAAATCTAGGCGGCGGGCCGGATAAACTGAATATGGCCCGCGGGCCGTAGTTAGGTCACCCCCGGGTTAGACCTTGGCCTGTTGCTCTTGTATCGCACAGAACAGGGTTTAAATCAAACATTTTGGAATCGCGGTCCACTTCAGCGGTTTTGTAACGTGCCGCGACCCATTTTGTAATTTTAAAAAAAATGCATTAGGCCATCTGGCGAACGTTAGTTGAAACGAATCTTCTGAGTTTTGAATAAATGGCAAAACAAAAGCTCTGATTCAATTCGAATGAAAATACGGCAAATGTATTAGGCAGAATTATTTATATTTCTGCCAAATAAAACAAAACGAGAGAAATAAATATTGAAATTTCTTGAAAATTATTTTTAAAATTTTTCCAGTAGCACACCTTTGTTACGCGTCTTAAAAATCCTTTGAGTACGGCAAAATCGTTTAAGAATCGTGCAAGTTTATAACAGATTCCCTATTGTTGTTGGAGTTTCAGAGCAAAATGGTCGGAATACGCTTTCCTTGTGTTATTGAGAAATAAGATTGATTTTTAAAAGTACTATAGGACCATAGAAAGCTTTTATCGCAAGCAATCTTACTTTCGTTGCTTTCTTAGCTTAAATTGACCCGCAACAGGCTGTATGTATGTTGTCTTCTCAAATGGGCTAATGGGGCATTTATAACATTACCTAGGGTCTAATACAGCTTAAGTCCATTCGCATCCTTCACTGGTTTTCAGTCACAAAGTCCATCTAACCCGCTCCGTAGACAGTGGCTTCTCCAGGATTTGGCAAGTGGGGGGGGGGCGTTGGGGTGCCAACTTCTAATCACGGGGGCCAACCATTTGTTGTTATGTATGTACCATTAAGGATAGGGTCCCAACTGGGGGTGCCACTGGGGGGGCATGCAGTCAATAGGGGGCACTGGCCCCGCGGGGCCCCCCTGTGGAGCCGCCACTGGCGGTAGACAACCGAATCCATTCACGTATTAACCCTCGAGGCATCTTGCTTAGAAAGTGGGTACCGTCCACATAATTTAATCTATAGTTATACATTTTTATGGCGCCGCTATATCCCAGACTGAACAATTTGAGCCAATCTGCTGTGTGGCGAAGTTTACGTGCTATGAGGGTCGCAGTTTCTTCCTTAGCAGCTTGGTCTAATGGCGTAATTCAATTGTTTGTTAATATGACACGATCAGAGATTTCGTAATTGATATTTCAGACATGGACACGGGTCTATTCTTTTAAAACCCAGCCAACCCATCATGATTACGACCCAACCGAACCCAATCCACGAAAATAATAGGGCTTCCTGACCCAACCCACCGTATTACCCTACAATTTTCTTAGACCGTGACTTATTTTATTAATTAACCAACTCAACTCACCATAAACATGGAAATTTTTGACCAAACCCAACCCAACCCATGGGCGGATCCAGCCCGTGTTCATTCCTGGAATGACCTGGTCTTTCTGGAACGACCTGGTCTTCTGTGGATGCATTTTGAAAAAGATCATCGATTGATAGCCCTGGGTATTAGAACTGGTGCTATAGAAGTGCATAATTATTTTTTAAATTTCTGGATCTGTAATTTTTTTTGGATTTTGCCAGTTATTGTTTCATTTAATAATATGTTGGCTGATATACAGTGTAGGAGGCGCAACAATTTAACGATTGAGCCGATTAGTGAGTTAACGACTTCCGGTGACCTCATATTATGTTCGATTTTTGTTTCGGAACGCTGTTGTGGAGGTCGGATGATCGGGTCCAGCCCACCTGTGCGAGATTTTGCTATACTCCGCGCAATTCGAACACTTATCGCTACAGAAAAATTATTTCTGTGGGTTTTTTTGGTACGCGCTTTTCCCTCCTAGCTCTCGCCCGCAGGCGTTCGATAATATAAGCGGTCTCAGCTGTGAACTAATACGCGAGTGCTTACTCGGTGGAAGAAAAATTGATGACGAGAGGAACGGGGGGGAGAGAGGCGTGAGTCACGTGACCACCGCCGTGTTAATTAAGCGCAAAGGCTGAGATATTTCGCGCCTGAAAGGAATCCTAGATTCCAAGGTTTTCGATGCGGAGAAAAGCTGTCTCTTACCAGGAACTCAAACGTGAGCGCGTCCTTTTTTGTTCTTTGCCCCCCCTCCTAACCTACCAAAACACACACACTCACAACGCGCCGCTGATCCGCGGATTCCAGGGCTCGCCGCCAACTTCACCTGAGAACAGCGGAGATGCCTGGATGGGTGACAGAGGTCAAAGGTCATTCGAAATACTGAGAAACCAGAGGCTGCCATCGCTGCGTTTAGGCGTCAAATACCTGATGACGCCTGTTATAATTTTGGCACAAGACATTCTATTTCGCCATTGCGCTTTCGATCTGTAACGGATTTTGTCAGAAGGGCAGTGGCGTAGCAACATGCTCGGGGGCCCGTGGCGAATAAAGGAGAAGGGGGCCCTTTCCAGAGGAGACGATCTGACAAGTTTGCAAAAATGTTGACGACCTTTTTTGCTCACTAATGTTTTCATCTGACGACTACATCGCGAAAAAGTTGTTACCGAACTTTTTTTTATTCGGGTCGGGGGCCTTTTGCAGGTCGGGGGCCCTTGGCATTTGGCCACGTTCTCCATATGGCTGCTACGTGCCTGCAGAAGGGTAGGGTATAGAGACTGAGTACACTGTACACAGTCTAGAAGACATTGATACCCTAGCTTCGTACTAAATTGCCGTTATAAATTACCATTAAGCCCTCTGAGCAGGAATACAAGAAGTCCATCATTCCCTCGTTACATTATATTTCATTACATCACGTCACATCAATATTGCATTCTGAGAATCGAACAGATTTTTGCAAAATTTACGACATCGAATGGGCCTAAGACCAAGAATATGATCTCTTTCGTTGTTCGTTTAGGCCTATCTATGCTTGGTATTTACTGTTCAGGAATCTAGTAAAATCTAAGACAATTTCTATGATGACGTGTTCGATCATGGAATCTCAATTGAATACTTTTTCCGTTTTGTCGGAGTTGCTTGTAAATATTTTCAGTTTATCCAGAACCAGCGCTTTTTTCTAGGAAAAGAGGTTTGGGAACTCTGTTCACATCTGTTTTGCCGTAAGAAGCACTCCATAGATATAATTAGAATAACAGTACTTGGAATATTTATATTATATACGATGTAGCTCTTTGTTTTTAAACTGTAATTTACGTTGTTAGCGCGCGTTCCCATATTAAACCGCTTTCCATAGAAAAACATTGGAAAAATAATTTTAAAAACGTTAAAAACGTTTTTAAAAAACGTAACCGATTGTAAGTCAAACACGCATTATTGCATATCGATTTGAACTTCTTCTTCTTCAGGTGTCATGTATTTCTACGTTGACGACTATGGACTTCCATTTCTCTCTGTTGTGTGTTGCTTGTATGAATTCCAATTCTGTAGTCACCCCCTTTACATCAGTCAGTAAGCTGCTGATATACATCATTCTTCGTCTTCCTCTTGATCTTTTGCCTTCGACTTGTCCAGCAGCTACCAGTAGTTTCTATGCCTTTCTTCCTCATTATATGTCCAAAAATTGAAGTTGTCTTTTACGTATTGTAGATAGCAATTTTCTTTGTGTACCTGCCATTTCGAGTACTAAATCATTTGTTTTCTTTTCAGTCCAAGATATTTTCAACATTTTTCTTAAGAACCACATCTCCGCAGCTTGAAGCTTTTTCTTCATGACTTTAGAGATAGTCCACGTTTCTGCACCATATAACATGACTGGCCAAACATAGCATTCCAGAACCCTAATCCTTGTTTTCATTGTTAAATGTCGGTTTGTTAGTATGTGTTTTAAATTCCCGAAGGCTGCTTTGGCCATTCCTATTTTTGCTTTTATGTCTGATTCACTTTTCGCATCACTGGTGAACCAGCTTCCTAGATATTTGAATGACATGACTTGTTTAATTTTCTCTCCATTTATGTTGATATCGCATTTCGGAATGTCTTTCTTCTTGGATATCACTAGGCAGAATGTTTTATTGATGTTTATTCTTAAACCTTTCTTCTCACTTTCTGTATTTACTTGATTTAATTTTTGTTATTTTTTCGATATACAGTAAACGAATGTGGTAAAAAAGGTGTGGAAACGCCGTTCCCGTGCGTTCGCGCTGAAAAAAGCAATGCAGGCCTACAGAACAACTCTGCTTAGGCTAATACACCGGAATTTGCTCGAAGCGCTATGCATAAGTAGCCTACCATGTTAATGTTCACTCCGCGTTCGTGTAGGTCTACATGTGAGTGCTAGCGACACAGAATTCCCATTCCTGCGTAATATCGAACCCGTGTTGACATCTCACAGAATGAGGCTTCGAGGCAGTGAAACGTGTGTCAGTTGATGAAGAAAAACTTTAAAAAAAGTTCAAGTGAAACAGTTTTGGTTCAAGACTTCAAGCTAGAATTTCGTGCACTTTGCTTTATGCTCCAGTTAGTGGAGGGCACGTTTAGAACTGATAAAATGAATTTAGGATAGATGTAGTGTTTGGCTAGAAGCCGCTAGATTGATTAACTTTTGCTGGTTGAGAACATGGGCGTCCGCAGAATACTTTCCAGAGGGGGGTGCAAAACAAGGTCTTGTGACGAAAGAAAAGAAAAATTTTCCGGGGGGTATGAAGCAAGGTTTGGTGACGAAAAAATAAGTAATTTTACTCTTTCTTATAACCACACAGTTTTTCCAGGGGGTGCAATTGCACCCCCTTGCATCCCCTCCGGACGCCCATGGTTGAGAAGATTTAATGTAAACGGGACACAGTTATTATTATTATAACGTCAACGATTGCTGCTGGGCTCCGATGATAAAGGATGTGGATTTTAAAATCAAGACACCAATACAATACAATACAATACAATACAATACAATACAATACAATAAAGCTATCATGTATTGTATTGTATCTGTTATTGTTTACAGAATCGTCGAAACTTCGACTAATGTTGTTATTTTGATTAGTCAAAAGAAAGGGAACTTTTGAAGCAATCTCTGATCAAAATTTGATGCAATAGATTAAAGGTGTGGGCTATTTTTTTTACTATAAATGCACCTGAAAGGGTTTCACAAAGGGAAAAAAGACAAAATAAATGACAGTCATAAAATTTAATGGCTTATTCTCCCTCTCTCTCTCTCTCTCTCTCTCTCTCTCTCTCTCTCTCTCTCTCTCTCTCTGAAATAAAAATATTAGCGGGGGTTTCATTATGCATAATTTAGCCTGTGCGTTACCGCGTCTCGTGCGTTTTACCCTCTTTCGCCGTACATTCTGCATCGGACGCTCCGTCGCCGTGAACGCCGTCGCCTGCCACCTGTCGACGAGAATCGCGTCACATCGACGGCGATTCCGTATATAGTGTCATATAGCCAGTCGGCGAGTCAGACAGTCGACGTCATACAGCAGACGTCAGCAGAATTATTATCTCAGAAGACGTCGAATATTCGGTGATGGAACGCTCAATTATTCAGTTCGAGTGAAAGATGATGAAGAAGACGACGACGACGACGCTGATGATGATGATAGGCATATCCGGAGGATGTTATAGCGCCTGTATGAACTGTTAGAATGGCGCTTTCTTCTGCGATGGAATGTCGTGAAGAGTCAAGACGCCAAGACGATGATATGACTTGCAGATTACGCAATACGCAAGATATAGATAAATAGCTTGAACTAGTGTAGCAACATTTGCGTTCACCTATATTTAAGGAAATCGGTTATTGTAGTTTTTCTTATTCAACCGCCAGCTAGTTTATTATTAAGGCCTGAGAAAGGCAAGTATGATCTTTGCGCTTTGGGTTCAAACATGGGAATAGTTCGTACCGCGAATGGGATGAAGAGTCGAAGAAAGTGTTGTGTGAAAGCGATCGGATGTAGTATAGGCTTTAATACCAAACCTACGGAAATCGAGTCGATCGTTCTATGCTGTAAGAGCGTTTAAGGTTAAAATTTGAAACGACTCTTGACTATGTGTGTGTATATGGCATCAGATAACACCAGCAGAGGCGTAGCGTCTAGGGATGTGCGGGTATACCCGTACCCGCGGGTATACCCTACCCGTACCCGTACCCGCGGGTACGGGTAGGGTAGGGTACACATTTTACGGGTACGGGTCGGGTACGGGTACAGCGCTACGGGTACGGGTATAGCGGCTACGGGTACGGGTATACCCGTTTTTGAAAAGTTATATTTTCATTTCTCACTACTATAGCAAATTAGCAATGCAGTAATATAAAAATAATATTGAGTAAAGTGTATTAGTATAACTTGTACATCGCGTTCAGTTTGTCAGACAGCATGCATTTCACTTACTGAAAACATAAAGGAAATACAGATGACGTAATCTGACATCTTCAGTAATAAATCTATAATGGCGTCCTCTGACTCCTCCAAGGACTCTTTGACCGAGAAAGTTCTTCTGGTAAAGTTTTGTGGTTTAACTTGAACTCTAATGCCGCCTGCTCATAGATAAATGATATCTACTATATATTTTAAACAAGCCCATTCATGTCGGCTTAGGCTAGCTGACTGATTATCCTAATTCCTAAGTACTAGATCTGTCCTAATCTAAACATGCGTGCTATTTACAATGAATAGTTATCCCAATTTCGTAGCCCCTATTTCACTGTTGCCTCTCTATAGTCTCTAGGAACGGATACGGGTTCACGGGTCCATGTACTTGTAGTACATGGTCCTTGTAGTACTTGTACCCGTTAACGCACCCGCGGGTACGGGGTCCAAAATTCCAAATCCAAAAAACTCCAAATTCCAACCAAAGTCGGTTACGGGTACGGGTACGGGTACGGGTACGGGTACACAGCTTACGGGTACGGGTCGGGTAGGGTATAGCGCTAGCGGGTACGGGTAGGGTAGGGTAAAAAAGTTTTTCCACGGGTACGGGTAGGGTATGCATTTTGCTGTACCCGCACATCTCTAGTAGCGTCCCAATGGCTACCATGGCTCGAGCCATGGGCGGCACATGTGCAGGGGGCGGCAAATTGAGCGGTGATGAACTTTTTTTTGCTTGTCAGGCACAAGAACAGCAAATTGGGGGCGGCATTTTTTCAGGAGCCAAGGGCGGCACAAGACCACGCTACGCCACTGTGCACCAGGCAAGTTTGAGCAATTATACCGTAAAATAACGCAATTTTGTCGCAGCGCTGTCTATAGGTTTTCCGTCTCCGTGAGATTGTTATGAGAGCATTGCTCTACTCTATAGCTGCGGGTGTCTTCTAAGTAAACGGTAGGAACAGGCTGAACATCCGAAAGCTTCCGAATATTACCAGAGACCGAACAAAGTGGATGTACATGCATGCCGCCGACGCAACAAAGCAAGACACCTGAAGAAGAAGAAGGAGGAGGAGGAAGAGGAGGAGGAGGAGGAGGAGGAGAAAAACAAAAGGATCAAAGAGAAGAATAAGAACAAGAAAATGAGGAGGAAAGAAGAAGAAAAGAAGAAGAAGAGAAAACTGGATATACTGTATTATAGGAAAAGTGAAGATTCGGGGCGTTGACCGCTTTCCATTCGCTCTTCGGGACGTAGATGCCACAGCAGCAGCAGAGCGCCTCCTGTCCCGCATCGTCTGAGGTCGGGTTCCGGTTGCGCCTCGAGGACTGCAACGCCGCCAAAACAGCGGACGAAAACGACGAGCGCCGACCTCTGACCCAGTCCACCTCCTCCTCCTCCGTTCCGACGACGACCACAGCGAGGCGCCACCCCACGACGACGACGACGAGACGCGTCGAATACGTCAGTCTCAGCTCGGTCGACATCGGTCCAAACACCGCCGCCGCCGCCGACCCCATGTCGCGCCCACGGGGTCCTCCTCCTCCGTCGGCGGACGGACGACGGAAAGGAACTGCGCCCCGAACGAGACCCGCTCCTACGTCGCCTCGGCCTCGTCCTTCTCCAACGCCCGTCACCAGCCGCGAAAGTCTCTGCTCGGCAAGCCGATCAACTTCCGCGCCCACCGGAGGGACGCCCGGTACCGGCGCCTGCAGGCGAAGACCTACAACTTCCTCGAACGACCGAAGAACTGGAAGTCCGTCTCCTACCATCTGCTCGTGTAAGTCGTCGTCTGCTGTTCATCGGGGCCTATACTGTGTTTAGGGGAACGTATCTAATCCCGCGCTTACTTACGTTATTCTTCACTTAATTAATGGCTTAATGATCTTTAACAATCATGTAGTACTACTTCTACTACTACTACAACTGCTGCTGTTGCTGATACTACTACTACTACTACTACTACTACTACTACTACTACTACTACTGCCACTACTACTACTACTGCTGCTGCTGCTACTACTACTACTACTACTACTACTACTACTACTACTACTACTACCACCACCACCACCACCACCACACCACCACTACTACTACTTCTACTACTCTACATTTGCCCTCGTATGAAATATACCGTTTTTGGAGTCATGATATTATCAGAGGCAATGTTGGTCTATAATCATTGATCATTGATCGGCCGGGAATAGCCCCTCCTCTCTCTCTCTCTCTCTCTCTCTCTCTCTCTCTCTCTCACACACACACACACACACCGAGCTGTCGAGAGAGAAAAAAATTACAAGACAATTAATTTTGTAGTAGGCCAAACACTGTAAACGAAAAAGGTGGAAATTTCCACCTTTTATGGTGGTCCAATATCTACACCCTCAGGGTGGAAATTGCCACCCTGAAATGAAGGTGGAACATTTCCACCCTTTTTAAAACACCCTGTACGGTGGAAATTTCCACCCTTTTCAAAACACCCTCGACGGTGGAAATTTCCACCTTTTATGGTGGTCCAATATCTACACCCTCAGGGTGGAAATTGCCACCCTGAAATGAAGGTGGAACATTTCCACCCTTTTTAAAACACCCTCGACGGTGGAAACTTCCACCTTTTATGGTGGTCCAATATAAACACCCTCAGGGTGGAAATTGCCACCCCAAATTAAGGTGGGACATTTCCATCCTTTTTAAAACACCCTTGACGGTGGAAATCCCCACCATTACTATACAGGATATATATATATATATAATATTTAATACAATATATAATATATATAATAATACATAATAATAAATATATAACATAATATATAATAAATATAATATAACCACCAATAATCAAATTAATACAACATAATCATTAATCCATTTCTCAGTATCACATTTTATTACAATTATCCACAAATCATCAGGCCAGATCCAATTTACCAATTTAATATTTCAGTCCATAGATCAAATTAACATCCACAACATTACAAATTATTTAATCTTTTCTCTATCAAGCACAGTTCTACAAAATCCTTTACTCCATTTAAACATAGCATCCCAACTCACATGTCTGCTATTCAAATGACCATCAATCCAAAACAAATCACCTTTAACTTCACATATTTCATCAACATGTGACCAACAAACAATTCACCATATCCACAGATTTGTTTCACCTCAACTAAAAGTCTAATACTTTGCTCTCTGACTGACAGCATCATTCATACCAACATCAGCATCATTATCATTTGTTGTATTACTCACCACATCATAAACTTCAATCATCAAACACCAATCTTCACTCACATTTTCACTCACAACATCAAATTCAATGCTATCAAAACATTTCACTACTTCACCTACAATTTCATCATTTCCATAAAATTGATCCACAAAACACATATCATGTTCAACATCATTCAACATATTAGGTAGTCCATCATATTTCACATCATCAACATCAAGTTTCAAAAGTACATCATCATCATTTGTTTGATGTTCCAAAACCTTTATCACAAAATATTCCTCACACATTTCAGATTCAGTGATTACAACTTCATCAAGCAACCTTAATTGAGATTTAACAACAGTAGGTTCAACTGTCACACAATCCGTACCTTTTACATTTTTCAAAATGCCAAACGATACATGACATTCCTTCACATCATCAACAAGTTTTGACACAACATGTTCATTAACAATTCTACTGTCCTTTACACGCTTAATTCCAATATCACGCGATGAACCAACAATAACTTGCCAGTGGCGGCTCCAGGATTTGGCAAGTGGGGGGCCGTTGGGGTGGTAACTTCTAATCATGGGGGCCAACCATTTGTTGTTAGGTATGTAGTATTAAGTATAGGGTCCCAAGAGGGAGGGCCACTGGGGGTCAGGCACTCAATAGGGGCACAGGCCCCCCAGACCCCCTGTGGAGCCACCACTGTAACTTGTACTGACACATCAGATTCAGCTTGTATATCACTTGTGCTAAGATCAACATAATTTTTGTTTACATTATGCATACACTGTAACTGCATTCCTTTTTTCTTTAAGTTTGCACCGAAAACTCAAATGATAATTAGAGCCACAAATCCAACATTGCTTTCCTCTGAATTCCTGATCCAAATTTTCATAATAATTTTGACTTTGCTTAATATTATCAACAACAGTTGAATAGTAAACTAACAAATTGTGTACATTATTGAACTTAACAAGTTTAGCATAATGACTGCTGTTCATACAAGCATGTTTATCTTTCTCTGTATGCTTGTTGTTATGCGCCTTTTTTCTGTGGCAACAACATGACTATCTAAAAAGATCATAGTATTTTCAAGTGAAGACGGGTACTGAATGTCAAAAAACATAATAACATGCAAACAAAACAACCACAGCTGCAAATGTGTCGGTGCAGTCGGTCAGCACTTGGTTGTCAATCAAAACTGACACCATGGATGCTGGATCTAACAGACCATCATTCTTTGTGTCCATTGCAATGCATAGGTAGATGCTGTGTTCAGGTACAGATTTCTTCCGACTGCACAAACAAAATTTAAACCACAGATAGCAAAATTAAGCAACATTACATTCACAAAAATGCAGTAAAATTCACTTATGAATGGCTTTCAACAAAGTGATAGTGTTCTTTGAAGACAACATTATACAATTTGATTTGCAGACAATTATCATAGAAATAATTTACAATGGTTCCAAAGTAGTAATTAAATTGAAATAAACAATGCACCAGCTGCAGAACAGACTTTTAGAATTGCAACTAGTAGGCCTACAAACATCACTTTCAAGCTGTTTTTAAAAGTTTCTTTAGAGAAATGTGAAGCGATTAATTCTGATGTGATTAATTTTTTAATTGCGATTAACAGATTAGCGTGTTGATTGCGCATTAATCGTGATTAAAGGACAACACTGAAAATAACATTTCTTGGCTATGAAACCTGCCAAATTATTAAAATCAACATCATCAACTTGCCATTTCAGTATATTTCAATATATGCTTTACTGATAATGGATATCTGGAAATGATAGATTGCAAAAGCACGTACCATTCTCCAATGTGATAGACTCTTGGTGATTTCATGACCATGACCTTCAACTTTGACTCGGTGCACGATCGACCAACGTAATTTATCGACCAATCCCAGTTGTAGTCATCATAACGACAAAAATCCTAAAACAAAAACATTTGCCTTCAATAAGAAATTGCAGCAACCACTTAAATGCACTTCAGTCAGTCAGTCAGTCAGTCAGTCAGTCAGTCAGTCAGTCAGTCAGTCAAATAACCAGTTAGCCAGCCAATTGGTCAATAAATTAATTATAAAATGCTTCAAATGCCAGAGTTCTCGCTATAGTTGGTATCATCTGCTGTGGTGTAGAAGTCATAAAAAAATTCAGCAGAAATTTCTATCCAAATATCTTAAAGTTTCTGATTCTAAAGCTTAGTATTTACAAGAAACAAGTCACCATCTGATTTGATGTCCAGCATGCCAGAAGAAGAAGCAAGCAATCGATCGGAGTGGAATAACTGGATACCTGGACCTGTCGAGAGACAGAAACACTGATGATGATGCCAGATACTGAGGAATAAATCAACAAAATTAAAATTGCACATCAAATTCGAGGACAATAAACTGAAAAATCACCATAAAAAGCTAAATCCAGAGCTTTCCATTCTCACCTGACCGCATTTCTTAATCTCATCCCAAACTTTACAAGTCAGCGACATTCCCATTTTGTGCCGAGACAAAACAAACTGCTAGACGTCGACCTGAAGATGAATCCCACTTCATCTTTAACCAAATCTCCACTTTAAAACATATAGGATCAATCGTCATGCTTGAAGTTCACACAATCCAGTTCAATAACTTTCTTGATGGACTGTAACATAGGCTGGAATCCAAATATAAAAATTCTCTATTTTCCCCATTGAGGCTATATTAAAACTCGTACGTCACAACATGGTTAGAACTTATAACACCAAATTGCAGTTAAGTCAATCATCTTCTTCTTCATGAACATTCCAACAAGTCACTACCTTTCACAAGAACACCTTGTCAGATAGCAAAGCACACTTTAAAAAAATGCTTACACAACGATCTCTTTTCATTTGTTAACTGGCTTTTTGCCTTTACCAAAGTACACACATACAGATCACTAAAAGTAAATACCTGAGGTGACAGATCACCATACTTTGGTTTCTTGTCGTAGGTTCCGAGGGTTAGGATGTTACAATTGAGGCAAACCCTATAAAAATCGTAAGCGCACACAAAATTTGAATCATATTCATTGCACACTATTAGTGAACAGAGCGACATGCAGAAAATCACCTTTCAATCTAAATCAAAAGGGCTTTCGATCGAATATTAAATGTTTCCAAGATTTCAGGATAGCAAAGTTGGATATTGATCAAGAACATCTTGCATTCTCGTACCAGTATAAACAAGAGATCTTCTGGGACCAAACAACTGTTTGTCTTCAAGACATGGATAGGATGTTATAAGAGACAGACGATAGCCTAATCATTGTGATCTGGAAACGTTTCAATGCAAAGCAATATGGTATTATTTTTATACAGCAAATACAGTAATAATCTCTGAAAATGTGAATAATAGTTACACGAAATTAAATCAATCGCCAAATTTTAGAAATTTTCCTCGAGCACAGTAAGCTAGCCTCAAATGTCTGAGCTCTGTACTACACGTGGTGAAAAATCAACATTAATTTTGACTTTTTTCAGACTTGAAGCAAAGCACCAAGTGGATGGGGCGTTGCACTACACATAATAGTAATTATTATTATAATCGTATTTGATGTTTAAACTGCGCATTATAAATTTTTTTGTTAGTTCGCGCTGTCTCCGTGTAATTATAGTTGACCTTTACGGACTACTAAAAGCGGGGCTCCCGTCTAAACAACTGCCAAATCTTCAATCTATTTCAAGTGAAAGATTAGTTACCATCCAGTTTTCTCCGGAAGATGAACAGATACAAAAATTTTCGCCGACTTACAGTTAATACTTAACAATTCGAAATTCAAATGACTACCGGAAGTACTCAGCGTTACTATGCAGGTAGTTATCTCAAGTAATAATTACTGAAAAACAAGTCCAAAAAAAGCCCAACAAAAACACGAAAAACATATATAGTTATCTTATTATTAATAAAATGTACTATTTGTTTATTGTTTGACCTCATAACATATATATACAAATATTTACAAATTTACACATATATATGCATATATACATATATATACATACATGTGCACATATGCATATACATGTATACACATATATATACATAAATAAATACATGCATTTACATATATAATCCTGCATCTATACAATACATACATACAGATATACACATCTAAATGCATATATACATATATATGCATATATACATATATATGCATATATATGCGTATATATGTGTATAGATGTACATATACATATATATTCATATATATATATATATGTGTGTGTATATGTATTTGTATATATATATATATATATATATATATATATATATATTATACATCAATATTCATGCATGCGTACATACTGTATATACTGTACATATACATACATAGATAGGTAGATACATGTATAAACATAAATACATATATACATATACATAGATATGTATATATTCATATGCATTTATGCATTTATATATATATGTGTGTGTTTATGTATGCATATGTATTTATATGTATATATACGTATATATATTTATGTGCATGTGCAGTATATATACATATACATATATATACACATATATTTGTATATATACAAATATATGTGTATATATATGTATGTGTAAATATATGTATAGCTGGGGCGGTCATAGTTGGGGCGGCTACAATGTGATACAATAGTGCGAAGGTTCTGTGAGCATCTACCTTTAGAGTGACGAAAATCCACCCCAGGGTGGTGACATTCCACCATCAAAGACCTCCGTTCCACCTTTCACATAGATAGGGTGTAAATTTTGGGCATTTCCACCCCATGGTGGAATATTTCCACCCCTAAGTGGAATATTCCACCTTTTTCATTTACAGTGAATAATTCACGAACGAGTCTGAACGAGAAATTGCAGCGATTTTTCTCGCCAGAAGAAGAAAACACACAGAAGAGAGAAAAAGTTTAGGTGGGACCCGGCGCTTTCTTGTAGAATTATGATGTTATGAATTGGAGGAAATCAATCAACAACAACAATCGATACACATCGATCAAAGCGAACGCTCGCTTCTTCGCCTATAGTCGACGGGCAGCGTTGGTTGGGCGTCAGAGTTGAAATGTTGTAATTTACGGTCGAAATTAGGAAAGCCGAAGGGACAGTAAATGTTATCGATCGAACTGTTAAGTAGCGATACATCAAAGGTACACATTTCTTGGGGGAGGGAGGGGGAGAGGCGAGGAGGAGGAGGAGGAGGAAGAGGAGGCGGCTGAAAAATGAAGTTTGAAGCCAGCACTGATATATTATAAAGTCGAGTTTTAAGATGACGGTCATGGATAGATCGAAGCGACGTTAGTCGTACGAGTCTCCAGTGGTAACACGTCAACGACGGGTTTTTATTTGTGAGATTTCGGTTCGTTTGATTTGAGTAGTTTCAATTTTCACTTCTTACGCCGCGCATTTAAAATGTTGCCTTCTGCATTATAGAAAATTGTCATAGTAATCGCCAGTGGCGGTTCCAGGATTTCTTGGTGGGGGGATGAAGAAATTCGTGGAAATTTGGTGGTGGGGATGAAAATAAAATGAAAAAATCAAAAAGCCTTTGCCGAAAAAGGCTGGGAAAAAGGCAATTTTATCCCTCATTTTACTACACTTTTACCGAAAAATAGGTCGACAAGCAAAAAAAGGTCATCCCCGGTTAGTTTTACTAGACTTTTACCCAAAAATAGGTCTCACAGGCAAAATAATAAGTCCGAAAGTCCGGTGGGGATGCATCCCCACTTATCCCCCACGTGGAACCGCCACTGGTAATCGCCTCTTCTTATCGTGATAGTACGAGTAGCGAGCAGATACGTCTAAAGTCCCACGGCCGTACGTATGGTCGACGGTTGAAACACAGGTGAAAAGAGGTCAGAGTTGCATAACCATTCAAACGAGAAATTTCGACTGAGGTTCGAACACCCGATCTAATTTTCGTGATCAAGTTTAAACTCAGAAACGCATGTCTCGGGTTGTTTCACGTCCTGTTTTGTCACCAGGTATGACATTGGCAACGAGTATATACAGTACAACAGAGTAATAGAGGAGGGAGAGAGAAAGAGAGAGTCCGATACAGAGACAGAGACAGAGAGAGAGAGAGAGAGAGAAAAATGACTTTGAAGAAGAGCGAAACTTAAAGAACAAGCAAGAAGATCTACGCAGCGACTCATATACGCAAGGATCATCATCACCCTACAAGTCATTATCTTTCTCTGTCTCTGTCGTTAATTCATTCAAGAAATTAGAATAGCGGACCAAAATAAATTTAATTTCGCACATTTCAACATCAAATGCGCATGTTGTACTGTATAGGCTAATTCTGTACCTAATTTTTCACGCCAAATTCTGCGAAACGGACAATGTCAACTGTTTTGTGCCTGTGTGTGTGTGTTCTGGAATAGTCTCTCGGGCCCCCTGCCCCATTCATCTCTCACGCTTTGTTGTTAGGCGCTCAGAGACAACTATGTCAATTACACTAAATTGCACTGCGCCTCTCTGTTCAACGCAATCGTCTAATGCTCACCTGATAAAATATTAAGCTTAAAAGTACTCTTGGGGCCTTTTCATTTCGGAAAACTACGATAGCTAACAATAATATTGACGATCTGAGGTGGAAATGACAACGGAAGAAGACAACCGCTCGACAGACAGACAGACAGACAGACAAACAGACAGACAAATAGACAGACAGACTGACAGACAGACAGCCCTCTGTAGACCTACAACTATATTCATTATTTTGCTTTTCTTTTTTTCTTTTTTGCTACCTTAAAGTAGATTTTGGCGCCCCTCCACTCACAGAGTAACACTAATACTCAATAACAAATTTTTGGTCGACCGGCCAAGGGAATGCGCTTATCCTTTCCCTGGCTACGCCACTGAACACATAGACAGACAGACGTAGACAAGCGTCAAAAGCAAAAGAATTCTTTAAACATTTGTTGTAGGAATGCGAAAAAGCAGTGTTTTCTCTCTCTGTGTGTCTCTCTATGTGTGTGTCTGTCTCTGTCTCTCTCTGTCTCTGTGTGTGTCTCTCTCTATCTCTGAGTGTGTGTGTCTCTCTCTCTCGGTGTCTCTCTGTCTCTCTGTCTCTCCCTCTGTGTCTCTGTTTGTCTGTCTGTCTGTCTGTCTGTCTGTCTGTCTGTCTCTCCCTCTGTGTGTCTGTCTGTCTGTCTGTCTGTCTGTCTGTCTGTCTGTCTGTCTGTCTGTCTGTCTGTCTGTCTCTCTCTCTCTCTCTCTCTCTCTCTCTCTCTCTCTCTCTGGGCCACTCTGTGTGTGTGTGTTACAGTTCGGTCACTGTAGAATTGTGTAGATACGTCTAAAGTCCCACGGCCGTATGTATGGTCGATATTTATAGCAACGCCGACCACTTCGGTTGTTGCGCCTGGTGGGCAGCAGCAGCAGCAGCAGCAGCAGCAGCAGCAGCAGCAGTCGATAAAAGCATAATCGACCCCAGTCAGCCGATAGATAATTCGGAATGGCGACACAGCAAACGCGGAAACACCTGTAGCAACAGCGGCGCGAAAATCGACCGCCGACCTAACAGGGTATCGGACCATCGGTGCTATCACTCAAGCAGCTCCAAAGGCGGACATGTCGAACGCAATATTATTGTGGTGGAAAAAACACCGTGTAAGTTTAAGCGCCGAATACTAGAAGAAGCAGCTGATACGACCCCCCGAAAGCGCAATATGAATTCTAGAGATTTTACTCACTTGTTTAGTTAAGTGCGGTGCGCGTAAAGCCTATTTGATACGGACGTGTCTATAGACAAAAACAGCACACACACACACACAAACACACACACACACACACACATATATATATATATATAGAAAGAGAGAGAGAGAGAGAGAGGCAGACAGACAGACAGACATAGACAGAGGTAGACAGACATAGACAGAAGTAGACAGTGACAGAGATAGAGAGGGAGAGCGAGAGAGAGAGAGAGAGAGAGAGAGAGAGAGAGAGAGAGAGAGAGAGATGAGAAAACGCTTGTTAACATTTCGAGAACACATGAAATTATGATTAAGTCTGACGTCGCCAGACATCTTACAATTCAGAATCGCCTCAAGGCAACGAAGGCAACGCCGAAGCCTTAATAAGCCGAAGACGAATAGCCAACTGCTAGTAAATGGACACTAACAGTGTCCCGTTGCTTTGCTTGCTCGATCCAGCTCACTGTAACACTACTAACGCCGCTTCTGCTTCTTCTTCTTCTTCTTCTTCTTCTTCTTCTTCTTCTTCTTCTTCTTCTTCTTCTTCTTCTTCTTCTTCTTCATCATCATCATCATCATCATCATCATCATCATCATCATCATCATCATCATCATCATCATCATCATCATCATCATCATCATCATCTTCTTCTTCTTCTTCATCTTATTTTTTCTTATTCATCATCATCATCTTTCTTCTTCTTCCTCTTCTTTCTTCTTCTTCTTCTTATTCATCATCACCATCATCATCATCATCATCATCATCATCATCATCATCATCATCATCATCATCATCATCATCATCATCATCATCATCATCATCATCATCTTCTTCTTCTTCTTCTTCTTCTTCTTTATTTTTTCTTTATTTTTCTTCTTTCTCTTCTTCTTCTTCTTCTTCTTTTCTCCTCCTCCTCCTCCTCCTCCTCCTCTTTTTTTTCTTCTTCTTCTTCTTCTTCTTCGAATGCCAGAGGAATTCTTGGATTTCGCTGCTTAGCCGCTGAGGTTTCTCGCGTTCGTTAATTCGCCGTGCTGCAGGGCATTCAAGACTTCGACATCAAACAAATGCCGAGTTTCACTTTAGGCCTTAGCCTATATACTGCCCGAACTGCCGAACAACTATGTCAAACACACACGCACACGCACACGCACACGCACACGTCGTGGCCGGACAAAGGTCCGCGGAGAAAAATGTCAAACGGACAAAATGTAACGGACGAAATTGCGCGAAAATGTTACGCATTTCCAAACGCGCATTATTTAAATACTGCAATTTTCGAAGCTAAAACTTTAATTAATACGACGAAGCCGCTTTCTTCTAACGGCAAAATAATAATTTTGTCCGCTGACATTAAATTTGTCCTCGTGACATTTTGTTCGTTACAATTTGTCCGTCTTGAATCCTGATCCACGACCGATCGAATTTTAAGTTTGCCGGTGCGGTCAGTAATGGTCTTTGCATCTTAACGGTAATGACACCACCCTTGATAATTAATTAATTGCTAATAGGAGTATCCAGAACAATCTCTATGGTCACTGATCTATGCCCACCAGCAAGAAATCTGCTTCTGCCATTGGCGTCTATTAATAGACGACAATGGTTTCTATGGTTTCTGACCACCAGTGGGCGGAGCAACCGGACTTTGTTGGTAAACACTGGATACCCCTATACAGTTTAGCGTTGGTCAAATTTTGACTGGTTTGTTGAACTTGTTCTGCGCTTATTTTATTATAATATATAATGTTACCATGCAATGTTGTTCTTTGTTTTAGCTTATATTAGCTTAGTCATTAGTTTTGACATGGCTTTAACTGCTTCGAAAGATATTATCGATATCAGTGGTGTAGCCAAGGGGAGGGTTTGGGGTTAAACCCTCTTGGCTGTCATATCAATTATTTTTTATTGCAGGTTAATTAATATACAGTAGTTGTGCGGGTTTTGGGGATTAAAACTCCTTTTAGTTGATTGTCCGACCACAATTTTTTAAAAATTGCGGATCAACATAGTTGTACGCGCTCATAAACCTATATAATTCCCCCAATCAGGCAAAATAATAAAACAATAGTTGACGACCTTTTTCCGTGTTGGGACTCATGGGAGCATAATCATAACCATTTCTCGGAATTTTCCGAAGTTGGGAATCATAAACCCCTCCCCTTCGGGAAATCCTGGCTACGCCACTGATCGATGTTTATCTGATTGCCAAGATTTACCCATAGTTCATGGTCACATGGGATGCTGGTCATTTTGAATGACCGATTGTCGTGTCAGGACGACATGAGTCACATGACGAAGACGTTAGGTGTCATCGTCAAACGCAGCTGAATCGTTTTTTCTTCTTCTGTGGCGCAAAGCGTCAAACCTTATCAGAAATCAGAAACGTCAGAGACAGTAACCTATCGAAAGTCTTCGCCCCCCCCCCTAATAAGTGCGCAAACTTAACTGTTGCCAAAGAAAAGAGATGTCTTTCTGACAGAAACACGAGTATCTTCTGTCGGAAAGAAGTGCTCGGGAGCTGTCAGGTGCGACATTCGACCGAAATTAGATTGATGTTCTTGCGTTCAGTCGTCGTCGTAAATTTGTTCGCGCGCAGAATATGGCTGCTGCTGCTGCTGCTGCGGCGGCGCTGGAGCAGGATGTGGACGAAGTCAACTGCGCATGCGTGTAATTAATACGCCGGTCGCGCTGCTGCTGCTGCTGCTGCATCGATTTCCTTCGGCCACGGTCGACGGAATTGGAGCGTAAGGCTAAGCAGACGACGACGGCGACGACGACGACGACGACGATGCATGTCGCTGTAACATTAGTTAATGATTTGCCAAGAACTTCCTGTAGAGTATTCTTAATAATGCTTTGCTAATAATGCTTTGCACGAGAGAGAGAGAGAGAGAGGCAGACAAAGAGAGAGACAGGTACAGACAGAGATAAAGAGCCAGAGAGAGAGAGAGAGAGAGAGGAGACAGAGAGCGAGAGAGATAGATAGAGAGATAGATAGAGAGGCAGACAGAAAGAGGTAGTCAGAGACAGAGCGAGAGAAATACCGGGGAGACACACAAACAGAGAGGGGCAGATACAGAGAAAGACAAGAGAGGGGAGAGAAATAGAAGGAAAGAGACAGACACGGAGAGATGGAGAGACAGAAGAACAGAGAGAGAGAGAGAGAGAGAGAGAGAGAGAGAGAGAGAGAGAGAGAGAGAGAGAGAGAGAGAGAGAGAGAGAGAGAGAGAGAGAGAGAGAGAGAGAGAGAGAGAGAGAGAGAGAGAGAGAGAGAGAGAGAGAGAGAGAGAGAGAGATATATATATATATATAGATATATATATATATATATATATAGAGAGAGAGAGAGAGAGAGAGAGAGAGAGAGAGAGAGAGAGAGAGAGAGAGAGAGAGAGAGAGAGAAGAGAGAGAAGAGGGGAAAGAGTGAAGGGGTTTCAACCTGTACAGTATTCTGTATGCAGTAGGCGACTGTTGACCATGCATATATATATATATCGAGTGTCGTGTTGGGCCGTGGTGACGCATCGTGTTCTCCGATTGCGGCTCGGCGCCGAGAGGCGGTTGATCGGATTGAAAACCGGAATGCGTGAATCGCGCTTCTCCACAGACATGTATTCAATCAATCAATCAATCAATCAATCAATGCGCCAGGAGGTCGAGCGTATAAGAGACCAAAGCAGCACGTCGTCATCGGTCACGTCTCGCCCGTTCGATCCCCTACATAGATAGGTCTGGTCGGTCAGTCGCCCCCACCGCGCGGGTCCTGTGCTTTAGCCTACTTGGCACCCGTGAGTTTCTTTCGACCATTAAATGAATCAAGAACACGGAAATTTAGATAGCTTTCCCCGGCGGCGGATTCGAGAATTCAGTTTGGAGACGAGGGAAGGTGGGGTGGTGGTGGGGGGAACTTCGTGTTCCATTACCCGTTCTTCTTTACCCCACCCCTTCCATGTGGATTGATGCATGCTGTTGTTGTGCTTAAAGCCTATTCATTCGTGCCTTCATGACTTTTGCGATGTTCGCCATGATGAGAAATTAGCAAAGACAATTTTGAGTGGGTTTGGGGGCATGTGCCCTCCCCCTGTGTCCCGCATTAGATTCGTTCAGTACATCGGGGAAAATTCACACTGTATAATTAAACGATATAACAAGTGCTGTGTCTTTGTCGTGAAAGCCGTTTCAGTTTCTCTTTCGATTTCGAAACGCGTCATTTGCGGAAATGCTTGTTGACAGTGACGTGCCAAGGTTATGGCAGGCAAGGCAGACGCCCCTTCCTCCCCTGCGCCACTTGAAGGTGGCGCCGAAAACTCTGTGATCTTGCTCTACTCGGTGGCGTAGCCAGGTCGGGGGCGGGGTTGGGGGTTAAAATCCCCCTTGGATGCCGAAAAAATATTTTAATGAGATTCCATGCATTTTTATTTTTTGACGCGACTTTGGGGCGAACCCCACCCCTTCCCCACCTTGGGCATAGAATATAGAATGCACGGAGTTTAAGAGGCGAGGACCTTTTTAGTCAGGAAAAATCTAAAGATGATAACGTTTTTTGCATGTCATTTTCAAAAGTTGGTGTTGGTCAAAATCCAAAACCCGCTTTCGGAAATCCTGGCTACGCCACTGGTTCTATTCAGCGTAGAAAGAGAAGAAACTGAGGAAACTGGCTTTGAAGTTTGAGCATATCATACCAATCAGTAAAAAAAGCAAAGCGCACCTGTAGTTTTAATCTTGTGTCGATAACAATTTAATGGCATGATTTGTTCATCAAAGATTTGTCAACCTGCTAATTTGATTTTCTATCCTCGCCCAGGGGCGCCAAAGGGACCGCCCATAAAAGTACGCAACGCTGCTTCCAGCACGTTTTGCCCCCACTTGTCACAGCCTGTCACAAATCTCGAACCCCCTTAAGGCGTCGTCCATAAATTACGTCGCGCAGGTTTTCTATTTAATAAATTCTAGTTTCTCGTTCAATTTTCAGCAGCGAAACATAGAGATATTCAATTTCCGGAAATGATGACGGATGTAATTGATTTAAAATTCTATGTACATGTATCTAGCATAACAAAATTACTATACGCCGTTGACATTTTCTGTTAAAAAACGTCCATCAGAAGAAAAAGTGAAATATCACCGCATATTTCAAGTTTCATATGTACGGAACGTTATTATTATTATTATTATTATTATTATTATTATTATTATTATTATTATTATTATTATTATTAATTTACGACAATTTTATAGCGCAGTAACGCAGCTGGAGCTAAAAGTCAAGAGCGCTTTACATAGGATTCAAGAGCTTCTACTCTGCTGTTCTATCTCACCTACATTCTGATCGTCTGTTAGCAAACTGCGTGAATACGATTTAGACTCATTTCTCAATAATAAAAAAACTGCTTTGGCGTTGAAGTGTCTAATGGAAAATGGAATCACAATCAATATGGAGATGGAGATGGAGAAATTTTATTATTCAACAAAGTCAATGTTGGCGTTGAATACATTGCGTGTGTATGTCTGTTCGTTAATATTGCCTGTGTATTTCGCTTGGTCGTTAGTCGCACGTATGCCATTGTTTTGAATGTTTCGCACTGATTGAAACGGTTGGACGATTCGAAGGAAGCCGTGCAATCAGTGGCGTAGCCAGGAGTTTCTGAAGAGGGACGGTTATGATTCCCAACTTCGGAAAATTCTAACCAAAAAACGTTATCGTCATCATTCCACGATTTCATTGACATGCAGCAACACGGAAAAATCGTGATGGGCCAAAAAATCGTCAGCTACTACTATGCTTCTATAAATGAAATATATATATAAGATAAAAAAGAACATTTTTTTCGTCGCCAAGAGGGGTCTTAACCCCCAACTCCCTCTTTGACTACGCCACTGTGTACAATTATGTCTTGGCAGGGCTTTTTTCTATAGGAAAAAAGGTTTGGGAACGCATACTTTTTACTCTTCAGCAAAAACGGGCGTGTCAACGCCGTACCTCACGATCCCAAACGCATTATTAGACCTACTTATCCATAATTATATATATATATATATATATATATACAATCTGGCAAAAAAGGTGTGGGAACGCCGTTCCCGTGCGTTCCCACTGAAAAAAGCCCTGAGACTGTCTTGCTCAGTGGCTAACCTGAACTCCGCTTATTACTAAAACAAATCACCTGTCTTAGAGGTATTTTCATCAGCGTTTATCGTTACCAGAGTAATGATAAATTCGATTAACACGCGAGGTGGCATGCGGTGTCAGAAGTCGCTAATTAACCTAAATAGGTGATTTGCAACCTGCAGAGCTATAGAAAAAATTTGGGGGGGGCGGGGGGGCAGTGTTTCGGCTTCGAATACCTATAAAACACGGCAGCAACAGCACGTGTTGGGGGATTATAATGATTGCGGGGCGGCGTTCGCTCGTTTAAACAGCGCTGACATCGAACGTGTCGGAACACGACAGCGCCGGAACAATATTGAACATATATTGAACATATATTCTCCTAATCTCATCTTCGGTTCATACGGGGTTCAAGGCTTTCCAAGTGTTTCCACCGGCAGTGGCGGTTCCAGGATTTTTGGTGTTGGGGATGAAATGAATTCATAGGAAGTTGGTTTGGAGTGAAAAGAGAAGGAAGGAAACATTCAATGAAAACTTTGCCGAAAAAGGCTGACAAAATGGAATTTTTTCTCTGATTTACTACACTTTTAAGAAAAAGGTGATCCTCAGTTTGTTTCTCCGTAGTTTTACTAGACTTTTACCCAAAAATAGGTATCGCAAGCAACAAAAATAAAATAAAAATGTCCGATGAGGGGGTGCATCCCCACTCATCCCCCACCTGGAACCGCCACTGTTCTCCGGATCGAGGCAATCCTCGTTTTAAAAATCTGATCAACTAACTTGATCAGATAGGACGATCCGTTACATTGCGATGCAGCAGCAGCAGCAGCAGCAGCAGCAGCAGCAGCGGTGTGTACGCGAATGAACCCGGTCTGCTGCCGACAGATACACCTTTGCCACGTCGTCATCGGTCTGTTACCATGACGACGACGACGACGAGGAGGAGGATGAGGATGAGGAGTGACGCTGACGGAGTGTCGGTGGCGTCGTCCCTGTGCTGCGTCTCCGTTGACATTCGGCGGTCGAGTGAGGCGGACAAGGAATTCTTCGCGCGGCGATGTGTTTCAAGATCCCTTGGCGGGGCTTAACTTCAACGGAATGCCCCCCTTCCCCCCCATCCCCGAGAACTCTCAATGACATGCATTCATCATCTCTCCACACTATCCGTCCATCCATCCATCCATCCATCCATCCATCATCCATTCATCCATTCCATCCCATCCATCCCATCCATCCCCATCCATCTGAAGTATTGAAATACTTTCATAAATACTTGGTTCTCATCCATCAAATACAGGGTAAGTATTTAAATACTGGCAAATAAGTTTTAAAAAGTAATCTTGATAATGTATCTGATACATGATTTGACGTAATATTTTTGTGTAAAGAAATGTTAGTTGTCCATTCATAACATCAACTAAAACCATCAGTGTTGCAGTATCATAAATATAATTGAACAGTCTACATGCATCAGTTGTACTTGCAATAAATCGAAAGTATTTAAATTTATTAAATACATCCAAATAGGCCTACTCTACGGTATTTAAATACTATTTAAATACTTAATTTTGGATGAGTATTTCAATACTTTAGTATTTAAATACTTTACAACACTGCTAATTGCTAACATGCATGCAAGCATGCATACATACATAAATACATACATACATACATACACACACATACATTCATCCATCCATCCATCCATCTCTCTCTCTCTATCTTTCTCTCTCTTTCTCTCTCTCTCTCTCTCTCTCTCTCTCTCTCTCTCTCTCTCTCTCTCTCTCTCTCTCTCTGCCTCACTCCCTCTCTGTCTGTCTGCCTGCCTGTCAGTCAGTCTGTTGCTTGTCTCTCTCTGTGTGTGTTTCTTTGTTCCGTCTGTTTCTCTGAGAACCATCCATGTTCTTTAAGAGTGTTATATCTTTCGATATCGAAGTGCATTTATTTTGATCTAATTTCTATTCATAGCGTCACCTTTGAGCGTAGACGCCATCTCCTTTGCCTGCAGCAGCAGTGTGGGGCCCACTGCTGTGGGGGGCTGTTAATTGTTTTTTGGCAATGAACCGGCCAAGCATTCATCGCTCCGTCGCATCACTGAATGCGGAAACTGTCGTCAGAATCACTGACGCCAGCGCAGGTGACAACCTGACGATGAATGCAACAGTATATTTCATAGGTTAGACGTGTTTCTGTATTGCCACGTCTCAAAGTCTTGGGTTAAATTTCACAAGTTTCGTAGAGAAACTTGATGCGTCGCCCAACGCTATTTGTACTTGCATTAAAAGAGAATTCATTGACGTTTTTAAGATAATCTGTCGAGATTTCCAGGTTTTACGGCGTTCGGAGACTTTTAATACAGGAAAATTATCAACAGCAGTTATACCGCATAGAACTGTACAGAATAGACCTGCGTGAAACTGATTTGCATCATTGTCTGCAGCAGCATTACATTTGCCGACTCTTGTCTGTTTTTTGTTCGATTTTTCAGACAACTGTGTAATTTGAAATTTCGACTAAAAAATTCATCAATCGGCTGTTGACTTTGAATTGGGAGCCTATACTTAATGTTCGCCGTTTCAAAGTCTGCCCCCATGATTCCATCTCCCCCCTCCCCGGCCCCTCTCCCCCTTGCCCCTAGAGCCGCCACTCTCTCTCTGTCTCTCTGACTCTCTGTCTCTCTGTCTCTCTTTGAATCTCTGTCTGAGTTCTGTCTCAAAGTCTGTCTGTCTCTCTCCATCTCTCTGTCTCTCTCTCTCTCCCTCTCACTCTCTCTCTCTCTCTCTCTCTCTCTCTCTCTCTCTCTCTCTCTCTCTCTCTCTCTCTCTCTCTCTCTCTCTCTCTCTCTCTCTCTCTCTCTGTGTGTGTGTGTGTGTGTGTGCATTGTCAGGAAATTTAGCTATAGGATGGATATTGCAGTATCACCAATAGATGTTTCTATACTATTGTATTATAAATGGAGCTATAAAAAGCATATTGCAGTATTGCACTTCTATTACTACTATTACTACTACTACTATTACTACTACTACTACTACTACTACTACTACTACTACTACTACTACTACTACTACTACTACTACTACTACTACTAATAATAATACTGTAGCTGCTAGGCTACTGCTGCTACTACTAATGCTAATGGTATTAATACTAACACTACCACAACAACAACTATTGCCACTACTATCATTATTACTATAACCACTACTACAACGACTACTACTATTACGACTATTACTACTACTGCTACTACTACCTCTACTATTGCTACCACTTCTACTAATACAATTACTCCAATTGTTATTACTCCACTTACTCGCATTATTATTCGTAATTTCAGCGCATAATTTTCTACTCTGTGCTGTCTACAGACTTCAACCTTATCTATTCAACTTAACTGATAATAAATGCTAAGACTCAGATAAATTATTCATTGCATCACACGCAGAGGCGTCATTACCAAGAAAATGAAAATATTAATTTATAATGTAATAATGTGGAACAAAACTAACAAGAACAGGGCCGTGGCCCTCAAGGAAATGAAAAGATTAATTTATTATAATGTATGTATTATTAATTCAGTAAAGGGCTGACAAGCAAAAAAAAAAAAAAAAAAAAGGTCGTCAACTATTTAAACTATTTTTGGTAACCGTAAAAAAAAAACTGACGAACAAAAAAAAAAAAAAAAAAAAAAGGTCGTCAACAGACTAAACTCAACTTATCAAAATTTTTCCAACAATGAAAAAATTTATAAATGAAAATTTTAAGACTCAGATAAGTGTGAAATTCATTGCATCACACGCTTACCATACACCGAATGCTTCGTCTTACCATAGCGCTTCTAAAGCCTGTATTAAATTTTAAGAAATTGTGCGTCTCCCATTTGCAGATCCAATATCTCTTGGTATTGCTTTGACTCCGTGACCCTTTAATGCTCTTCTTCGGCTGAAAATCCGATCGCCTATCGTAAACGACACCAATAATCTAACGCAATGAACGAGCGATCCGGACGTTCCGTTTTTCATTACAAAACCCGAATAATTGTCATAGGCTATATACCGAGTATTTATAATTATTAACAGCAATCGAGTAATCGAGTACTCGTATATGTTAACGGGCCAGTTTCTCTCTCGATTCGAACGATAAAATTAACCGAATTTTAACACCAAATCAGTTTAAAAATCAAACGTAAGCCTTATTCGGTTGTTTGTCTTGGAAACGTGAACGTGTCAGCGTTGAGCTGAAACCGTACGACAAGCAGCTCACTCTATTCAACGTTAAGTCGATATGCCTATATACTTAGTGCAGTTGGAACGCAGGGAAAGGCGTTTCTAGATCTCTTTTCCAGATTCGTTTATATGGGATGCACTGTGCAGTAATGCGTGTTTTACTTACAATCGACGCTGACAGAAAAACAACTGAACGGAAACTGGAAGCTGCAGAAATGTGGTTTCTCAGACGCAGGGCATTTTTCTGAAAAAGTTATTTTCCGGAACGCAATAGTCGGCAGTAAACAAATAATAACGGCAGTAGCCTACAGTTATTCTAATTGTTTGGACCATCGATAATAATAATAATAATAATAATAATAATAATAATAATAAATAACAAATAATAACAATAATAATAAATGATATGATGATGAATAATAATGATAATAATAATAATAATAATAATAATAATAATAATAATAATAATAATGATGATGATGATGATGATGATGATGATGATGATGATGATGATGATGATGATATGATGATGATGATGATCCGTCGTGATGATGATGATGATCCTGATGATTCCAGATCTGATGATCTGTTGTGTTCACTGGATTTTCTTTCTCTGTTTAATTTGAATTCTCTGCGTTCAAAACCACAGTCCGTCCGTCGTCTTCTCGTGCATCCTTCTATTCCAGTCTCTCTCTCTCTGTCTCTCTCTCTCTCTCTGTCTCTCTCTGTCTCTCTCTGTCTCTCTCTGTCTCTCTCTGTCTCTCTCTCTCTCTCTCTGTCTCTGTCTGTCTGTCTGTCTGTCTCTCTGTCTCTCTCTCTCTCTCTCTCTCTCTCTCTCTCTCTCTCTGTGTCTCAATCGTAACTGTTGTCGTTGAGTCTGCGAAAAACAAGCGCATTTCTTCGCAGAATGTAACTGAACAGGAGTCGCTTTCCGATGCGCGCACGTAGGCAATAATACGCCGCAGAGAAATGATTCCTCTGGCGCTGCCACTACTGCCACTGCCACTGCCACTGCTGCCGCACCTGCTTTGTCAGGCGTAATTCGCGTTCAATTAGTGAATCTCTCCGCCAGGATGAACTGAACGTCTCCTGCTGTATGGCGAACCCCCATTATGGAGACACGGAGACGTACCGCCCGTTGTATTATGCCTGACAGCTGGGAGGGGGGGAGGCTGGGGCTTGAGGAGGGGGGCGTGAACTGGCCGATGGCAAGAAACGTGCCGTTCTGAAAAAATTTATAAACTCGGCTATATAAAAAATATATATATATATATATATATATATATATATATATATATAATGTGTACGATGTCGTTGTGATACAATGAATACGATTGACGACAACGAAACAGCTCTAGGCAACGTTCGTCACCATCGATAATGATGATGACGACGACGATGATGATTATGATGACGATGATTATGATTATTATGATAATGATAATTACGACGACGGAAACAAAGACAATGCTTATTCTCCAACGACGACGACGATGATGATGATGATGACGACGACGACGACGACGACGATGATGATGACGATGATGATGATGATGATGATGACGATGACAATGATGATGATGATGAAGACGATGACAATGATGAAGATTATGACGACGAAAATGATGAAAAAACGATCAGTCAAGACAAAGAAGCTGTTTGTGGTTTATGAAAAACGTATTTGAAAAAACGCCATTCAGTTTAATTTAAGACCATATATACGCTAAGGTCTTGTTGCTAAATCTCTAAAACTTTAGAGCCCACAAGATAATGTCAATTCATTGCCGATGTTTTGAAATATAATTTGCGGATGTGTGTGTGTGTGTGTGTGTGTGTGTAAAAGGTCGAATCCGTTGGTATTTCGATACTTATATCGAAACAATGGCGTACCTAGGGTGCGATAGGTAATTCAGCTGCCACGAGAGCGTCACTTGAAGGGGCGTCGGAAAAATCTGTGATCTTGCTCTCCACTAAGGCTCCAGTGTTTAATCTGGACTCGTAGATTAAACCCTGCACTCAGCGCATTATAAAGAGAAGTAGCCGAGTAAACTGACTCTGAACACATCATAGAGACCAGTTCGCATAAGTAAAAGCAAGAAAAGTGCATCTGTATGTTTGATCTTGCGTCAATAAAATGTCGTGATATGTTAATTAACCCCTTAACCGTGTATTTAACTGTAACCCAATGTAAAATGAACGGATATAGGCCTATCCAGGATCCCCAGTTAAGGGGTTAAAGATTTTTTGACCTGACAGTAATTTGATTATCCGACCCTCTGCTGTGGGCGTCAAACAAGGGCCGTCTATTAGCCTAATTACGTCAGCAAAATTGGGGGAGGGGTTTGAACAGTTTTACAGTTGTTGACAAGGGAGGGTGGTCAAGAAAAGTTGACGCCAACAGTTTCATTTTTTTACAAATAATCAACAAATAGGAAATTTCATGGAATACTATTTATTACAACGGAAACAGTCTGACAAGCAACAAAAAGGTGGTCACCGCCACATTTTGACACTTGATGAGCAAAAAAGGGGTAAAAGATCATCACTGCAAAAATAATAACCTTCTAAGCTTTTAGGGAGAACCCGTCACTGATCATAGGGGGGGGTCAACAGTGTTGACATATATATATGGAGAATTACTGAAAGTTGACAAGGGGAGGGGTGAGAATTGTCCAAAAATTGTTGACGTTTAAAGTTTGGCGCAATTAATGGACAGTCCCATATTCTACGAACCAGTGTTTAATCTAGACTCCTGGACTCCGGGGGGGGGAACTCAAAAAGCCAGAGGGGAAACTGACAAAGCCGGGGGGAATTCTGCTAGGGGCCGCTGTTAGTCCATGCAGTATTCCAAAATTTCCGGGGGGAATTTGACATTTCCGGGGGGGAGGGAAAGAGCGATATCCCGCCGGAAACGGTCTAGATTAAACACTGCTACGAACGCCATTGGGCTTAAATCTCGAGTGTACCGAGGGGAAATTTCATCTGGGTGCAACGCTGTTCAGGCCGTCTCTTCCACGGTCACTTCGTACGTCAGCACTTCGTACCCTTTTGCAATCGTGACACGATGCATGCAATCGGTTGGTTTAGTGCCAGTGTTCATTCTAGCCACCTTGACATTGGGGGGGATTTTGAAATGCTTGGGGCAGGACAAGGTCTGAGTCTCCACACTTTTGGGGAAAAATTTCTATCCCCGGACCCCAGCCAACATATAAAAAATTTGTTTGGGGGTGGGGATTTTAAAACATTGGGAGGGGGGATTCCCTCCTCGAGAAAGCCTAGAATAAACACTGGTTTAGTGGAGACCGTGACAATACATTCACGCAATTGGTGGGTTTAGTTCGTTAAAGGCTAAAAAGAATTCCTATTCTTGTTTGTGTTGTTGTGCGTAGATTTCTTATGATCTTCTTGTGTCTACTGCTGAGCGTCTTCGCGACAATAGAACAATACGAAGAGGTTGCTGGAACGGCCCTTTACTACCTGGTAAGCAACTCTGTGCGTAGGTATACAGCCTACTATACGCCAGTGTCTCCCAAACTGGGGTAGCGACCCAAAAGTTGGTCGCAGGACTCAGTCCAGTGGGTCGCGGGGTAGAGCGAAATTAGATTCAAGTGTCATTTTCTAAAAAAATACCACAATGTCACAAACCTTGATAGTTGCCCGAATGCTTAGGTTTTAAGATATTCATTCATTTGCCTGTTATCCTCCATAATTATACAGCTTGCATTAAAACGATTAGTGTTCTATCCAATTTTAGATGGCAATACATTTGCAAGATCGCATCATGTTGCAAAGCTGCTGCTGTGAGTCGCACAGTTTCAAAAAGTTTTGGAAACTGGCCTTTAAGTATTTAAAAAATTAATTTTATTTAGCAATAACGCAAGCAAAGCGTATTCCGACCATTTTGCTGTGAAACTCCACTAACAATAGGGAATCTCCAAATAGGCCTGTTAGCTAGCGATTAAGCGATTTTGCCGTACTCATATAATTTTTAAGACGCGTAAAAAGGGTGTGTTACTGGCAAACTTTTTAAAAAGATAATTTTCACGAAATTTCAATATCTATTTTTCTCCTTTTGTTTTACTTGGCAGAAATATAAATAATTCTGCCTAATATATTTGCCGCATTTTCATTCGAATTGAATCAGCGAATCTGTTTTGTTTTGCCATTTATTCAAAACTCAGAAGATTCTCTTTCAACTAACGTTCGCCAGATGGCCTAATGCATCTTTGATATTACATGCTATGATTAGGATCGCGGCACGTTACAAACCCGCTGGAGTGGGCCGCGGTACTAAAACGTTTGGGAAACTCTGCTATACGCAATAATCACAAACAACCTAAGAGGATTCTGGCATAAGAAAGAGAGGGAGAGAGAAGGGCAGACATACAAAAAAGAGTGACAGAGGAAGGGAGAGGGAGAGACGAAAGATATATGCACTGTATACATAATATATATATACATTATATATATATATATATACAGTATGCAGTATATATATATACTGCATACTGTATGCCTGGGGTATTTTGTGCTGTAATACTAGAGTTGCAGCTACACCACACCGTATTTCCTTCCTCTAATGCTCGATGTAATCTCATATTATGACGACGCCGTCGTTAAAAACGGTGTCGTCACTGTCCGTCATAAGGCAAACCCATTACAGGGCGACGGACTCCGTGAATATTGCGCGCTTAGCCGCTTCGAAAGTGGACATTACGGCGGGCGATGGCATGCACGCAGTCTCCTCCCTCCCGTTGATCCGAAATGGACGCCGGCGAAAACGGCGCTATAAAAATCGGTTGTTGTCTCGTTCGATTCCGGGCGACGTCGTTTCAATTAGGCCTAGTCATCGGTGCAAGCGACAGTGTGACTCTCAACTCGACTACTTACTTACTTTCTCTCGCAGCAGATTTGATCTAGCGCGCGAGATTAAACACGTTATCATTTTGATATTATTATTATTATTATTATTATTATTATTATTATTATTATTATTATTATTATTATTACTGACAATTTCATATAGCGCAATACGCATAGCAAAGACTAAAGTCAAGAGCGCTTTACAAGGGACCGCTGTACGAAATAGGTCAAAGTTTATGTGTGGTATTTTTTGGAGAGAACGCAGCTGAAGGATTTTAATCACGTGACAGGGAGTTCAATTGGGAGGTTTCGTTCAAATAATTCAATCGATGAGGTTTTTTGTGAAACATAGTAACAGATGATGACATTAATTATGTAGGCCTACTAAATTTAAAATTTCTGTGAGCAAAATAAAGGCAACATTTTTGTTGATCAGAAGCCGTCCAAGAGGTCAGACCTGTGTTTTCTTGAATACAAACTGCGCGTAGATTCTTCTGCGACGAAAAAAACAAACGAAAACGACTCGCATTGAGTCAATCGCCAATACACGCAAACTAATTTATTTCCGCAGCAGAGATCTTTGGTAGTGTGTGTGTGTGTGTGTGTGTGTGTGTGTGTGTGAGAGAGAGAGAGATAGAGAGAGAGAGAGAGAGAACATTGAATGAGAGAAATTTAAAATATCCAAAACAGACTGCGAAAAATATCAAGCCAAGGGCATATTGGTTATATAGTGGCATGAGGGTAAATAAAATTTATGATCCCTTAAACTGCGCGCATTTATATACACGTATATAATATATATATATATATATATATATATATATATATATATATATATATATTATAGTAGATTTATTATATATAACAGATATACATGTATTACTGTTTTAGAAACTTTTCTTAATAGTCTGTTATTAGTTAAGTAATCATGTGTCTCTATAATGGACCACAATAAATAAATTGCCTCAAAACTGGACCGTAGCTTAATACTGTAAAGTCTGTAATCAATGTGATTAATCGATTTGAACAGGAATGGACCACAGAGGTTAACCGTTTCCAGGCCTCATTTTGTAACCCAGTACACCACCACTATCAATGACGCAATTAATCAGTGTCGCGTTTCACGGAGTGAAACTAGGCCTAGTTTAGTAGTTTATGGGTTCAATGTTGATATTGAGTTTCTGATATCACATTTCAATTGCGTCTATTACATTATATAGTAATAGCAGTGGCGGTTCAACATGGAGGCCTGGGGATCCCGTGCCCCCTATTGAATATCTGGCCCCCAGTGCCCTCTGTTGGGGCCCTATACTTACTACTGCATGCATATCAACAAATGGTTGGCCCCACGCTTAGAAGTTGTCACCCTCACTTGCCAAATCCTGGAGCCGCCACTGAATAATAGCATGGTTCAAGAAATTGGAATTCTGTTGATATGGCCACTGTCTCTGGAATGTATTGCCCTTTGGAGAGGAAGTAATTTTTCAAAGAATATTACTACTCCACAGTTTTTGCTTCGTTTTTTCTATCAACTGCGTCTCGTTTTTTTATCGGAATAACTCTTTTGTTCTGAACGCTGTGCAATCTCTTTCGTCAATAATATTATATCAAAAAGACGAGAATTTAAGTGCAGTAATATCGAAATAGGGTCATCTGTTGAGCAGTTTATGATGTCTATGTGAGAAAGAGAACCAACGCAGTATGTCGCCAGCATCGTTATGAGAATATATTATTAACTAAGCCAGAGGTGTCAACTGTCAATCATTGTCAAACTCCATTATTTTTGTTGATTTTCATAAATGTACGTTTTGAACACGCCTTAAATAAAGTTAGTCTACTTTGCTTAAACATACATGTAAAGTACTTTTTTTGTTATATTCAGCCACATACACGCGGGCCGGATAAAAAGCATTCGCGGGCCGTATCCGGCTCGTGGGCCGTACGCCTGATAACTAAGAACTAAGCTTTGATGTTAAACAGACTTAGGTCTTGCGACTTTCTGGCGTACCGGTCAACGTTGCCTATGTTTGAGCGTTTTGATACTTCACGCAGTTCTATAAATCTTCATTGTTCCAAATTTTCTGCCAATTTCTTGTATATTTCGCGGTCTTTATTCTTCGTCTGTACCTGTCATTTTTCTTGTCGGCATGTCACTTTGCCATTTGTCAAAAGCGTCATTCCATCTTCGAAAACGGTTTGCGTGACAGTGTGATTCGAAAATGACAAAAAAACTGTTAGGGCGACCTAATGCAAGCAAACGGCAAAACTGGGAGGTAAAAAAAACCAGTTGGTCTACAGTGGCGTAGCGAAGGGGACGGGTATATCGGTTTATATACCCCCAAAAATCAGTCTACCTTAAAGTTTTTAATGTGTTTTTTAAGATTTTTAAAGTTTTTAATGATTTATGTCCTCACAAAATCACCTAATCCCCCCAATCAAATTCCTGGCTACGCCCCTGTTAGTCTGCACACTGCAGTGCTCTTTAAGTCAGCTTAATCTGAAACTAAAATGTTAAGACAACGCGTTATCGACCCTCAGTTTTGCTCAAAACTGAAACCGAAAATCCGGAAATCTTAATCTCAATCAGAAACTGAAAAGATTAAAAACTATAACGTTATAGTCAATGGCGAGAGGGATTTTCTGTTTTTGACCATCAGTCTTGCTGAAACTAAAACTAATACTAAAACTGAAAATCCGGAAATCCTAGACTCAAACAGCAACTGAGCAGACTAAAAACGACAACCTAAACTGAACTAAAACTAAAACTGAAATTTAAAAGTCAAAGATGAGAGAGCGCTGCTTGCTTGCGTGTTCTTCTAGCGGGTTATGTATTTTGTTTTTGCGTAGGAGCTTCTCATGGCTGGTTGGTTTACCATCGAATATCTAGTTCGCATCTGGTCCGTTGGGTGTCGCTCTCGCTATCAGTCGATCTCAGGAAGACTGGAATTTATGAGGCGCCCTCTCTGCATCGTAGGTAAGCTACTCAGATCTTCTTAGATTCTCACCCCCCCCCACCCAAAGAAAAAAACTTTCGATCGTATCAGACATGGACAGGGGTTATAGGGGCGTAGCGACGGGGAGTATATCGGTATATATACCCTTCCCCCCCGAAAAAAAATCAGACTATGTCAAAATTTTTATTGTATTTTTTAAGATGTTCAAAGTTTTCAAATCTATAGCCCCCAAATCACATTATACCCCCAATAAAATTCCTGGCTACCCCTGATGGGTTATGCTACGATAATTAATTTATTCCACGCGTTTCTTTATCTAATACAGTGGTTCTCAGACCCATTTAATGCTGCACCGCCCACTTTTGAATCTTAAAAACATTTTTGCGGTCCATCTGTCAAATTAAGCTGTGACGTTAATACAGATCAAGTGCGAAAATATGGCGATGACTTTTTCGCCTGTCAGACTTCTCACAACGTTAATAGAAACACAAGCAATGTATTCGCCGGGCTACACATTACACATTACACATTACAGTCTATACAAGCAAGAAAAAGGGTAGAGAAAACTCATTGATGACTTGTTTGACGATATTTTTCGCCTTATTTTATATACTTGTTGTTTTTCTTCTGCTTTGAGACTTCAGCGCGGCCATCCAAGGGTTCTACCCTCGACCAGGAGCGTATAGAAATTTGAAATTGTAGGGTGGGGGTCAGTGAAGGTGACAGTGACAGTCAGTGAAGGTGAGAATAGAGGGAGAACTGAGTGAATCGTGTATGATTGGCAGAGGAGTAAGGCAGGGATGTCCACTGTCACCGCTGCTGTTTAACATATACATCGAAGAATTAGTACAAGAGGCGATGGAAAATACAGATAAGGGAGTTAAAGTTGGAGGAGTTTAGTAAAGGCGCTGCGCTTTCGCAGACGATCAGGCCATGCTAGCAAGCAATCAAAAGGGCTTCAGGAAGTAATGGATAAACTGATACAAGTGTCAGAAAATTATGGAATGAGAATCAATACAAAAAGACTAAAGTTATGGTAATAAGTAAAAAAAAGAAGGAATGAGTGGAAATAAAGGTTTACGGACAGATCATAGAGCAAGTGAAGGAATTTAGCTATCTAGGAAGTCTGATAACAACCGATGCCAGATGCAATAAAGAGATAAGAAGACGTATAGCAATAGCAAAAGAAGCTTTTACAAGAGAAAGGAGCTGATGCAAAGTAAACTAAAACTAAACCTAAAAAGAGATTGGTAAAAACATTGATATGGAGTGTGGCGTTGTATGGGGCGGAGACGTGGACAATGAGAAAGGAAGATATAAAACGATTAGAGGCTTTTGAAATGTGGATTTGGAGGAAAATGCTAAAAGTAAAATACACAGAGCATAAGACAAACGAGGAAGTCATGAAGGAGATAGAAGAAGAAAGAAGCCTGATAGATACAATCCGGAAAAGGCAGAGAAATTGGATGGGACATGTCCTCCGGCATGACTCTTTACTAAGAACAATAATCGAAGGAAAAATAGAGGGAAAAAGAGAGTGAGAGGTAGGAGAAAGATGATGTTGGAGTGGATGATGAATAAAGGATATCAGGAACTCAAAGAAGAAGCAAGCAATCGATCGTGGAATAACTGGATACCTGGACCTGTCGAGAGACAGAAACACTGATGATGATGAGGGTGGGGTGTAAATGGGGGAGGGGTATATATTGCTATATATATTATATATTATACTGTATATGTTATACATATGTTGTATACAGATCTACTGTGTTATGTTTATCAGCCTACACTGTTAGTAGTAGTAGTAGTAGTAGTAGTAGTAGTAGTAGTAGTAGTAAGTAGTAGTGGCGTAATAGTAGAGTTTTGGGGTAGTAGTAGTAGGGTAGTAGTAGTAGTAGTAGTAGTAGACTTCTTTAGCGCCATTGTAGTAGTACATCTGCACCAGTCGATGGTCGCTTCGAGTGAATAAAAAGTCGTGAATCATTGTCCGTGGTGAATCGAGGTTGTAATCCAAAGGTCCAGTGTTTAATCTAGACTCCTGGACTCGGGGGGAACTGACAGCAAAGCCGGGGGGTTCTGCTGGGGGCTGCTGCTGTTAGTCCATGTAGTATGCCAAAATTTTCGAGGAGAAATTTGAAATTTCCGGGGGAAAAGAGCAATTCCCCCCGGAAACGGCCTAGATTAAACACTGATTGGCCCCACTTCAATCTGGATCTAGTGTATAAGCATATACTGATTTGCGGGGGTGGGGGTATATATACCGATATACCCCACGTCGCTACGCCCCTGCTCGCGGCCCACTTTTGAGCCGCGGCCCACGGGTTGAGAACCGCTGATATAATGGTTATCATCGAGAAGAGCTGTTTAACTTGCACCGGTTATACAGATGGAATAATTATTGTGCTGTGCTTAGACCTTGTAGTCATCGGTGCCAGCGTCGTCATCCTGTGCCTTGGTGCTGGAAGCGTGTTCGCCACGTCGGCGCTCAGAAGCCTGCGCTTCTTCCAGATCCTTCGGATGGTGAGGGTCGACAGAAGAGGGGGTTCTTGGAAGCTGTTGGGGTCAGTCGTTTGGGTTCATCGCCAGGTACAACGCTTTTTTCCTCCTTCCTTCCCCCCCGCACAGGAATAAAATGTTTGTTCATGACGCTGACTTTTTGTGCGTAAAGAGACAGGGCGTCTAATTAGACTCTTAGAGAAAGGAAAGTCTTTACCTGTTAGCAGTGGCATATCTAAGACTTTGATGCTGGTTTATTTTGTGAACTCCTACCCTCTCCTCCCCTCCCCAATTTTTATGCAGAATTGAGTGGTCGATCTTAATTTTGGCTCGCCCGTTCCAAATAAAGCCGTTTTAAACTTAAAAATCAACCAATTACAGCAAATAAATAAGAATGTCGATTACTTCAATTTGAAGAATATTTTTTAAAACGAAGTCAAAGGCAACTTCCATTTCCCTCTCAAACTAAGATGCCTGCCTTCCCCGGGAATTATCTAGAAATACGAAAAAGATCTTCAAAGACATTTGAAAAAGTAATACGACTGTTCTCTTGCCAGATTAACAGCTCTTAGTTTTACGTAGAACTGGAGCAGTTGACGCACTGAACCTATATATATATATATATATATATATATATATATATATATATATATATATATATATATATATATATTTATATATATATATATATATATCCGGAGACAGAAAAAATATATATATCGTCTTATGAACAACGATCGCATTAAAGCGTTGTAACTCGCTATAGTCACAGTATAGAAGATTTCCCAATTGTCGGAATTAAGGTTTGTCCGGCGCCCTGTCAGGACGAACTGTGTCCGTCCGCTGTGTTGCTGATTTCAGGAGCTCTTTACGACTCTTTATATTGGCTTCCTAGGACTAATCTTCGCGTCGTTCCTGATGTATCTCGCCGAGAAGGAAAGAAATCCGAAAAAGTTTGGGACATACGCGGATGCCCTGTGGTGGGGTGTGGTACGTACGTGACCGGGTTGCTCTATAACATACCGTCAAGTCGACCCTGCAGATCCCCCGCCCCTAACACGATATGTGCCCATGGGTTAAGATCCAAGCTTCGTTCCTCTAGGGCAGGGGTACTCAAACTGCGGACCACCTCCGCTCTTTGAACATGTGTCTTTTGTATTTCCGTTATTATTATAGCATTGTTCCAGCTTTATTACAGCCTTTGGTCACTCAGTAATAAAATAAACCACGATAAAAGTCTTTTAAAATTTGCACCAGAACTCACATTCTATTTATAATAATTGCTCAAAATTTCTGCGACTGGGGCTATGTCCAGGGTTATTTCTAGGATTGTGATTTTTTTGAGAGGGGGTTGTCGGAATTTAGAAGTCTCTACCAAAAAAGGCTGACAAGCAAAATAAAGGTCATCCGAGGATAAAAGTTGAGTTTGTACTTCTCCATTTCTCCATTTGGGGGTGTTCATGGCTAATTAGTATGCATTTTGTATGCATACCATTGTCACATTGCCGAATTTTGGGGGTGTCGACCTCAAATTGGGGGGTGGGGTGTAAATATCCTGACCATGTCCCAGGCCCAACTACGAGAACTAATGACCTTCAAAACAGTTTTCGGGGGGTCATTATCCTGTCATAATTTCTAAAAGCTATTATTTGCATTATAGTTTTCTCATTTTGTCTGTTGCCTTTTTGCACTTATAACGGTCCATTAAGAGGAACATATAGCCATTACAGTAGTTTCAACAGGAGATAGCACTGAACTACACTAACGCTATTAGTTTACTACACACTACCTGCTCTACTACTGAACTGCACTACTACTGCTACTGCTGCTACTACTGCTGCTACTACTACTACTACTACTGCTGCTGCTACTACTACTACTACTACTACTGTTGTTACTGCTCCTACTACTACTACTGCTACTGCTACTACTACTGCTACTGGGCCTACTACTGCTACTACTACTGCTACTACTACTACTACTACTGCTACTACTACTACTACTACTACTACTACTTATCATTGTTATTATTATTATTATTATTATCATTATTATTATTATTATTATTATTATTATTATTATTATTATTATTATTATTATTATTATTATTATTATTATTATTCTGCGCATTAGAATAGAGGTTTTCTCGTTTTAGATAACTCTCTGTACAGTCGGTTACGGTGATACCGTTCCAATTACTTGGCATGGCAAACTGATAGCAGCCGGGTGCGCCATACTTGGCATCTCCTTCTTCGCCCTACCGGCGGTAAGTAGCTCCTTTATTCCAAGGTAGACGAATGCCAGAGGGCGTTGGTCGTCAGCCCAAGGTGTGTTTTAACTTTCGAGGGGTAATACTTAGGTCAGGTGCGGCGTGCTCACGTTTTGCTTGCCGTGAAGATGGTAATAGCGTCTCTAATGGTTTGGGCTTCAAATCGAATACGCTTACAAACGCTTGGACAGTTTTTTTCAGTGGCGTCGTTAAAGTTGATGATGTCACCCAGTGGGGTCTTAAGATTGGTGTACAGTGGCGTAGCCAGCGTTCGCAATCTGTCGTTCGCATCGACATTTTTGAGTAAAAAGTCTCCGATAATGATGATGATGATGATGATGATGACAATGATGAAGACGATGGTGATGATGCTGATGATGATGATGACGATTATGATGATGATTCTACCATTCTGACTGCAGACCCGACTTGAATGATGCTGATGATGATGCTGATGCTGATGCTGATGATGATGATGATGATGGATGATGATGATGACGATGGTGATGATGCTGATGATGATGACGATTATGATGATGATTCTACCATTCTGACTACAGACCCGACTTGAATGATGGCTGATGATGATGATGCTGCTGCTGATGATGATGACGATAATTCTACCACTCTGACTACAGACCCGACTTAGATTTCAGCCTTCGATGATCGGATATTTACGGTTCGCGTGTTCTCTCGCGCGCAGGGGATCCTGGGATCGGGCTTCGCCCTGAAGGTGCAGCAGCAGCAGCGCCAGAAGCACCTGATCCGTCGCAAGGGACCGGCCGCCATTCTCATCCAGTCGCTGTGGCGGTGCTACGCCGCCGACGAGAACTCGCTGTCGACGGCCACCTGGAAGCCACACTTCCGGCCGTGCAAGACGACGCAGTCGTAAGGTTTTTCTCCTCCCCCGATCCCCACTCCTCTGAGCCCCCTCCCTCCCCTCTCTCCTCTTATTATTATTATTATTATTATTTCTAGACAATTTCTCCAGCGCAGTAAACAAGGCTAAGGCCTACGACAAAAGCGCTTTGAAATTCTATCAATAAAATCCGATATTAAATAAGTTTTTAAGTTCCTAAGAAAGGATTGAGAGACAGCTTCCGACACAACGTCAGGTAACGAATTCCAAAGTAACGGATTCCCTTTGGAGAATGACCTTTCTCCAAACTTGGAGGTCTTTGACGGAGGAGGGACAAGCAGCAGGACTCGACGACTCGACCGAAGCTTCATTCTCGACTCATTTGACGTCGTTCGCTGCACCAGCGCACTCAGATATTCTGGGCAGTGTGGATCATAAAGGGCTCGGAAAGTGAGCCAACAACGCTTGAAAACAATACGCTGTTGAACGCGTAACCAGTGCAGGCGATCTCTCAGCAGTGGCGTGATGTGGTCATTCCAGCGACAACCGAAGACCACTCGTGCAGCCAGATTCAGTACGGACTTCCCTCCTAAGACGCTTTAAATCGTGCCAAAGTAGTTTTTTAGTAGTGACGGATTTGCTATAACAACTGCTACAACGGTGGCGCCATCTATACACCACAGGCGTAGCATTGAAAAGTAAGTAAGTAAGTAAGTAAAATCTCGTAGATTTCTATAGCGCCTTGGGAAATTTTTACACGAAGACTGTTGCTGTCTGTCGTCGTTTCGTCTGTCTCCTACCGCCACCCCACCCCAACCCCACCCCCACCCCGTGAGAAAGAAGGAAAGAACCCGTATGCCGTTCTGGAAACGACTTGTAAACGGCTATAGACGCAGTGCTAAGGACGAGATGCGTGATTAGGATAGAAATTGGCCGTAACCAGGGCGCGATTTGTAGGGGAAGGGGAGAATCTCCCCCCCCCCACTGCCCAACTGCATCCCCCCTACTGTTACATCTCCCCACCACTACATTCCTCTCCCCACTGCTACATTTCCCAACAACTACATACCCCCAAGCTCGACATATCCTCCCTCCCCCCACTGCTCCAAGTCACAAATCGCACCCTGGCCGTAACAATAAGCCTATGGCGAGTTTCGTTTTGTTTTCGCGCATGTAAAATATCTCTTCCAGTTCTCGTCAAATGAGATTCGGATTGCGCCGCGATATCCCCCCCTCCCGGGACAGGGATTTGACGGGGGCATTCAGCTGCGAGTACTACACGGGGGATGGGGAAGGCCGTGGCGGGGGGGGGTGAAACCGTCTAACGCTGATCCCGCGATTAGTGTGTGTCGGTGTTAAATGTAGATGGAGTCTTCTTATAGACGCTTATTCGCCATTCAATTAGACCTAACAGTTCAGGGACTGTTTTAAGAAAAATTTATCACTGCACTAAACTCAGAAAATTTGTGGGCATCCGCACAAAGAACAAGTAAAAAAAGGTCGACCGGAAAATTTTTCACTGCACAAAGCACAGACAATTACATTTTACCACTGCACATTTTCATTTTATCACTACACATTTTGTGAATCACTGCACGTTAAAAGCCTGAACTGTCTTAACGGGAAGATTTTTTGACTGTCTGGTCTGTGTCTGTCTATCTTGTCTACCGGCTTGT
>CM030842.1:14315366-14370366 GCA_018105865.1 Metaphire vulgaris | reverse complement strand
GCATATTATATATATATATATATATATATATATATATATATATATATATATATATATATCAATGTTCCCTCTAAGCTGCGCGCCTGCGCTCAGCCGCGCACATGAAAAGAAAATGCCGCGCAGCAATTTCCAGCCACCGCGCAGTGATTTTGAGTTTCAAAAAACACTGCTTTTGTTGTGTTTTGTCTTGGGTGACATCTGTGAAACAATTCAGGTGCTCAGGCATGAAAGTGTGCCGCTCAGGCACTATATTTTTCCGCGCACACTCGACAAAATTTAGAGGGAACATTGATATATATATATACCCATAAAAATCAGTATATATAATACAGTATACTGTATTAAATAAATGCTGACAAGCAAAAAGGTCGTCACTTACATCTTTTACATTGAAAGAATTTTTTCTGGTCAGCGCGGGCCCTTAATTTGTTTATCGCCAGGCCCGAATAAAAACGTACCCCCTTTCGTCGGCCCTGGTCAAGTAACCCTATTGCTGGCTTGGGCTGGGTTGTGTTGTGCTGGAAATTTGATGGGCTAGGGTGTGTTCTAAAAAAAATTGACCCACGGCCACCTCTGCGCTAGCCTCTAAATCCCTTTATACATTACACTGTATAAACGCGAGGCTAATGACTTAGAAAACGACGTTCTGTGCGTTCGCAGGTCGAAGACATCGAAAGCAAACTTGACGTCCTGATCGACATGTACAAGGAAGACCGACGGATCACATCCGACGGAACCACTCAGAAGAGACGACGACGACGACGACGACGACGACCGCTGACAACTCCATCGAACGCCACCACCCCAACCCCCCACTACCACCAGAACCCCCGCAGCAACCCCCCAGCGCCGCCGCCGCCGCCGCCCCAACCCGAGCGCAAAACGTACGACATCAGAGCGAACCGAGCACCCCGATCGTCAAAAACCCCGTCAAGCCGATGCTTCGGAACCTGTCCGACCTGGGACCGCGCATCAAGAAACGCGTCACGATCGGCGGCGCCAACAGCACGGAGATACTCTTCTACCCGCCGCCGAAGCCCCTCCTATCGCAGCTCTACCCGATCATCGACGGGTCGCAGGTCGAGGTCTCGTCGTCCGAAGAGGGACCGCCGGAGAGCGTCACCGACGACCTGTCGTCGTCGACCGGATCGAAGGAGCCGGCGTTTCGTCGACACGTACTGGGTAAGATGGTGCAGAAGTGCGCAACGACGACGACGACGATGATGGGCAGCTGCTCTTCTGGGTCGTCGGAGACGCCGCGGCGGGAGGGCGTCCTCGAAAGGGAATACGGCGGTTTAACCGCCGGCGTCGACGACGACGACGACGACGACGATGTTGCGAGGAATAATGCCAAGACTAAATATCGCGAAATGAACGGAAACAGAGAACAGAGCAACGCCCAGAATCGCTGAACACAGGACAGACACCCTCCTTTTCAATCACTCTACACCTTGTTATTACAGTGTATAACGTTAACTGATTGGTCGGCTATATAATTTTGGACTTTATTCGATATGGTAGGACCCCATCGAGAGAGAAAGAAAGAAAGAGACAGAGAGACAGAGACAGAGACAGACAGACAGACAGAGACAGAGAGACAGAGAGAGACAGAGAGAGAGAGAGAGAGAGAGAGAGAGAGAGAGAGAGAGAGAGAGAGAGAGCCTAGTTCTGAACATTTTTGGAAAGATGATGAATATATGCGGATGGACTACGAGGTCGATGAGAACAGCGTAAGACAGTAGATTCTTTGGCGCTCGAAACACAACCAACTGTTTAGACATCGATTAATACAACTCGTCAAAACTTCAATCAATTAACCAACAGCGAAAATGAATTCTAGATCTTCTTTTTAATTCGTTTGCCAACTTAGCCCTCGCATATTTAAGGCCGAAAACCAAAGGCCTATTCACAGTGACATGCAGAGAGTGGGGGATGCCCCCCACCCACCCATCTCTGCTGCATGACCGGTGTCGACGAACAAAAAAGCGAAAAAGGTCGTCGAATCAGTTATGACGTCCCCCATCTGGTGTTTGCCCGGGGCTAACTAGATAATTTTTATAAGGATCTTAATGTAGAAAGTGTTGACGAACAAAAAATGTGGCCTAGTCAATTTCTATGCCCTTCCCTATCTGGTAGATGCCTGGGCCATGGGCGTCATTTGGGGAGGGAGCCGCGTCCCCCCCCCAAGGAAAGGAAAAATAATGTATAATGTATTAAAAAGATAAATGAATGTGAAATGTGCAAAAAACGCAAAAATTGCCAACAAATATATAAAAATTGCAAATTTGCCAAAATTGGCCCAAAAATTTGCTAAAATTGCCAAAAATCTGCCAAAATGTTGTCAAAAATTGCCAAGAATTTGACAAAAAGTTATCTGGCCTCCGACGAAAAGCGTGAAATGACGCTACTGGTCGGGGCCACTGCACCAATAAAAACCAGAGTCACGAATTTAACTTTTTAACTAAACAGTTTGAACGTTTCAGGATGAAATCACAACCTAAGGAAGGGTTCGTACGAAAAGGCATATGCCTCTAAGACCCTAAGTGCTCAAAAAATGTCAGGCCTAAGCTTAAGAGGTCTAGGTCTATTTAAATTAAATCGGTTTTCAAACCAATAAGGTCAGGACTTTAATTAGTAAAAAGCCTTGTTGCAAAATCGACATTATTTTCTAGATCGAGAATTTCAACTGTACAGCTGTAGGGCCTAATGGCCGAACAACAGAGCAATATTCAAATCAATTGATAGCTTGCAGTGGCGTCGCCAGGAGTTTTTGTTTGAGGGGGGCAAAAGGGGGCTGGCGTGTCAGATTCCTTACCCACCCCTCCACAAAAAACTTTCTCACCGGCTTTGCGCGAATCTGGTAGGTGGTCTAGGGCAGGTTGGGGAGGGGTGTTTCCCCCATTTGCCCCGTGGCAATGCTAATGGTTCCGAAATATGTGCATTTGAACGCGGTGAGCATTTGAACAGGGAGGGCATCGGTGCCCCGGCCTATTGAGTGCCTGGCACCCCAATGCCTTCTGTTGGGACCCTATATTTAATACTACATACCTAACAACAAATGGTTGGCCCCATGATTAGAAGTTGCCACCTCAAGGGCCCCCACTTGCCAAATCCTGGAGCCGCCACTGTTTGAACGCGGTGAGCATTTGGACGCGAATTTTTGGTTGGGGATAGGCAAAAGGGGGCTGGCGTGTCAGATTTCTTTCCCTCCTTCCCACCCCTTCCAAAAATAACTTTTTCACCGGATTTGCGCGATTCTGGTAAGTGGTCTGGGGCAGGTTGGGGGAGAGGGAGTTGCCCCTATTTCCCCCTCCCTTGTGGCGACGCTAATGATAGCTTGAGATGATGTCAGCCGCAATCTGTTGCACCGATTGCCTTTAAAATAGAGGTTGGTCGATTATTTAAATCGATATTAAACCATCAAGATATTTTCAAAAATCGATTTCGAAATAACCCAAATATTATTGTTAACAGTTGAAAAATCCTACCCAAACAGTTTCGACATCCAGTGAGGGTGTCCGACAGCTACAACCCAACATTTTAAACCCCACATTAATCAATCCAGTCAAGGAAGCAATGGTTAGGTTTCGGTATTAGACCTACTTCTACTGAGAAGGCAACAAACTTACAGGTAGGTCACGGGTCGAAACGCGTTTTCACTGAATCAGTCAAAAAAATTGCAAATCATTCAGACATTTCGGACGAACTCACTTAAAATTATAATACCACACACACAGGGTTATTTCTAGGATCGTGAATTGGGGGTGTCGGTAAAATCTGGGGGTCTCTGCCGAATAAGTGTGAGAAGAAGTCATCCCACAAATTCCGACAAGCAAAATAAGGTCATAAAAGGTCATCAGAGAAATAAAATTGGAAGGGGTGCTACTTCTCGATTTTTTTCTTGGGGGCTGTTCAGGGGCTATTTGTTGTACATACCATTGTTAGATTAGGAAATTGTGGGAGTGTCAACCTCAAATTGAGGGGTGTTGGGGTGTGTTGGGGGTGGGGGGTGTAAACATATTCCTGCACTCACATTACACTGTATTTATTTAGCCATCTACCTGTAAAGAAGCAAGATTTAAATTGTTTTTTGTATAAAAAGTAAACACGCAAAGACCAAACTTCTGCAAAATTTCCTATAATTTATCATAAAATATATCTCTATCAACTAAAGTAAACTACTAGCATATTTCTACGACCATATTGTCAGTACATTTGGTCGGATGCAAGTCAGTGGTCTCTTAAAAACATGGAACCATCACTAAAAGAGTAAGCAGCACACACACATTTGTTCAAATGCATGTACCATTCAAGTGATATCTGTCATCATATTTACACATGCCTTCAATGTCATTTCCAGCCCAAATTTACTACGATAGAAAGTCAGATTCAAAATAAAAAAGTTTAGAAGATCACCTCACAATAATAGCCTAATAACCGATATAAATTAACCGTCACATGCAAATAATCATATATAAATAATATATATATATATATATATATATTATTTATTTATATATATATTTAGGGTGGTGTAAAAAACCGGACTATATCAAATGCAAAACTAAATGTGATTAGTCCGTTTTTTTGCACCCCTATATATATATATATATATATATATATATATATATATATATATATATATATATATATATATATATATATATATATATATATATATATATATATATATATATGTCTATTCACATACAAGATGATGATGAATTAACAGGATCACTTCACTGATACGTTTGCCTTATCACCAGCTTTAAAAAATATCAGAGAACTGATTCGACATGATCTTCACCATCTTGGTGCCATGGTGCTTCATCTACTCATTTGACCAACGTCGTTGGAGGTCTCGACTTGGTAACGGTAAAGATTACCCTTTCATAAAAGTTTTATTACATCACAGAACCTTTTAATCACAGCGCAGTATCTCAGTCCCCAGTGTAGTAGTCGACGTCGTAATCAGAAGATTCCGCTCGCGTAATACTGAAATCCGTCGTAGAGTTTGGTCGTCAGTGAGTTTATGCTCGACTCGACCATGCCTTCGACCATCAGCTGGAGCTGTTCCAACGTCAGGTTCATATGGAAGCGATCCTTCAAGCCCTTTATTGTGCCCGCGCCTCGTCCAAAACATGGCAGTTGAGATCCTGGAAATATGAATGAGATTCGTTTACATGAGCAATTCATCTTAAACCACAATTAACCCCTTAACTGTGGGGATCCCGGATATATCCGTCCATTTACATTGAGTTACAGTTAAACACACGGTTAAAGGGTTAAACTAATTTAAAATATAAAATGTCTAACTATACTGTATACTGCCAGTGTTTGAATTCGATTTCAGTTTGGTGCCATGTTTCGAGTCAAAAACAATCTCATACAGACATGGAAAACTGACGTGAAAAGCTAGTTTGTAAAATTACATTTCCTCTCTGTTGGTGAAATTATTATTTGTTAACTACTTTTAAGATTGGCATCTTATAGTTTTCAGAAAATTCTCTTTTCGACATCAATGTTTAAACAAAAATTAATAAAAATTTCTGCAGTGACAAAATTTTTCTATCCTAGATGTTCAGAGCCATGTCCAAAGTACTTTAATTAAAGACCAACACAGTTTTTCTCATTAAATTAAGAGAATTCATTAGCACTTAGATTCTACAGGAAGTCCAGCATGACTCAAAAACAGGTAGAATCTTGAAAAATTGATGAAAACAAGTAGATTTCAAAGTAAAAAAGTAAAAACAAGGCCAAGATTTAAACAAATTTTGCAAGAAATTGTGGAAAAAATCAACAGTTTTCAAGGAGGTCACCGTACACAGAATCAAATACAGGCAAACTCCATTTAATATGGACTTAAAGTAGCAAAGCAAAGCATCCATTCTAACTTAAAATCAAGTGCATAGAAACCAACTGTGTGCTAACCGATGGTCCGTGCCACCCAACGGTTAATGAGGTTTTACTGTACCAAAAACACAGGGAAAAGACTAAAGGATCTGAGATTTCTTACCTGTCTGCATAATTTCAACAAGAGGAACAATTCTGTCAGCGTGCTTGCGAGCAGCGATAAGACCTTGAAGGATCAGGATTTTGAAATATTCAAACATATCACTTCCAATGCCACCCATGACCTGCAAGAGATATTTTTGAGAAACAAAAATTAAATTCAGCATCACAAAATGAGTAAAACATGCACTTAGTACAAAAGAAAATCATTGTCCCCCCAAAAAAATCAAAACTCAATAACTTCTCCCCCAAACTTCAATAGCCCTAAACAATATCACGTCTGCGTGACATAGCTGAACAATGCACAAACTGGTCACCAGTTGCATATAAGACGTATAATACGTATATTCACAAAATGCACCATCTTCAAAGACCTCTCTGCCAACTCCTTAGTGGCTATTGCTACACACAACACATTTCCAAGAAGTCCTGTTATCTTGTTAATCTTTTCATGTTCTGTATTTGAGTGGGGATTCCTTTCATGGGGGCCAACCATTTGTTGTCTTATTTGATGTTGTCCATAGGCACCACTTTTTCTTGGGTCTTGAAGCCGCCACTGTGTCCTGCCTTTTCTCCTCTTTCCTTCCTTCCATTTGAAAGTAGTCTAGTATGGTAACTTCCTTTCAACCATTCTATCGATGTGTCCTTACCAGGCACGCAGTTAATTTCCTGAAAATGTAGTTTTCTTATAAAATCATTTCAATTTGTACAATTAAATGCCAAAAAATTACATCAAGTATGTTATAAATATTTGCACAACAAATTCTTGTATATTATTATTATTATTATTATTATTATTATTATTATTATTATTATTATTATAAATGACAATTTATATAGCACTATATGCCTGGCAAAGGCCATAGTCAAGAGCACTTTACAACAGTCTTTAGTAGGAAATGTTGAAAAGATGTGTCTTAAGTTTCGCCAAGAATCGGACGGGGGTGGTCTCCCTCATTATGTCCTCCGGGAGGGAGGACAATAGTAAAAGTAGTCTATAGTAAAGGACCAGTATATGACCAGGTTATGAATCAAATGTGTAGTCAAGCAAACTGGCTGAAGCCATTTTCTCTGCTAAATTTCTGTCACTGACCTCGACGAATTCGTGCGTCAACTTAAACGCCGACGTCTCGAAGCCGAGATTCTTTCCAGGCGAGATGGAAAGAATAAAACCAAAGTCTATGTGAATTATATGTCCCTCAGCATCCAGTAGGATGTTACCGTTATGTCTAAAAAATGAAATACGAAACATTCTTAAGTGACATAGAGTCAAAAATCTAGTAAAAAACCACTCTGATACAAGCTACTAATAAAATTAATGTAGATTAATAAAAACTAAATACATGTTTAAATTGCACATAAAAAAGACCAAAAGCATATATGACGCCCACAAGAATTCATATCTCTTCTTCAATTCTTTACATAAATCATGCTTTTAACAATTTTACAGGTTTTGCTACCACTAAGTACCTCTGCTGCAACCCACCTGTCCTTAACCTGCATGAGGTAACAAACGAGGCTGTAGCCGGCACAGCTCTGAACAAAGTTGCGCTGCGCCTCCAGGAATTCCTCGGTAGTCGGAGCGCCGAACTCGCGAACGAAGTAGTCCAGGAGAGACATCTGGCTGTGCTTTTTGACTTGGTGAAGAGAAACGGCATTCAGAACCGGCTCGATCATTCCGCTGTCGCTCGACGTCACCACGATGCGGTACGGCTTGAGCCACAGGGGAACGTGCTCGTCGGCCCAGATTTTCTGAAACCGTCGCAGATGAACTAACGATAAAATCTTTTGCTAGCAAAATCCTCGAGTTTTCCAAGCATCCAATAAATACTCTCCAACTATGGGGCGCGGTGGAGCAGTGGTTAGCACACCGGTCTGCCAATTTCGAGGTCCGAGATTCAACTTCCGGCTGTGGCAGAAACTTTTGGTTGTTTCTGTCCCAAGCGCCCCCTCCCCAGTCGACTCAGCTGTGAACGAGTACATCGGGTGTTAACTTGGTGGAAGGAAAGGCGGCGAGGGAAAGGCTGGCAAACTGCTCTCATTCAGCCGTTGCCATGTAAAACAGAAGGCGCTAATCCTTCGGTTCTCCGACGGACCCGATGCTGGCCTGTGGAGTATACCTTAACTATGTATGAGCGGTAATTTCCAGAAACTTAGAAGCACAGTACTCAGTGGCCATTCTAGCCACCTAGACATTGGGGGAGTTTAAAATTTGGGGAGGGAACAGACATTGGGGGAGGTCATACTACTTGCCAAAATTTCAAAATTTGGGGTGACATTACAAACTTTGGGGAAATTACCCCCAGGGAAGGTCTAGGATAAACACTGCACAGTAGTGTTTACCTGCAGTTGAGTGAGAACTTGATACGCAAGAAGTTCCTGCCGCAAATCGTCTCCGCACTTGATTATGACGCTGAGGAGACGCCAGTTCGGCAGATGACCGTACGGCGACATCTCCTGGATCCGTCGCACTTTCTCTTCCCACGGCTCCTTGAGCGCAGCAGCAGAAGGATCTTCAGGATCTCTCTAGTAACACATGGAACAATTATTATACATGAAAGAAAAACACACTAAGGTCAGTCTTACTGTCAAAAACAACCCACAACAACTAGGATACGTAGAAAACATGTTGAACAGCATATATACATTGAACAACATACCGGTATGTACTCTGATACGTGATCAGAGCATCAAACAAGTATCACTCATATCACAAAAAGTACAATTGATAAAATCATGGCTGAACTCATCTAAACCAATCAATCAATCAATCAATCAGTTATTGATCTTAACCCTTAATAGATAAAGCAAACTGCAGTATATCTCTGTCACACTTTAATTACCATAATTATGATTGTGGTAAAACACAAACAAGAAATATTCTCCAAACCTACAAATTTTATTGAGATGTCCTGTTCATGTTTTATTGCTTAAAATGTATGCTTTATAGGAAATCAATTAAACCATATATTCCTATTCAATCGCTATTTAATTTCAATCTGATTAACCCTTTACCCGTTCATTTATTTGTAACGTACTGTAAAATGGACGAGTATTCTTGGGGCAAATGGGAAAAAGAGTTAAATAACTAAGCACTATTTAGTTCATTCATGTCTTTTATCTCGAACTCTCAACCACTAACAATTCTAGCAGGAATCTTAAAAACAGATAAACAGCTTAACTAGTAGACACACTTTAAACTTCTGTTTCGGCACAGCAAGACTTTCCATAAGCCTTCGTCTGACGTCTCCAGCGGCTATGTACATGGGTTCCTTTCCGTCAGCACTGGCGCTGCTTTCACTCGAAAACTGAGATATCGAATCCATGGATGGTCTTGATTTTAGGCGAAACTGCTGAGAAAAAATAGCACCAGTAATAGTTTTAGCACGGCTCTGAGAGATATAAAAAAATAATATTAATCATAACAAAAGTTTTTTCAAAAATAATCATTATTGCCAGAATTGCATTTGCCTATTCCTTTTCCAACTTAACGTCATGACTTTCCAAAGATATTCAAACTGGAAGGTATAATATATTTTATATTAAGAAACTATTTTTTGTAATATACTTTATATTAAGAAACTATTTTATATTAAGGAACTATTTTTGTGCTTTGTGTAAACATAACAATCATAATAAAATTCAAGCCTTTCATGGTAACCTTTAAACAAATGATAGTGCAATTTTATATATGCTGCTTGTCATACAAAGTTGTTAAAATGTAATTGTTGGAGGTACTCCATTATCAGCAACCAATCAATAATGCAATTATTGTCTGAATTCGTTAAAAAAATTGTAGGCAATGGTAACTAACATCGATAAAAACCTCCAAATAGTTTAATAGCACTTGATAAACTGTTGCTTCTTATTTTGGTTTATCAATTGTAGGGACGTTTAAAAGTTTGGTTCAAAAATATCTTAATTCGGATCTTGTTTGCTTTCTTCTACTAGAATGAGTGCTCAAGAAAAGCAAATTTTATAGAAAATGTTATTTGCCCTAAAACTGTTCAAAAAATTTCAACATACTTTCGCCTTTTCAAGCGACGCTCATGACTTATAATATCAGTCTCTTGACATTTCATATTCTGCAGGTGGACTAAATGACCAGCTGTGTCACATTCTACTGAAGCTGATTATATCAAAAGCCCACAATCTAAATCTCACGCCTCAGTTTCAATATAAATACCCCAAATAACTTGTATCACCATAGACGTAATGCCGTCAGCGTTTTTGGACTAGATAATTGAGGTCCTTACTAAGGTCTGTCATTTATATCGGCTATGGCGTCCATTTTACCAGTAATTGCCATGCTTTTCATTCTTGACCTGTGACATTGATTGTTTTATCAATCGCCATTGTTGAGATAACTACTAGTCTCTGAGAAAGTCTACGTAGCGCGGTTATGGAACACATTACAGATCACCTGCATTTTTTTCGTATGAATTGGTGCATACCTGAGGAAAGAGAACGCCATTCTAGTAACAGATGGCTCTAAACACGCATCTGTTTCAAGATATTTTCCACTGTAGGCGTCTAACGTGATCGGGCCTTGGGAATAATCTAACGGCTGTCCAAGACTTCACGCATGATCGCATAGATTTGTATAGGAACTGAAAGCCACGGAGGTCGTAGACTCTCGTCAATAGTAGCCGCGTCTCAGTTATTTAAAATTCAATTTAGCTGCTTCAATTATGAATTCCAATTGTAGGTTTAAAAGTTTAGAAAAATTAAACTGCTTGTTCTTCCTGAGGCTAAAAGTTGGTCTAAAACTGAGTCCAAAATTTCACACAGATTTCCTTTTCAAACGACCTCATGACAATTCTCAGACATTTCATATTTTGCAAACTAAAACACCAACTGTGTCAGGTGTGTAAAGCTGCATATATCAAAAGACAATCTCTCAGCCAGCTTATTCATACAAAATATATGCAACGTCAATAAATACACTAAGACACAGTAACTTATTACCGTCTGTCAAAAAACTTCTTTACCTGTATGATATCATCATCGTCCTGAGACCAGCAATCTGCATCGTCAAATTCCGCGATTCCTACGCTGTAAAACGACGGTTCCGGTCTTAGTGATTGTTCCGCCGACTGTTCCGCGGATCGGCACTGGCCGAGGTCCTCCTCAGAACGCGTAAACCGCAACGTGTTTTCCTTGATTTTAGACGGAACGAGAGCCGTGTGAGCATTCTCACATTCCAAGACCTCGACATAGATTAGATAAGGAGCCTAAAAATTCAGAAAACAATTTCAAAATTCATTTAACATTTCATATATATATATAAACATATAATCCAGAGATTCAAGCACATCTGTAATACTCGCGATTATTACAAATTCACATCAGGTTCCGTAAATAAATATAACTAAGTCAGATAGGACAAAGCAGCATTTTGAATTCAAATGCCCATATGAGAACTGACAACATTGGCATAAACTTCTATTAGGCCGCTAGGCTCAAACACCATACATTTTGAGAGGCTGCCATGGGGAAGGGAGAAGATATTGGGATTGGGCCAGGGATGTTAGTCATTGGCCTTTGTCCTGGCCTTAAGGAGTCCTTAAGGACAAGTTACAAGTCCTTGATCCTGGTCCTGGCCTTGAGTCCTTGGTCATGGCCTTGATGGTTGAGTCCTTGGTCCTTGTCCTGGCCTTGCGGGTTGAGTCCTTGGTCCTGACCTTGAGGGTTGAGTGCTTGGTCCTTGTCCTTGAAATCAGTCAGTGACTTTGGCCATAAAACAATGATGCATAAATTGAGTGTTCTAGCCTGTATGCCTAATGAATAAGAATTCATTCAAGATATATTTTCTTATGTTTTACGGCCGCCTCTGTTTATGGCACCCATATAATACTACCACACAACAATGAAAGCAGCATAATTATATATTATATATTACAGCCTTTATCAGGTATCCTGCCATAAGCGTTCATGCCATACCGAGTCAAAAGCCTGTTTATAGTCAATTATAGTCGATGAAATTGATGCAAACAGTCATATTTGCCTCTGCATATTTTTCTATAAGTTGTCTTAATGTAAAGAGTTGGTCTGTGGTACTTTTTCCTGGTCAAAATAACTGAAAACAACCTTCTCATAACTACTGATAGTTTCTGTATAATCTTAGTGAAGACTTTTCCTGGGATACTTAGTAAAATAACTGAAAACAAAGAACTCATAAATTCATTCATCAGCCATTCCTTTATTATAATTGCCACACCTTCTCTTTGGAATTGAGTAAAACAGCCTGAGAGGGAGGTATTCGCAAGACGAGATGCCCCATTGAGCCGTGACTTGGGAGACTGACTCGGGATGGAAGATTCAAATTCAGAGACGTCAATTCGGAAAGCAGACAAGCATCTGAAAGTCCAAAAGTGGCAATATATCAATTTACAAAATTTAAACAAAACTATAAAAATAAGAAAAATACCAAATTTGAAAACTTAAAAACTGAAAATATAGTCAGAAACAGATGGACGGTAAATGAGAAAATATCTTGTATGTATTCGCTCGTATATAAGCTAAAGTGCAACAAGTCACAATATATTTTTGACAACGCTGCCTAAAATGGTCGAAAAATTAATCAGTCAAAGCTAATTTATATTACAACCTGACTCAAGAAAAAACTGACTTGAACCAGACTAACTTTTCTGCTCTTTTGTTTTCAACGCGGACAGTCTTTTCCCGATGCCCATCAAAGCATCGACAAACAGCAGCTGGGGTTGAAGCCGAGGCGCGCCACAATGGCATTCCGTAACCCTACCCCTGAGATCGTTGCGAACACCCGCTGAGCTGCTGTGGCAAATGCAGCCGCTTTCAAACGCCCGACCAGACGTCAGATTACCACCGTTGCTAGCAATCACCACGTCGCAAGAACTCGAACTACGCTTCAATGACGCATTAAATCCTAGTAAAAAACAAGCAGTTAATTTTAAAATCTGCGTATCGGTGTTTTTTATCCATACATTCTGCTGCATCAAAAGAACGTGAGAAAAACAACTACCAATGCAAACCATCACTAATATGAATTAATATCAAATACAATTGTAGCTTCAGATATATTTTAATCAATAACTCCAATAAATTACATTATATTTCTATACAGTATATATGTGTGTGTGTATATATATATATATATATATATATATATGCATATATATATATATATGCATATATATATGTATATATATATATATATATCCATATTCAGTACTGTGACAGCAGCGTGTGTGTGCATGTATACTGGTATATGTATGTACACATACATATACAGTGCAATGTAGGTATATACAGTGCAATGTACATACACACATATATACACATATATGTATATATATACATATATATGTATATAAATATTCAGTGCTATGACAGTCTAGAGATTAAACAGACAATAACAAGCTAATAAGGAATAATCTAAACAGGATAGAATAGCACATCCTAAAAGCATTTTTAAGTTTTTGCATCCTCAAAATGTACTGTAGCATCAACAGCAAAAATTTCCATTCATTCCATCAAGTAATCATTTTGAAAATCAACGTTTCAAGGAACCTTAAACTTCTTCATTATCGTAATTACGAATTAATTCAACACTGCCCTTGTTCCTGACATTTGGTGCACAAGAAATTGTCAGCTTAATGAAGAAAAAATAATCAAGTTAAAAGTCAGTAACTAGGTCAGGTCAGGTCTTCGTCCTCCAGCTGTGTCCAGCTATCGACTTCTCCATGACATCTCTCCAGAGTTCTCTGTCCTTTGCTATATTTCTTCCAAAGTCATTCGGTGTCTTCCGTCAGTTTTTCCATTGAGATTCAGCCCTACCATGTGCAGATCCTCTTCCAATCCATCCATCCACCATCTTTTCGGTCTTTATTTTAGATCTTCTTCCCTCTGGTTTGTAGTTGAAAATTCGTTTTGGGTTTCTTATTTCTTCCATTCTGAATATATGTGTCCAGTCCATTTCATTCTTCTCTTTCTAATGACTTTCATGATGCTCGGTTGCAGTGTTCTCTCTCTAACTTCTTCATATGTTATATGTTCTTTGTATCGAAACCTTAGTATTCTTCTAAGCCATTTATTCTTCTTAGTCAGTAACTAAGAAGAAATAAAATGCCAAGACAGACAACTAAGAGCACCCTCTATTTGGAAAATAATTTCACTCAATTTCTCGAAGGGTTCTGAACGCAACTAGCGCAGTACTTGCCAGTGGCATCTGACTTTGATCGTATGTGCAACCTTTTGTTGAGAAGCTTTGGACTCATACCCGGGGTCGAATGCAGACAGTGATTTGCCTGTGCCGAATACAATCTGTCGATTAAAAAAATAAAAGGCAAAAAATTTAATTCATTTCATTTGGTAAAAGTAATACATTTAAAGAATACCGTCTCAGAATACAGTATCCGCCATCGTGGCACTATAGAAGTTGATTGATTGATGATTGATTGATCCTGTTTCGAAAAGGCAGATTGGTCGAATGAATCACTTGGTTAGGGTTAGGTTAGGTTCAGTCGACCAATCGGTGGTTTAGTTAGAATGGGGGCAGCCCGCATTTTAGACACTTTCTTTCAAAAACCTCTTGGTTATAATGAAATTGTATGTAAACCACAGTTCCACCTCAGAAGTATTTATAAATACAATTCTCAAACTGTATTGTGATACCGTACTGTACCTAAACTGGCCATACAATGATCACCCAGCCAAGTGCCAATAAAACATACAACCATGCGTAACTTTTCTGAACAAACCAGCATATGCTAGCAAAGCCGGCAACTTCTATAGAACAGCAGATTAATATAAACTATACATGATTACAGATCAGTCTCAATTTAAACTGGTTCAAGATGCTGCAGGTCAGAACTTCCATTCCTGCATTCTTCCATTCCTTCAGTCAATCAATCGGAGTCAATTATCAAATCAAATTTTTACTTTTTTACTATCAGATATTTTGGTCCCCGCATCTGAAATAGCCGTTCTTCCCCTTTAATAAATATCTCCAATTTAAACAATTTTCTTAAAAAAACAAAGCAATATCTCATAACCAATTATATTAAATACAAGCAAATAAACTAATAATATAATCATTAGACTAACCAATTCAAATTGACCGTTGAGTGTACTACCATTATTTTATCTATCATATTAACATTAACAAGATACCCACTACACTGTAGTGAGAACATTGTTGTTATTATTATTATTATTATTATTATTATTATTATTATTATTATTATTATTATTATTACATAGATAATTTATAAAACGTAATAGCATAGCCAAGGCTAAAGTCGAGAGCGTTTTACATCAGCGTTCCTTCTGGTACCATTTTTCCGACTGACTTTCATTTATATTTAAGTATCAATGATCAAAACCAGGTTCCTTGCCTCAGTTCTTCGTCGAGTATTGTGCTCTTCAGCCTGACTCCTTGCGAGTTCTTCCGGTTTGGATTTGAAGAGTCCGAGGAGCACGCTCTGAGCAGCTGAGTCGCCGTCATGCTGAAGTCGACACTCGACCGACACCTGAACAAATAAATAAAACAATCAGTTAACATATATCAAATCACAAGATCACATCACATACATATACAACAGAACAACTTGGAAGAACTACTTTCAGAAAAAACACCGGTCAGGAACTACATTTCCTATTCCAATCTCAGCTGGTGGCAAACTCTTCTAAGAATTGTATCTAAATGCTTCTGGACCCTTTCACCTCGGTGATCCATATAACCAATACATTATGAAATCAAAATATCGTTCTTGCGGGGAAAAAGGGTTAACTTGTAACCATTCATTCCTTCTCTAAACTAATGCTTCCTAAATTGCATAGATGATTAGTTTCCAGCAGAAACAAATCATTTTGGAAGTAAATGAAATTAAATGGGTGTATATGATGAAGACCACTAGCATCCTATGTACATCTGTTTCTTCCATGCTCCATGTTTCTGCACCATATATCATTTGTGGGACTACAATGGTGTTGTACTGTATATTGCTGGGCCTGCTTTAAGAAAAATGTATCACTGCACTAAACTCAAAAAAATTCGTGGACATCCGTGCAAAAAACAGGCAAAAAAGGTCGTCTGGAAAATTTATCACTGCAAAAAGCACAGAAAATTGCATTTTACCACTGCACATTTTCATTTTATCACTGCACATTTTGTGTATCACTGCACATTAAAAATTTAAAACAGACCCTACTATATTGTGACTTTTGTGTTTATGTTTATGCCCTTGCTGCTCCAGATTGTTTGTAAAATCCCCATCATTTGCAATCCATTGGCATTTTGTGTGTAATACCCTCTTGAGTCTTGATAACTCCCATTACTGACAATTTCTCCTCCAACAGAGGTGAAATTTGAGATTCCTGCTAAGGTAAAAAAATTTGGTCTGCAAAAACTACTGATCCCTGTTATAAAACTAACAAAGTTTTACTGTAGTTGTGTATTTTACAGAATGTGACACATTCATACATTTATTATTGCAGTTCCATCAGAAAAATAAAAAATCGGACAACTGGAAACATGGGTGCCCACACATTAGGGCAAGAGGGGCACTTGACCCCTGGAAAATATAAATACCAATATTTCACAGTGAAATTTGATAACCTTGCAAAAATATTAACCGTGACCATTGTGTTAAAATGTGTTTTTGCCCTCCTGGAAAAATTTATGTGGCATAACTGTGACCATTTTGTTTTGCCCCATCCTGGAAGAATTTCTGTGGGTGCCCATGACTGGAAAGTACCCGGTTCTGCAATATCACAAGAACCCTTTGCAAACCCAAGAAGACTAGATCATGCTAGCCGAGAATGACTGCTCAAGATAATTTTTAACAACGACTGCTTTTATTTCTAGTTTTCAATCAATAAAAAACCTGTCAAATGTCTCAACATAACAGAGACTTTAAAATCTACGAGAGAAAAGGACAGAAATTATTACTTTTTTAAAGAAAGAAATTTAATCATTACACAAAAGGAAGTTGACTGTTACTGAACTAGTATTTAAGAACTTCAAACCACAACATGACATTACTGTATATCAAACAGTTAAGCAAAGCATTTATTATTATTATTATTATCATTTTATTATTATTATTATTATTATTATTATTATTATTATTATTATTATTATTAGCAAGACAATTTATATAGTGCTGTGTCAAAATGAAGGTCAAAGTCTGGAAATCATTTTCCCCTAAAAATGTAAGCTTCTTTGTAACTTAGCAACTTGAATTAATATGTAATGGTATTTTGTCTTGTTGGAAATAAATCCTTGATTGATTGATTGACTGATTGATTGATTGAAAAAGTTAAGGTTGCTTTGACAGGTGCAAAAAGAGATTAAACAAGCAAATCTTCAGGCTGAACAGAATTTTCCAAAATGAAAAGATCAAGTCGGATGCCGTGATGTTTATTTGCATGGAAACGCACGGCTTCCAAGTATGGACAAATAGGATTTCTTATCTCTTCTCATCTGGTGCTAAATAAAGCCAATCTCAAAGACAAGATTAAAGATCAACAACCTTGTGACAATCAATATTACTACTGTCATTGCAAATCAGTAACACCTGAATTCTCAGAACATGGCACATTAATTCCTCTAACCATACCTGTGGATTAGGTACGGATGTATAGCCTCTGCAATACCGTGCATGTAGATGTACATTATCAGCAGCTGAGGCAGGTAAAAGTCAACGTCTTTGTTGTCAAAAGTAAACATACGATTACCTGAAATATCAGACAGACGATCGTCAGAACAACAAATGACAATGATACCTTAACATATCGGATACACGTCTGCTATGATATCTTAACATAGCAAATACATGTCTGCTATGATATCTTAACATAGTGGATACACGTCTGCTATGATATCTTAACATAGCGGATACACGTCTTCTATGATATCTTAACATAGCAGATACACGTCTGCTATGATATCTGAAAACATAGCAAATACACGTCTGCTATGATATCTTAACATAGTGGATACACGTCTGCTATGATATCTTAACATAGCGGATACACGTCTGCTATGATATCTTAACATAGTGGATACACGTCTGCTATGATATCTTAACATAGTGGATACACGTCTGCTATGATATCTTAACATAGCGGATACATGTCTGCTATGATATCTTAACATAGTGGATACACGTCTGCTATGATATCTTAACATAGCGGATACACGTCTGCTATGATATCTTAACATAGCGGATACACGTCTGCTACTGCAGCGAGTGTATTGCTGAATTTGTGAAAGTCTACCATAGCGATATGCACAGCCATGATTTGATATCACAAGCATCTGTGTTAATTAATAGACAGCTTTTGAGTATGTCTTTCTTAATGGCGTTGAATCATCAGCATTTAGATGCTCGTGATGCACCAAGTTTCAAATTCACAAGGAAATAAACAAGCTATTCTGGCATTTCACAAAAACAAGTTTCTGATCGCACATTTTGCAAATGCTATGTAACAAACAAGACACATACATGACTAATAGAAAAAAACACTGTCTTTCTGGTCATATATGCCGAATGAAAGATGAACAATGATGCTCTCTCTAATGCTGCAAATAATGGATGGCTCTAACAAGAAAGGAAGACCATAAAGAGAATTGTGTAATGATGTAAGCGATGCCACAAAAGTGGGTCCAAAATGCATCAGACGTCAATTACCATAGAGCCCACATTAACGCCTTAACTGGGCAACTATTTGTAACTCAATGCAAAATGGACGAGCGTTACTCGGGGCACCCAGTTAAGGGGTTAAATATCGATGAAAGAAACGTTTCTAAGGCTAAAGACAAAATCATTATATTACAAAATCTATTTGCATCTTCAACTGTCACCGAAATTACCTATATAGGATTGGACTCCAGGCTCCTTCGAATTGAAGAGATACTGAATAGCTATCGACATATCAAAGAGTTTTGATTCGAACAGCCGCAAAAGCCACGACCCCTTCACCGTCGAAAGTCTCGTCGTCTTCTTCTGCTTCTTTCCTAATGGAAAAGGATCTGTCTCTTCCCACTGATCGGGTTTGCAATTGGAAACTTTCCTGCCATTCATTTGAGGCATGCAGTTAAAAGTGATGGCCTTCGAAGAATGAAATCGTGACGACCTATCGGATTGCAGGGTGGCGGCAACAATATCCGATTCTTCGTCGTTCGATGCGCATAATAACGACGTTTTGCGGCAACAGTGAGAATCGGCATCTTCGCATCTTCTGCCGCACAGCCTATCGCAGACCTGAGAAATCTCCGCGAAATCGGACGCGTTCGGACTGCCGACCGTCCTCGAATTCGACCCGTTGTCGAATTCGGTGAGACTAGTTTCCGACGTCCAACCGTTTGGACTTTGTTCGGTCGACTCTGTGGTGCAGATTCCGTTCGGGCTAGTTTCAGACTCGAGCAACGATGGCGCGGATATCTTGTGCGATTTTTTCTGGCGTCTTCCGACGCTTTCGAACGATCGACTGCGTCTGCACAGATGGATCGACGCCCCGTTGACGACCGGCCACGCGGGTCCAATACCGTTCATCTGCTGTTGTGCTATGACCTTTGACATACCGAAGGTCATGCAAACTTTTACGAATCAGACAATCACAAAGCACCAAGTAATGACTTGGACGCCATCTAAAAATAGAAATCAGTCATTTCAGAATGCCTAGAATTACTAACAGAAGGAATTAAAAACTCAAAAGCACCTTTGATATGAAAATGAAAACCTCAAGTCATTAAATCAATCAATCAATCAATCAATCAACTTCTATGGCGCCACTATCATAATGCCCAGGGCATCAGCCGATGGTGCACCAAATCCAAATAGCATTAGAGCCAGGTCAAAAAGGAAGTAGCCCAGTGAAAAATCTATAATGACAACATTCCACACTAATGCAAGTTTGGCTGTATGGTAAAAAAATCTGCAGCATTGATTATATTTAAATGTGACATACTGTGCTGACCGGCTGTCATTTCTTTTAAAAGACCATTAATAGAATAACCATCAAAAGGTTTCAGGTGTGAAACATATGGCCAATGCTAATATTTGGAATGTCCTTGGCAACTTGGCAAAATGATGTCCCAAGAATCTGTCGATAGTTGACATGTGTGCTTTTAAACTAAAACTGCTGACAATAGAGTTCCCAGGTGCATTTGTAAAATGAAAACATTAGAGAGTTCAGGAGAGACAGAGACACAGAAACAGACAGAGGCAGAGACACACACAGAGAGACAGAGCCAGAGAGAGAGACAGAGAGAGAGAGAGAGAGAGAGAGAGAGAGAGAGAGAGAGAGAGAGAGAGAGAGAGAGAGAGAGAGAGAGAGAGAGAGAGAGAGAGAGAGAGAGAGAAAGAGAAAGAGAGACAGAACCAGAATAAGAGAGATACAGAGATACAGAAGGGACAGAGAGAGAGACAGAAGAGACAGACAGGCAGAGAGATGCAGAGAGAGAGAGACAGATGCAGAGAGAGAGAGAGAGACAGACAGAGAGAGAGCACTTTATTAATACAGATTAGCTAGTATCTCAAAACTCTGTTAAAATTATTTAAATGATCACTTCCTCAATTGACTGTAATTTATTTAAAATAAGTGTTCTAATTATTGCTGACATCTGCAGTTAATGAACAGAGCACAATTAGCAGACGACATCATGCCTATTACAAGGTCAATAATTAGTCATGTGTAGCCATGGTGACAAGGAAGTTGGAATCAATAATAAATGACAAATTAATGTTGATAACAATTAATAATCAACAAAAGCTGGAAGCTGCCAAAATGTGGTTTATACAGACAATGATGAAGATATCTTGGACAGTCAAGAAGACAAATGAACAAATGTTGGCAATGGCAAACACCAGTAGGAAACTAATAAAAACAATAAAAGAAAGACAACTAAATTTTCTGGACATATGATAATGAGGAAAAATGGATTGGAGAACTTAATAACAACAGGAAAAGTCATTGGACACAGAGCAAGTGAAAGACAAAGATCAACATTTACAAACAGCATGCCATCAAGTCACCAAAGCAGCAATGTACTGCACCCGATGAAGAAGAAGAAGAATAAGAATAAGAATAAGAATAAGAAGAAGAAGAAGAAGAAGAAGAAGAAGAAGAAGAAGAAGAAGAAGAAGAAGAAGAAGAAGAAGAAGAAGAAGAAGAAGAAGAAGAAGAAGAAGAAGAAGAAGAAGAAGAAGAAGAAGGAGAAGGAGAAGGAGAAGAAGAAGAAGAAGAAGAAGAAGAAGAAGAAGAAGAAGAAGAAGAAGAAGAAGAAGAAGAAATAATAATCAACACAGTTAGCATTCTGGCAAAAACATGCTACATACTACCAGCTGTAAATCTAATGACAAAAGACCCTCAGCAGGAACTAACATGAGTAACACTCTGAATCACTTCTTATGTGACAAGAATGTGTTACCGCTACACAGGGGAGCAGAGGGGAGGGGTTGGGGCGGGGCAAATGCACAGAGGTCCGGCGACCTGTAGAGGGCCCGGCGGACTTGTAGGGGGCTCTGATATGACAACATAACAATAATGGCATTAGTTACATACAATGATACATGTACAGAAATCTATTGTGCTGTGTAAATCAAAACTATTCATAATGACAATCTAAAAGTCAGTATGTAGATGCTGCAATTTACAGTGATTTCTCAGCACACAGGCAAATAAATGGTGCCCCAAAGCAGCAACAGGCTTCAAGCAGTAGAACTTTTGCTGGTTACAAGTCAAAATCACTTAGAGGTTCAAAACCAGTGACTCTCTTTGTGTTATTTGGCCTTGCAGTCACCGAGTGCACTGTGTCCTCATTAGCAAGGTGCTCAAGGGCACCTGAACCTATAGTGACAATTGACAAGGTAAGAAGCTATCAAATGAGACTAAGGTATATTCTAATTTCTATGTATTGTCCCCATGACACAATTAGCACCTTATGCTAGTATTATCATCTGCTCTTAAGCATCCAATCACATAGGTCTCTATATTAACATGCATACAATCTACAGGTCACAGGATATCTGTGGCAAAGACATTACAATGCTGAACAGAATACTTAAATGATAACATGAACAATGAAAAATCTCCAAACTCGAAAAACCAAGAAAGGCTTTAGCAGGAGCCTGAACTCCACATGAAAGGTCAGATAGGTCATTGCTGTTTCATATTTAATGTGAACCAGTCTGCAAATTTGTCCAGTAAATTTTCCAGCAATTTCATTAACAGGACAAAGTTTAAAAAATCTGACTTCCAAAAATTGCATGCAGTCTATTACAGTAACGCAATGAGAACAATAAATTATAGTGCATTTATGCATCATTTAGAAATGTCTTGTGTCTAGCTATTACCCATAAAGAGTTGGCATTATTATTATTATTATTATTTATTTATTTATTTATTGACAATTTATATAGAGCAGTAGACAAGGCTAAGGCCTACAACAAGAGCGCTTAACACAGTTCATATCCAATATTAAATAAATGGTATCATATCATTAGTGGTTCAGGCCCCATAATTAATTATGGCAGTGCTCAGAACTGGGATTCTGACCCTGATAAGTAATATAATTAACAGATTCACGGGTTGATTAACAAAAGCAGAGCTACACTGTGACCCAATAAATCCCCGCACCCTTTTTATTTTGGCCATAACTTTGTCAAATTTTGACCAATCTTGATAAAACTCGGCAGGATGTAAATGAAAAACCCCTCAACACACCTATATTCAGGCTGTTTGCAACATGTTTTAACTGTAAAAACTGTATGTCATGATACAAAACTCATCTAGTCTTGTCTTGTCTTGAACCATCTTTGCTCGGAAGATTGGCTGCATTGTGGACTGTCTTCTTTCAAGTGTTAATTAACCCCTTAACCATGTATTTAACTGTAACTCAATGTAAAATGGACGGATATATCCGGATCCCCAGTTAAGAGGTTAAGGTCTTCTGCTGATCTTGTTGCCTGCTCTATATAGTGAGTCCTGTCCATTCTTTGATGTTGTTATCTTTCCACTTTTTTCTTGGTCTACCTCTTTTCATGTCTTATTTTATTTCTTTCTCTATACATTCCTGTTCTGTTCGCCCCAATTGTGTCCTCAGTATTTCAGTTTTCTTTTTCTTACTGTTTCCAGTTTTCTTACTGTTTAAATTAATTATTCATTTAAAAGGTATACATTTGGCAGCAGTAACATAGTGTTAGTGGCAAATGTGTACAGGCAGAAAAATCACAGTGAGCAGAAGGCAGGAAGCATCCATGCAGCAGCACATCACGGCAGTAGATGCTGTTTGCCTTGATATCCGGCTCAATAAAGATGAGACTGATGCAGATACAGATTCAGATACAACACGACAACGGAAACCATTGCTGACTTCCTGAACATAGGGCGTGTGTGCAAAGCAGTCTATCTCATAGATGTAAAAAACGTTTTTTATGGGTTTTTAAAAAATGTTTTTAAGTTCTTATGTTTTTATCCTATTTCCTGCATATCAATTTATATAAATTTCCTAGTCATGAGCATCCTCAAATTTTCTTATCAATTCATTCTGAGCGAATTCAGGCTCATCTTCCTGGTGATGCTGCAGAACTAATGTAGCAAGGGATCACATATTCAAGTCAGTCATATATATATATATATATATATATTTATATTTATATATAAATATAAAAATTTATTTATATATAAATACTTATTTATATATAAATATATGTCAAATATGACACGTGAGTAGATGGTAAATAAAGGACTGTAAATGAGGCCAATGTTTTTAAATGTTTTTAAATTTTTCTAAAAAATACATTTTTTCATGTTTTTTATTTTAATATTTATGTTTTTTACATCTATGGTCTATCTTGTCTGCAATGTCATGATTCTCGACTGCAATTGGAGCGTAAATTCTGTCATTTTTGGGTAAACTGGTGGTGTTACTGTTAAGAAGAATTCTGTCCGATGCATTATTTACAATGACCTGCATTTAAAGTGTCTGAAGAAGTGCTATGCAAACGAATATTTATGACGTGCTTTGTTTCGTGACATAAAGTTGCTACAGATAAAACATGTTGCGAACAACCTGAACATAGACGTGTTGGAGGTTCTTTAAGCTACATTTCTACCATGAGTTTTATCAAGATTGGTCAAAATTTGACAGATTTATAGTCAAATTAAAAAGAGTGCTGGATTTACTGGACCACAGTGTATGTACAAATTCCATTCATATAATTACCTTTTTATTTTTTTACCCCATGTACAAAGACATGACAATCTAAGGAACAAAAGGGCAAATTAAGGCGAGATTATGTGTGCCTGATACCACGGCATATCAAACTTTATTTATCACTATAACAAGTGAGACATTAAATCAGGACTGGCCTGGTGAGATAATATTGCCGAAGAAATTAAAATCTACACTTGAATCAAAGTGAAAAAGGTAACAAAGATATTTCTACGGAAAAGTGAACATGTTGACATCAACCCACTAGTAAAATTAGCAGTCAGATTGCAGAGGCAAACATAAAAACCACTGCAAACCATTACTACAACTTCATATTGTCCGTACAAAATGCGTCATGCACTAGACGCAAAAGTATCGCCCAAAACGGCCAGAAGTTCTCTAAAGTGTAACCACAGTTAAGAATAGTTTGACCATGAGTGAGGTGGGGGAATGTGAGTGACCAAGTAGTACAATATAGTAGTCTGTGTGTGGGTGTGTGTGTGCACGTTTGCTGATGTATTTTGCAATTCTCAGGGTTTAAGTCATAAACCATAGACTTTGGGATTGTAATTTGTCAAGTATTAAGTCAGAAAAGTTATTTCTTTATGCAAGTCATCAGTCCATACAAATGGCCAAGATGTTTCCAGAAATTTATAAACATTTCCATGCTAAGTAAGCCTAACTTTCAGCAGCAAGCTGATAATCAGAGGCAGTAAACAAAATAAAAATTTCGGCTGAAAAGCATCATTCAATTTATACACTACAACAGCATGCAAGTTGTTGATAACATGACGATTTAGGGCTGCAAGTCAGAAATATAGGGTTGTCTCTTTTATTGTTACACAAAATTTACTCAAGGCTAGTTGTTTTACTATAATTGGTGAGTATAGACATTGGAGACAATTGAATAATAATGAATCATTTTAATTATTCTTTTTAACAGTTTACATTATGAATCATGGGGAACATTGCATATAAAGGTTGAGAATCGCTGCTATAAACCAAGGCATGGAAATTCTGCCAAAGTTTTTTAAATGCACACAAAGCTGTATCTAACAAGCATAGAAGTCCAGTAATTGCTGAAAAGCATAGATCTGGGGAATTTCCTTTTTGAGTCAAAAATATTCTATTACATTACATAACATAGGGTCATATTATTATTATTTATTATTATCCCACTTAATCGCATACCGCTTAATTGCATAGCCCGCATAATCGCATAACAACATAAAATCCGGAACCAGTGTTTTGTGCATACAATTATTACAATTATTGAGATGTGCACTATCTTTATAACTTAAAAGCTACATCTTAAAAACAAAAACTCAACTCCAGTCAAACTTCAATGCCACAATAGGTCCAACATTGTCCGCGTGTAGCCATCGCCTGTTAAATAATTAATCTGAGCCATACAAAATAGCTGTGCAATGGCAATGCCACTTGAAAACAAAATGATTGACTTACTAAGTATGATACTGAAGTGGACTTTTATCTCACTAATGCATATTGTACTTGTAATGGCACCTGATTTTCTCATTAATATACGAATGCTATTTTTACAGTAATCTATAATAGCAAAGCTCTGTCAATATGTTGACTGCAAACTGTGTGTTTGTCTGTGTGTGTCTGTGTGTATGAATATTGTACATATACATATATATATATATGCATATGTATACATATATGTAAATATATGTATGTATATACTGTATTATATGTATAATATATATTTAACATCTGACAATTGATTGGTAAGAAGAAACTCTTAGTTGGAAACAGGACATACCCTGTCATTTGAACAATATACTGTAAAACAACCAACTGAAAACCCCAAACTCTTGTTGAGGAAGCAATAGATTCAAGGAACTAAAGTTCTCCCTACTTACTCACTAACTCATACTACTGCCTGTTCTAAGAATTCTTCAAATACTTTCAAACCACTTGCCCAGGAGTCCTATGCCTCAGGGACAATAACACATAGCAGTTCTGAATAAGTTTTGCCCAATGTGATTTCAGCAGACAACAACAATGTGACGCCTACACTAGTATGGCAGAACACACAAACCAAAGAGGCTCACATAAGAACAGAAGCCAGTCAAGATACAGTGAAACCCGCTTAATTGCATAGGTGCCGTGCAAGCCTTGCTTATGGAATTAACCGGGCTATGCGAATAGCCGGGACGTCTGATAATTAATTGTACGCACAAAACACTGGTTCGGGTTTTTATGTTGTTATGCGATTATGTGGGCTATGCAATTAAGGCTATTAATCGGTATGCGATTAAGTGGGATCCACTGTATTAACCTCACCCCAAAGCAGATTGCTTACAATTCAAGGATGAGGCCTGTGGGCAGCACAAGGTGGGCCTTAAAGTCAATTTCTGGCCCTCTTGATCATGCACCTTTTAATCTCTTTAACTTTCCTGCCATGGCACTATTTATGAGGTCTCAAATAATATTTTAATCAAGTGCTTTTATAGCTAGATATTTTAAATCAAAAGTACACTTCAAATGGCATCCATTTTCTATTGTAGCACATTAGATTAAAAGCTAGTGAAAAATTCCAGCCAAAAGGCCACTGAAATTTAGCTTTCTGATGAACTACAACCCTTATTTTAACCAAACAAACATATTTAACCTTCTATAAAGGTCCAACCTCAGATTTATATGCACGAATAAAATAGCTTGTAGGATATTTCAGGACTGTTGTATTTAAATTTGTTCAAGCTAACATTTTTAATTACCGGTATGAATCATCAAAAAATTGTTTGAGATCAAATGTGGCAGATGTTACCGGTAATAGATTTTCCATTTAAGAAATTTTCTCAGTCACCACATGAACAGGCTGAATACAATGACATGCAGTCGATTCTCGATGATTAAACTCTTCAGGCTCAAATGCAGTTACCCAATTTTAACTGGCTTCAAGCAGAATGCACTAAATTGCTTTACAAATCTGATTATTTTCAATGAAGTTCATATGAAATTCTAAAATCATTGAGCTTCTGAAAAGTGACAGAATTTCTGTTAGTTGAATAAAGTGAAGATATATTCTGATGATAATTACATTTTGAAATTTTATCAACTTCTATTGCAAAATTTGCCTGCAAAATTAACGTGTGACTCCAAACAGATTACAAAATATAAAAACAGGTTCCTTTTCAAAAAGATTACAAACCCTGCCCTACATCCATAAATTACTGTATTAATTTTTCAAATCAAATTTTTTTTTCAAATCAAATCAATTCATAGAAAGAAAATGTGACACTCTAACTTTCAACACTTAAATCAACAAAACGAATAAAATGTGGGCAGTATGTAAATTTCAAACAAACAGTTGATCTTACTGATGGTAACATATTTTGGTATGGAATCAGTTTCAAGGTTCATCAAGCTTAAACTGAAATCCCAAATTTTAAACTGGTTAGAAAGGATATTTAAATTTACACAAGAGCATGAAATTATCTGATTTTAAATTTTACCTACAATTTGACTATAATTTTGTTATTGTTAATAAGTGGTTCACTTATTTGTGAAACATGAATCTGATATATGCCTATGACTTCTTTAACAGAGCCACTACTGACAAAAAAAAGAACAAATAAGTTTTAAAAGCAACAGATAAGTCATTCCTCCTCCGTCCAAGACGGCTGTCTTCGGTGACAGATCCTTCCGGAGGAGGGGCAATCCGAGTCTGTGGAACTCTCTGCTGAAGAACGAAGAACATGACAATTGTGACCGCCCCTGATCTGTTTAACAAATGCCTTAAGACGCATATGTTTAATATCTCTTATAGCGTTCATTGTTAAGTGCTTTTGACTTTAGTCTTCACTATGCTTACTGCGCTCTACAAATTGTCTTAATAATAATAATAATAATAATAATAATAATAATAATTCTGGAAGTCATAATGGATGGCTCTAACAAGAAAAGAAGACTACAAAGAGATTTGTGTGATGATGCAAGTGATTGGTACAACAGCAGTCTATAAGAGTTAAGTTAGAGATAACTAAAAAGAAAAACACCAGTATCAGACATCAATTATCATAGAGCCCACATTGAATAATACCAGTACTCCTAACAACGAGACAGTACATCGCACAAGAATACACAGGACCATACTGAATTGCGTGCATGCAAGTGTGTGTGTGTGTCAGAGAAAATATGCAGCATCCTTGGTTATTACAGAATGTCAGATATTTCACCCTTGGGGAATTCAGCCCACACGAATGATTCCCTCCCTGCAACCAAGATGCTTCACCCTTAGCATGGACAGATCACCCTCTTCTACTGTAACTTTTGAAAACCACCACAAGTAACGTTCAAGGGCAAAACTCCCTGAGGGTGAATTATCTAGTAGCCACTTTCAATCAATCGATACATCTATTTAGAATAATTAGGCAAAGAATAGGGGCGGGAAGTTAGAATAGTGGTATCAGTGTTGGACAATCATCAGAAGGTCGCGGGTTCAACTCCCGCGGGAGCCCTAAGGTCGACTCAGCCTTCTTTCGCCATCTGGCGATGGCAAATGAGTAGCGGATTAATCCGCGAAGTAAACAGGCGCGTTGCATGAGAACACTGGCCCCGTATCATGTAACCTTGCACCAGTCGCCTGGCTGAGGGCCTTGGCAACGGAGATCAGCGCCGCCCTATGAGCCTTGAGGTTAGCCTTGAGTGCTCGGGAAGGACTTTACTTTTACTTTTAGGCAAAGAATAATTACAAATTCAAATGTCAATGCAATTACACTGCAAGTATAAATGGAATTAGTTAGCTAAAGCTATGACTACATTATGTCTGTTGCTTGCTGTATTATATTTATTTTTCTAAGTCCCAAGTATATCTGGTTTATAAGTAATATTCTATAGATACAATCTAATAATAAAATCTAACAATCTGGCCGTGAAACAACAAGAGGCTCTCAGAGCACACTGTACTAATAATCGGCTTTCTCATCAGTTTCAATCAAATGCTTAACAACAGCAAATGCAGGTAATACAGTGCAATCAGTCAGTCAATCAGTAACCAATATTTAGAGCACTAGAAAGGAGACAAGCAATATAAGAGAAAAATATATCTGTACTAGGCCTGCTTTCCTCTGCTGGCTACGAATCGTCATGGAATGAATTCTTCATGAGGAATATCAAAAGTCCTGAAGGCGAAACGTTCCTCGGGATGGAAAGTCTTCGTATCTTTCTCTAATAGAGCACTAGGAATGCCCCTCAAAAATCAATCTACACTACCGGTACTCACCACGTAGGCGAATATAAACATAGACGGTTGTTGCTAACGCTCGAAATAAAAAAAAATACACGGTTATTAAACACGCAATTTACTCAAATGTTCAAATATTGTCCTAGTAAATATATTTCTTATCGGTACTTGTACTTTCTACAGCGGGACAGAAGTATCCGTGTCTGTGAAATACAGAATCCTTTCCTACGTTTAGATAAACAACTCAACTGTTGCCGCTAGGCGCTAGGTTTCTCATAAGAAGTGTAGAGCAGGGTAATATCAAATCCTTGCGTTTAATCTCACAGAATCTTTTATAATAATATATAATATAACAAGGTTTAAAGTGGTTCAGTAGGGACTGCCCTGTGTGTAAATCAATGCTGCTTCTTTTAGGCAATCTTAAAGCATTTCTTGTGAGAGTATTTGAGTAAAAACTATAAAAAATTAGTTGATCATATTTCACTTATACTTTCCCTCAAGATCAACGAAAATCGCGTAACAATCGTTATCTTAAAAATTAATGGAACTTTTCAAAGACATTAATTCAATCAAATGAAGAATAGCAAAAAAATCACATCGAAGCTTATTTTTAAAAATTACCATGAATACAAAATTTGGTGATTTAATAGGAAATTGAATCGACACTTGGAAAAATCAATAAACTAGCAGAACTGTTGGGACAGATTATATTACATTCTACTTGATATGATATTCAGATTGAAATTTCTGTAGCTAATTTCATTTTATTCATTTTGATAAATTTGATTATTTGAAGTACTCTCGATTGATACCTTTAGAGTGTTAAAAACGGTGCTATAAAAGTGCATTATTATTATTATTATTATTATTATTATTATTATTATTATTATTATTATTATTATTATTATTATTATTATTATTATTATTATTTCTTGTTCTGCCTGCTGAAACTATTTTTAACGAAATAAATAACATACTCGCCAGGTATCGTGACAATCGCGGTCACGTGTTATAAAGGACGTGTTCTTATTGGAGGCAGTGACGTTTATTTTTAGAAGTGCTTAGCATTTCATCTGGACGTGCTCTGGATTAAATCCCGAGGAGTAGCACTTTAATTTATATTTTCATCGTTTTTATTTAAATATTTCGTATAATTAACGGAACGAAGGTCAGAATGTTTTTATTTTAGCGGGTGCTTTGTTCCATCTGTCGTTAGGCAGTCCCGTTCCTGCGTATTAGATGGATTTTAGGTCCGCCTAATATAATAATAATGTGATTTTAAGTGGTTTAGGGAGGCTAGATAAGCCTGTGTGAAAACCACTGATGTAACCATCTGCATTCAATAACCTAGTTTATCTAGATAGCCTTTGAATCCGTTCACTGTTTCAACTGTCACTCCCACCTCGTCCAAACTGTTCCATTTGTCCACAACCCTTGCACTAAAAAAGTTTTTCTTTCTTGGACCAACCCTCTGCTTAAACAATTTGCACTTGTGGCCTCTTGTGCTGCTATAGTGTGCCAATGTAAAGAATCGATCATATGGCACATCTACTTTCCCAGTCATTATTTTGTATGTTTCTATCAAATCCCTCTTTCTCTTCTCCTTTCTAATGTTGTCAGTCCACGTTTAAATTATGGCACCCATTGACCATCTTCGTTTGCTCGTCTTTGTACTTTTTCTAAAAGTTCTATATCTTTTTTCAAGAATGGATTCCAAGCCTGAACACAGTATTCCAGATGAGGCCTTACTAATGACTTATAAAGTTTAATGATTATCTCTTTGTCACGACTCACAATTGTCCTTTTCACCATTCCCAACATTTGTTTCCCTTTTTGCTGCCTCCATGCATTGGTGAGATGGATTCATACTTCTATGGGTGATTATCCCCAAGTCTCTTTCTTTTTCTGTTGTAGGGTTAGAACCTTCCCCCTAAAGAATATTCATTACCATTATTAGACTTCCCAACATGCATTACAGAACATTTATCAATATTGAAAAGCATCTGCCAGTCCACAGACCACTGAAACAATTTCCTTAGATCTTCTTGTAAAATTTTTTGCATCATCCTCCGAATCTATATTTCTGCATAACTTTGTATCATCGGCAAACTTTGAGATTTTGGACAGTAATCCTTCATCGATATCATTTATGTATATTAGAAAAAGCAATGGCCCAAGCACTGAGCCCTGAGGCACTCCACTGATAACTCTTGCCCATTGCGAATGGCCTCCCCTAATGCCAACCTTCTGTCTTCTTTCCTTCAACCAAGATCCATCTGAGAATATTGCCCCTTATTCCACAGGACTTCAGTTTGGCAGCCAGCCTTATGTGGGGTACTTTATCAAAAGCTTTGGCAAAATCTAAATATATTATGTCTACTGCCTTGCCCTTGTCTAGCTTATCAATATCCGAGAATGGATCCGACGCTGTACGAGGAGATGCACCGTGGACTAGTCCTGACTCGGGGTTCAGCAGTGGAGATCAAGCAGAATCTGGCGTTGGATTTCCCTAATTTCCCGCTGAAGAATGAGAGGGTTGACGAACTTCTCGGACCCTGTGATCTCGAGCTGCCTTCGCCCGAGCTGGAACGATTTCTTCTCCAGCAGACCTGCGAGACAACGGATTCGGGGGCCTCTGGTGGGCTCAGCACCCCAACAACTCAGATACTGTTCCCAAAGTCGGTTACTGAAGAACAGGAGGCGTATGCCAGAGGCTTTATTGACGCTCTCGAACAGTTGCATCGTAGTCAGGGGGCTCCGGTCGGGGTGCTTAGCAACGATGGTAGAAAATCTGGGAAGACAGACTCGTTTGGCTGCGATGCTGGTGTTGCTGTGCAGTCTCACTCTTTGCAAAATGGCCTTTTGCCTTCGTGTTTCTCGAAGGTGGGTCCACCTGTCACGCAGACGTATTCGGCCACCATTCATCACCTGGCATCAGGACAGATGCAGCCGCCATTATTGCCGCTTCATTCCACCGGCACGGAATCCGTGTCGGCGCCGTTCCCCCTAGAGCCGTCGGTGGCGGCAGCACCACCGGCGCATTTCCAACCGCCTTCGGTCGTGACGCTGGTCGAGGCGCCACAGACAGTTCCACGTCTTGGAGACACGCCTCCACTGTCTCCGATCAACATGGATGACCAGGAACAGATTAAACTCGAGCGAAAAAGAGCCAGGAACCGAATGGCTGCTCGCAAATGTCGCACCCGCAAGCTGGAGCAGATTGCGACGCTCGAGATTCGAGTCAACGAGCTCAAGAGCCAGAACGCTGCGCTCGCCAGCTCGGCGTCTGCTCTCAAGGGCGAGGTCGTCCAACTCGAGCGGCAGTTACGCGAGCACGTGACGAGCGGGTCGTGCTACGCAGGTTCAGATGCGTCATCAGGTTACATGTGATTCTCAAACATCCACATTCTCAATCTCATGTTTCCTCACCAATGATGCTTTTCACTGCTATTTTGTCGAACTGTCCAACTATTCTGCATTTCTTATGTACTTGTTATTCGTATGTGGTCTTCCATACGCAGACCGTGACTATGCAAACATGGTGTTCATGTTTATTTGGATGTTTGCCTAAGTGTTATTATGTGAGGTCTATGTTCAAGTAGCTGTGTATGTTTTATGTGTGCATGTAAAACTTTCTTAACGTACGAGAAATGCGCCACAGTGAATAAATTTTTTTGTGGCCGCTGTAAATGTATTTTAAATAACTTAGTAAAAGTGACATTTGCTTCAAGTGTGTGTGTGTGTGTGTGTGTGAGTGTGTACAGTAGATAACTGAAAATTTTGTAAGATCTTCAGAATATTCAGAAAGTCATTGATGCACTTAGTTTGTTCGTCATTTGTGCATCTGCAGATCAAATGAAATTATTTTGAGCACTGATGTTCACTATTGATTCCATTTGTAACAGTGAAGCAATGTTTGACATTTCCCTTCTATTTTCCAAAAGTCAGTATAGTTTGTTTGTGTGTCTGTGTGTTTGTGTACATATGTGTGTCTTGTGTCTGCAAGGCTTTGAAACATCTGCTTATCTATAATGCCATTTTGGCATATTTTCTGATTTCAAGAAGTCTGAAGGTTTTGCACTGTTAAATGATTAAGTGACTACATTATAAACAGCTTAATTCACTTCATATTTGGAGCGACCATCTACTGATGCCAAGTGCATTGCTAAAAGGCCACTATAGAAGGTCACCGATATTAATAAATTTCCTTATGCAGTAGCTGAGAATCTCATTTCAATGATTTTTGGTCCTTTAGACAGATTTATGCGTTAGACCAGTTTGAATGGAGGCTGTTGTAAATCATTATTCATTGCATATTTTGAAGATCAGGTCATCATCATATTTCATAATCACTTAAATGTGCATTTTTATTATTGATCGCTGTACGTGCTGTCATTTTTGATACATCATTTTGTTTTTCTCGGCCATAAGGTTTAGTGGTTATATGGTTATATGCAAGTACGTTGGAGCCTATGTTTTTATGGGTACTGGTTTAGTAATTTATGCATGGCTTCACGTGTGCTTTATATATATATATATATATATATATATATATATATATATATATATATATATATATATATACATATATATATATATATATATATATATTCTCAGTGTGTTTTGTAGCTTTTTCTCAATGCATGTAACGGTGACTTTGATTTTTATTTTATTTTTGCTTTCATTGTTGTTAATATGCCTTTTGGTTCTCTTGTGACTCTTATGCAGCAAGGTTAATGAAGAGTTAGTGTATGCACTTTAAGGGAGGGTATAGCGCGTCTGCTTGTATAATCAGTGCATAACCGTGACTTTGGCTGTCATAATCCTTCGTGGGTCATGCATGGTCTTTAACCTTCAGTTATTGGTTGTATTATTTCCATAGTCATGTTAACAGTGAAGTTCATTGAGTTCTTGTTTTCTCTGAGGTTATAGTTTAATTCAGTGGTGCTTGAGTGCATTCTAAAATTGAATTGAAATTCGGTAGACAAAGCCAAAGATGGAAAGTTTTGAAGGGGTAGACCGAAAGAGACATTCGTCGCGTATCAAGACATTCAGTTTTTCGTTGTAAATTGCTTTGGTTGGAAAATGTCCAATGCCATTTCAGCCAATGGGGCCAATAGTCATAACCCAACTTTAAGAGTTGTTGTTTGGAACGATTTGATATTTTATATTAACGAATTACAGAATGATGTGTTTGTTACCTGTATTGCTAGTCTGTATTCTTGTCTATTTGACTCCTGGACATCATGTTAAAATAGCAGTCAGAGGACAGTTTGAAATTGCATTAAAGTGTGGCTTTGTAGATTTACTTGGACTACATTTGCTCGCAAACATTCATATTCATTCTTTTATATACTGTATGTCGTAGTAATGAATTCTTATCTGTAGTGGGCAACATTGGAATGGTATTTTGTCATATTCTGTCCATGCCAAATTGTGTGTTGAACATGAACACAGTGGCAAAAAGCTGCTGTCCGGTGAAATTTCTAAGGTTTCAAATGGCAGAGTTCACTTTGAAATGGACCGTATATAATTTGTCGATATTTATATATATTTCCAAATAAGAATTGAACAGTGTCAGTACATGTCAGGGGCTTCATTTTGCGGAAAAGCAGTCTGTACGTTTTATGAAATCCCATTTGTGTTGCTTTCTATGAAGGCCTTCGCAGAATTTTTGACTGCTGAAGTTTTCCAATTGTGTCTTTTCTGTTTCATCGTTTCTCCGAAGGTCTTCGCATGTGACCAGTCGCTTTTTTGCCATCTCGAGAGAAATGCGATTAAAATTGTGCTGCTTGCAAATTTTTGTTGACAGGCATTGGGAAATAATTTGCCATGGCATATTAGAAAGGTTCTCCTTTTGGTGCAGAGCTTTTGTTAGATTTTTATTTCTGTTTGTTATTTGATTTGGCCAAGAGAAATTAACGGGACCACATAGTGTGTGTGTGTGTGTGTGTGTGTGTGTGTGTGTGTGTGTGTGTGTGTGTGTGTGTTCCTGTTGTAGACTGTGAAGTTCCATCTGCGCATCTGCCTTAAGACAGACTAAGCCAGTGTGTTCATTTTTTACGATGAATCTTGTGGTTCTGTGGTGTCTTTCTATGTCGAAAAAGAACATCTTATATATTGAAATTGACATATTTGTGCACTTTTTTTAGTTCTGTTGAATTTCTTGTTTTGATTTTTTAGTACTTTCCCGTTATCTTGATATAGGGTTAGGGTTGAAGTTTTCAGCCATCTTGATCCTTTTTTTATATGGGGCCGGATTGAAAGTGCCGATTTTGATATATGCCTTCAAAAAGATCAGCACATCAACAAAATTTTCACTTACAAATACTTGTGTATTATGCTTGGTTGCATCTTGTTTTGAGAAATTTCAATTTGAGGGATATATTTGCATTTTGAAATAATGCTAGCAAGAGTTGGGTTCATCTTCTTCAGTCCTGATGTTCTTGATTTTTTGTAAGTTTCTTGGTTTTTCATTTGGTTGTATTATTTCTGTGTTTTCGTTGTTCTTAGGTTGTTTGCTATAATTAATTATTTATTTACTGTTATTCATTATTTGACTATTTTCTCAGACTGGTGGCATTTCAGTCTGGAAGATTCGTACAAATGAAAATATCACATTTTAGACATTCAGGTTTGTTCAGATTTTATTAAAGAAAAGTTGTCAAGTGTGTTATTAAGTTGAGTAGCAGTGTTACAAGTTCAGTTTAGTTATCACATGTATGTAAAATAAGTCATTTATCTAGCAGCTACATGCAGACATTGAAAATTATGGATGATTAGAACAGAATAGTAAAATTATTAGATTGAAGATATCAGTTTTATAATTATGTAAATGTGCTAGCTAGATACATAAGTATATACTGTTAGTTAAATATTCTTCATGGTATTTGTTGTTGTGATATGGTGCAAATAAGTTAATAAATTATAAATTATGCTTATTAGCAACTAAATAGGTATAGAATAATTATGGGAGTTATAGACAAAGAAGTGTTTGAAATATTATTAAACATTGCATTATTAAATAGCTGTTTTGTTTAATTTTGTAAATGATTTTCAATAGTGAAAGTATGCACTAACTGGGGAGTGAAGTGATAGGAATAGGATTACATTTTTAATATAAATAGATAATAATGCAAAACTGAAGGTGCTAGTCCTTTTAAGTCCTTAATTCTTTTAATCTCTTTCTCTTATAAATGGGCTTTTAACCTATGGAACAACCTTCATCTTGAGGCATCTGTAATACTCAATTCTTGCCATTTTGATCAGATCTGTTTCAACTGTGCTATGCTCTTAGCAGTTACATTCAATGTTTACAGTAGTGGCATCATCAGCTAATCTTACGGTGTGATTCACTTGCCTCAGTATTATTTTGACAAGCTGTGTATTTTTTAGTGCATAATCTTCGTCAGATTTGGTCCTCCGAATGTTTTCTGGTGTAATATTTAACGCCACTGCTTTTGGAATGAAAAATGAGTGTTCTTTTACATTTTTGTGCTTTTATATGAGTTTTTTCAAAACAAAATTTGCCCCTTGCGTATGATGTATCCTTTAGTTATATTGGTTCCATTTCTCAATTTTCTGAAGGGATAATTAATTATCATAAGAAATATGGAGAAGTCTTAGGGTAGGTAGGTCATCGATCTCATTGAAAATTTCACTCATGTGTTTCCTTGTTGTAAGGTCACTGCAATAGACCAATGCAACAGTTTGTTCTTCATTTATTTTTTGAGTTTGACTTTTAAGCCATCATTTAGTGTTTGGTGATTAGAATCAGTGTTCATATTGTAGTATCGACAGTCTGGTGGTTAATTCTACTCGAATCTACTGTCTATTGACGAATGAATTGTTTGTTATCGTGTTTTGAAATGGTCTTCCTCCAGTTGTCTTGGCAACAGGCTTTACTTTAATCAAGAAGTTAGCCGTTGATGATTGTTTTTTAAATTTTATGGACTTAGATGTTGGAAATGGAAGGTACATTTTCATAAATTATGGCGTTTGTATTGTTTTGCAAATGTGGAAAGATACGAACAAGAATGTTTTTCGGTAAATCGAGTTATTTAAATTAATTTGTCATTTTTATTTTTTTTGCATGCTTTGTGTTTTGTTTGATTGCTTAATTATTTACTATATTTTTGAATTGTAAGAACATCTATTCATTTTGATTTTGTTGGAGACTTTTTAATTTTTGGATAAAAACTGTAATTTCTGTTGTTTGTAATTGTTATAAAAACTAATTATGGATTTAGAATTCTATTTTAACAGAACATGTAAAGTTTGTTAGTTTACTCTTGCTTGTGAGACTAGATTTTTTTATTTTGTTTTTATTACCTGTCAAACACCTGTCAGGTGAGTTGACTATGGTGAGCTTCAGTTGAATGGAAATATCTTAATGATTTTTATAGATTATAAAATCACCATAAATCATCATAAAATCACCAACCTGATTTACTCTCGTTTTCTGTATAGAAATAGACAACGTATTTCGGAATTAACTCGCCTCATTGCTTGATAGAATTATTGGCATGCCAAGCTTTTACCTCCAGAATGAATTGTTCATGATGTACAGTGAAACCCACTTAATTGCATAGGTGCCGTGTGAGCCTTGCTTATGCGATTAACAGGGCTATGCAAATAAGCTGGGACGCCCGATACACAAAACACTGGTTCGGGTTTTTATGTTGTTATGCGATTATGTGGGTTATGCATTTAAGCGGTATGTGATTAAGTGGGATCCACTGTATTTGGTATTCAAACATCATTGATGTTGATAATTGCAAGCCTAGACCTAATTATTTTGGCTTGGGAGATTTTTTCTATCTTTGTTGCTCTTAATTTTATGTCTTGTATAGTTCCTGTTGTTTCTTTATCGTTGACGTTAGCCTGCTGCTATATTTAATATAATAAGTACAGGGTGGAACAAAAAATACCGGACTATATTAAATGCAAACCTAAATGTGACCAGTCCATTTTATTGTGTCACCCTGTAATATCTAGTCTATGAAAATATGTCATAATTTCCTTTTGGATGATACTGCAATATTTTCTGAGTATTTAATATAATTTAATTATTTTGACTAATTCTGCTAAATTATTAGATTTCTGTTTGTTTACATTGTCTGTCTTAATGATTGACCAGTTAATGCCTTACTGGAAGTGATTGCTTCTGCTTATATTAAAATAATCTCAAGATGTTACTCATCTGTCTTGCGTCAGTTATCCAAAACTATTTTATGATGTGAAATGTTCCTGCAAGCTGTTTAGCAGTTCCAAATATTTTGAATATCATATCTATTGAAGAGAACTGTTACTATTATGGTTTCTTTGGAAATTTAATCAGAATTTGAAGAAACAGTCTAACCAGGTGAAATGAAAGTCCATTAAACATTCTGTTTTACTTGAAAGGTTAAAACTTTTATGGATTTTTGTCATTTGTATAATATTGTCTTAAATACCTTCATTGGTATTAAATTTTCGATCAGTGTCCATTATGAACAAAATGCAATTAATATCTCTAAAAATAGTTTTTAGTAATTTAATTAAACTGAGACTTGTTTAAATTAATTAATTTGATGACTGCCAATAATCATACATTATAACTTAACTTAGCATGATTTAAAATGTCTTAGGAGGCATTACTGCCTGTGTGAAAGCCACTAGGGCAGCTAACAGGGCTTGAACCTGCTCCGTAGCCCTCTGCCATCTTCCGCCCCCAAAGAAGATGATTTTCTACAAAGGTCTGTGTTGTCATTATTGTGACATTATGTTTCTGCTATAGGGTCATTCATGCTTTATGCACTTCCTTCATTTGCTGTTCGCGACAAGAAATAGACAAATTTGATTGCCAAAAAGAGGAAATGTATGTGTCTTTAATCACTAAAGAAATGGTTTTAAAAAGTAATTAATATTTTGACTGTGCATTTGCGTTGGTGTGGAGAGATTCTTATTCTGTTTTGGTGTGTGTGTTTGGACTTATATTTTCTGTCTCTGTGCTAAAATCTCTGTACATGTGTTGTGTGTATGCTTTGTGTCTAACGAAGTTTTATATTATACTGTCTGTGCTGAGAAACATAAGGATTTCAGCAACTGTATTTGTGTAAATGTTTCTACTAAGTTTTTTTACACATTTTTACTTAAAATACAAGAACTCATTTGTATTTGACGTTTGTTGTGTTTTAATACATTTTTAGCTTAAAACCCCCCCCAATTTGAAATCATTTGCATTTGACAGTTTGTTGTGTTTTACCCCCAATGTCATCCCCCAAATTAGAAATATCCCTGTGGCTGGGCCAAAGCATGCAATAAGAATATTTGAATGGGGACATGATAGGCAGTAATAAAGAGCTCTCTCTGCAGCGTTAGCATTTCCAAACTAAATTTCATTTAATTAATTCTTATGTTATATGGAGTGGTGCAAAAAACCCGGACTATATTAGATGCAAACCTGAATGTGACTGGTCCAGTTTTTCGCGCCACCCAGTATGTGTTTTAATGGAAATTAGCAGTTACACGCCATAAGGAGAATGTTTAGTTCTTCACAGACATTGGTGTAGCCATGGAGTGTCCCCCCTATTCTGACTTGGACCAGTTGTGGCAAATGCGTAAAACCATTGAGAAATTTTTGGTTGGGGTACCCAGTATATGCGATGATCGGATCAGAATACGAGAATGCGTCAAAAAGTCGACTTTTTTGCGCCCCCCCCCCGTATTCCAGGACCCAGACTACGCCACTGTTTACAGATAACTTCTGAAAAGACCTGCTGCTATTTTATGCAGGGCGTAGCCAGGAATTTGATTGGGTGGTGGTATAATGTGATTGGGGGCGGGTATAAATCTTAGGAAACTTTGAAAATCTTAAAAAAAACATTAAAAATTTTAAGGTATAGTCTGATTGATGGAATTTATATATACCGATTTACCCCTGTTGCTATGCCCCTGATTTTAAGGCATAAATTTTACGCCATTGGCTTGAATGCGAAAGTTGACGCACAGCTCTGTTTGACTTCAAATCTTTCCCGTAAGTTATTCACCACGTGCCGTCACGAATATATCATTATAATCGCAGGATTGAATTGGTTGTCTTGGACCAGTGATGTGATCATACTAATAGTCCCAGTGTCCCCTTCGGACCGTAGGTTGCTAACTCATTTGCAATTCTCGACCGTTGAAGACACGGAGTTAAACACCGGTACGCACCGAGTGGACTGCGAAACCCGATTCTCGATAAAATATGTATATAGACCCAGTGGCGTATTTACCATTGGGCCATTTGGGCCATGCCCCCCTTTGGTCTTGCTTGACAAGCAAAAAAAGGTCAACTTTTTCCAAAGTTGTAACTTGTCAGGTCGAAAGTGTCTGCCCCCCCTTACCAAAATTCTAAATACGCCACTGTATAGACCTATAGGTACAGGTCGAGTGATTGATAAATCAGTGGACCGTCAAAGGCCGAAGTTTTGCGTGGGCGTGTCTAGACTACAGCAGCTTCGCCCACGAGGTCCAGTACGCCTACTCTAGTAAGACAGTTGTTCTTATGTTCTGGAGATAAGTGCCTTGCCCCATAGGCGGATTTTATTAAAGGCTAGGGTAGGTTTAAGCATACCCAACTAATCCCACCAAAACAAAAAAAATTGTTTTTTCCATCAACACCAGGTCTGTCGCGTGCCGGATGGCACCCGTGCTGGATGGCAGAACAAAAACAAAAAAGTCAACGCGTTTTTGCGCGGGGCCCCTAAGATGCGCGGGGCCCCAGGCACTGTGCCCGATTTTTAACAGGTAAAGACGGGCCTGTATATCGGTATATATATCCCCAAATCAGAGGACTTAAGGTTTTTAATTTGTTTTTATAAGATTGTTAACTTTTTTAAAGATTTATACCCCCAAATCACATCCCCCCATCAAATTCCTGGCTACTCCCCTGACCAAAAAACGTGACGATCTTTTTTCTCGTCAACTTTATCGAGAATCAGGAAAAACAACGTTTTTACCCCCGCCGGAGGCCCTCATCAGGCCTCCAGGTGTCAGGGGCCTCAAACTGGCAAAGGGGTTTTACAGAAATAACAACTCTGTTACTGCACCTAGCTGCAGTGTTCAATACAGACTCCTGGACTCCCGGGAGGGGGTGAACTGACAAGGCCGAAGGGATAAGTCAGCTATAGGAGGCCTGGGGGAGCGCTGTAGCCTGTAAGTTGATATAGTATGCCAAAATTTCCGGGGGAATTTGAAATTTCCGGAGAAGAAAAAGGGCAATCCCCCCAGGAAACCGCCTAGATTAAACCCTACCTAGCGGCAGTGTTTAATCTAGGCCGTTTCCGGGGGGAAATTGCCCTTTTTTTCTCCCCGGAAATTTCAAATTCCCCCCGGAAATTTTGGAATACTAAATGGACTAACAGCGGCCCCTAGCAGAATTTCCCCCGGCTTTTTCAGTTCCCCCCCGGAGTCCAGGAGTCTAGATTAACACTGCCTAGCTGTTGTATGAGCCAATGTTCCTTCCCACAGAAAGACACAGTTTAATTAAACCTGCTGCTTTCAAATCGATTGAATATATCAATTCGATTGAATATATCAATTCGATTGAATATATCAATTCGATTGAATATATCAATTCGATTGAATATACAATATAGGGCCTATAATTATATTCGAGTGAATCGAGTCGCGTTCCTGGTCTCCGTTCGCCGATCCTCTTCGTTAATCTCCGGAAAATTCCCCGTTCCCAGGAACGGAAGACGCGGCGGTCGCCCCCGGGGCAGTGTCGCCGTATTATCGGTCGCTGGGGACGGGAGGACGAGGGGCCGCATTTCCCTCTCGTTCGCCCTATCGCCCGGATGCATCTTTGACGGGTACTGCCATTTACATTCGCTGTGACCCCCGAGGGAATTAACCGCTACCACCACCCCCCACCATCCCCATCTTACACGACGAGCAATAACCACACCCTGTTGCCCCCTCTCTCTCTCCCTCTCTCTTCCTCTCACCCATTCCCCAGTAATTTGTCTATGCTTTGCCATTTGCAAGGTTAATTCTATTATCATTTCTTTGCTATATATTTTCTAGAACGCAGACCAGTGGCAGAGGGAATAAGGCAACAAACAGATCCAAGTCTAGAGAAATACTGATACCTGCTACCCGTCGACAGCGACACCCGATGTTGTATTATACCTGCGCCTCGGCGCGGGAGGAGGGAAATACATGATGGGATGGCGGGCGGGGAGGAGGAAATGAACGGGAATCAATGGCTCGACCCTCTGCCTCTCGCATGGAGCAGCCGCGATCGAAAGAAATCTTGTTCGTTTCGCCAACTACTGAGCCACGATTCCTAATTATAGGCCTATACGCCGCTAAACCGTTTTTTATTTAAGTAGCTCGTCATAAAATATTAAATAAAACCAAACATTTTAAATAGGCCTTGAGATGGGCCCCTGCCCCCTGGGTCAACAACTTCCAGGACCCAATTTTGTAGCCCAGTAGGCTACGTCACTACTGTCGCTCCACCCACATACACCCCCCCCACATTGACATCCTTTTCGTACAGTGTTTATTCTAGGCCTTCTCTGGGGGAATTTCTCCCTGCCCCCAAGTTTTAAAATTACCCCAAATTTTGTATATGTTGGCTGGGGGATGGAAATTTCCTCTCCCCAAAGTGTGAAGACTCAGACCTTGTTCCCCCCCCAACATTTCAAAATCCCTCCCAATGTCAAGGTGGCTAGAATAAACACTGCTTTTCGTATCGATTGCGGAAGGAGAAATTTATCCGCTCGCCTGAAATGTAAACAGTTGCAACAGGTTAATTTTCAGACTCGATCTGGCTAGGGCGTCATTTTTCACCTAGAAGTTTCTCGGATACTAAAACGTCATAACAATGTTTTGATAGGCGAGCCACTTTGTTCGAATTCTGATCCGTTTGTTGTTTTAGAAGCAGGCGTCGTTAGGTAAAACAAGAAGGTGGACGTGAACGTGCAATATATCGCCCTGTTTAATCAGCATTCCAGGCAGAAATCACAAACACAGATAGGTCTATCGTACAGAAAATTATCGAAAGAATCGGACGAAAAACCGAACTAAAAGAATCTTTAGATCAGTGGACCTAGGCAGCAGCAGGGCCATATTAAGGTGGGGGCTGAGGAGGCTGAAGCCCCAGGCCAACCATAAAAATTATACCCACCATTTTCAAGCGACGACCTTTCTTTGCTTGTCAGAGATTTTCAGTGAAGGCGGCGAGAAATTTGACAGGGGCAATTTTCAAATTTTTGAAGCGACGACCTTTTTACTTCTCAGCCCCAGGCCCGCTCGGACCTTAATCCGTCCCTGGGCAGCAGTGTTTCATCCATCTGTATCACCATATTTGCTTATTATATAACCTGATTGTTTAACATTTGTCATACAAGTTTATCTGCATTATCAGGTTTCACTACTGTGCCAATTGACTTACAGGTAGGCTATATTTGTATTATTTTGCCATCATATTATTGGATTTTGTGTATTGCTTGTTAGTCTAGATACAAATATGTCATCTTTTATTGTTTTACATTTCTTAATTATTCCATTAATTAGGGTCATATTTTGTTTGGTTATTTAAATGTACTCTAGGTTTGTGCATGCATCTGTTTCAAGTTGAGTTGAAATAAATCATCTTCAATCAAAAATCATCTTCAATCAATCCAGGACTCTAGGCGTTTGGGGGTGTAGGTGGGGTGAAGGGAGTTGACATTAAACAACAAATGGTTGGCCCCCATGATTGATTTGTGTCAGTGCTGGGGAGGTTGAGGGGTTGACTTGGAGGTTTTTTGAGGGGTTTGAGGAGGAATTTTAAGGGGGTTGTAGGAGGGGATTTGCCTCCCTGTCAGGCCTGTTAGGTTAAAGGCTTCCATTGGAACAAGTGACAAACTTCACCTGTTTACAGTTAAACGTCATCATTGCTGCTACTGCTACTGCTGCTGCTGCTGTTGTTGTTGTTGTTGTTGTTGTCATGGGCGTCGGCAGAATTTTTCCAGGAGGTGCAAAACAGGGTCTTGTGACGAAAGAGATGAAAAAATTGTCCAGGGGGGGCTGCAAAACAAGTTTTGTGACGAAAGAAACAAGTAATTTTATTTTTTTCATAACCACATTTTTACAAGGGGGTGCAATTGCACCCACCTGCACCCCCTCCGGACGCCCATGGTTGTTGTTGTTGTTGTAACACAGCAACTTCACGTCTTCAATAATTGATGACTTTGTGTTTAGTCTACTTCATTTTTACATCCTAAAATACAATAAGTGAAAAGAAAACTCTGAGATCATTAGCCTATAATTATACGTCTTCTATTCTGCTATTCGCAAACTTTCCGTTATGCGCTTGTGGAGGGATCCAGTCGTTATCTTGGGCAATATAGAGTTTCTTTGGGGCAGCAACCGACGGTATCTAAATAAAGTCTCTTATATCCGTGGGGAGATATCAGATTGGTAACGAGTTAGACAGGCACGTTTCAAGGGCGTAGCAAGGAATTTGATGAGGGGTATAATGTGATTGGGCCATTGGTAGGGTATGAATCTTTAAAACTTTTAAAATCTTTAAAAACACGCTAAAATTTTTAAGGTAATCTGATTTTTGGAAGGGTATAGCCTACATACCGCTATACCCCCCGTCGCTACACCCCTGGCACGCTGACGGAACGGGTTCAACTCCCGCACGAGTCCCTAAGGTCGACTGAGCCTTCTTTCGCTAGAGGGCGGTAAAAACGCGGGTCTGGAGAAAGCAACGGCAAACTACTCTAGCTCAATGGCGCAAGCCACCTGCGTCGCTGCTTGTCTGAAACCGGAGATCAGCGCCGCGTCCAAAGTTCGAACTCGAGTATGGGCGAACTTTTATCTTTATCTATAGTTCTATCCGTTATACCAATGTCTCCCAAACTGTGGGTTTGGGAGTGGATCGCAGGGCTCAGTAAAGGGTCTCGGGATAAAGCGAAATTAGCTTCAAAAGTGTCATTTTCTAACCGATAGGCCTACCACAATGTCACAAGCCTTGAAAGTTGCCAGTAGGCTTAGGTTCTAAGATATTTATTATTTATATGCATGTAATCCTCCATAGGCCTACACGGCTTATATTAAAATTAATAGTGTTCTATTCAATTTAGTTGACAATAAGTTTGCAGGGTCGCACAACGTTATAAAACCGCTGATGTGAGCCGCACAGTTATACAATTTTTGGGAAATCCTGGCGTATAGTACTTTTTAAAATTAATCTTATTTAGCAATAACACAAGGAAAGCGTATTCAGACCATTTTGCTGTGAAACTCCACTAAAAAGAGGGAATCTCTCGAAATACTTTTCACTAAACCTGGCGGTTAAGCGATTTTGCCATACACATAAGAGTGCTAAGACGCGTAATAAAGGTATGTTCCTGGCAAATTTTTCTAAAGATAATTTTCAAGAAATTTCAATATCTATTTCTCTCCTTTTGTTTTACTTGGCAAAAATATAAATATTTTTGTCTAATATATTTGCCATACTTTTATTATAATTGAATCAGAACTTTTGCTTTGCCATTACATTTTATTCAAAACTCAGAAGATTCTTTTCAACTAACTAAGGTGTCCTAATGCAGTTTTTATATTACCTGCTATTATTAGGGTGGCGGACACGTTGTAAAACCGTTGAAGTGGGCCGCTGTTCTAAAATGTTTGGGAAACGCTGCGTTATATAAACTGATCTTGTTAGTTATTTTCCTCTATTTCCTAGTTCTACTAATTAACAGCTTCTATTCTGCGTTTACATTTGAATGTTTGAATGCTGGCGGTCTGCTGCAACGACTCTCTCTTTCTCTCTCCCTATCTTCTCTTCTCTGTCTCTGTCTCTGTCCCTGTCTCTGTCCCTGTCCCTGTCTCTCTTTCCCTGTCTCTCCAGCTGCACCTGTTTATATCTTCATCTGTGCAGGTCTATCTCTCTCTCTCTCCCTCTCTCTCTCTCTCTCTCTCTCTCTCTCTCTCTCTCTCTCTCTCTCTCTCTCTCTCTCTCTCTCTCTCTCTCTCTCTCTCTCTCTCTCTCTCTCTCTCTCTCTCTCTGTCTCGTTCTTCTGTCATCCTGTAGATGGAGCGTCGTCATTCGTCAAATGAAATAAATGAAATTAGTGGTCGCCGTCGACTGATGTTATCTCTGGCCGCCCTGACGCAGTCTTCGCCGTTCAATTAATTCGACGGGAAAAGATCGGCGGACATCTATCGCCGGTCATCGCTTCACCGCTTGCTCATTGCGCCCGACCGAAGGAGGAGGAGATGAGGATGAGGTGGATGAGAAGGATGATGAGGAGGAGGCGGAGGAGGGAGAGGAGGCAACGATCGAGATCATCGCCGATAACGACATCCGATGTGGAACGGCGATGCCTCCGTATATATATATAACAAACACTATATATATATATATATATATATATATATATATATATATATATATATATATATATATATATATATAATAGACAGACAAACAGCAAACAGAGACATGCTGAGACTGATGGAGAGAGAGACACACACAGAGACCTGCACAGATGGAGATATAGACAGATGCAGCTGGAGAGACAGGGAAAGAGAAAGAGAGAAAGGCATAGACATAGAAAGAGAAGAGGGGCAGGCGAAGGGAACGTGAATTCGGTGAGCGAGTGCATCTGACCGTAGATCGAAATCTTCGGCGAACGATGACGATGAACTGGCGAAGAACGATCGAAGCGTCCGACGAAAATAAACCGAATATAATAACCGAATGGAAATTGCTGCGTCGAAGAAAAGATAACAGGAAATGCACGGCAACGATTTCACAGGAATGGTTCGCCCTCTATTTGGGCCTGTAGGCCTGTATATCATGCAAATGCAATGCTTATTATTGTGAATTTCTTTAGCGCCTGTGTTCGAAAGCATGAAAATGACCGTTGTCTCTATTATCTCTTGGTGGCCATGCAGGGGCGTAGCCAGGAATTTGATTTGGGAGGGTATAAATATTGGGGGAGGGATAAACCATATAAACTACATATAACCACATATAAATCACATAAAAAACTTTAAGGTAGACTTTTTGGGGGTATATATACCGAGATACACCCCCCGTCGCTACGCCCCTGTTGGTGGCTGCACAGTGGACGTTCCCAGGTTTTCTACGCAAAAGGAATTTCAAGATTCATTCAGATCATATAGATGTTAAAAGTCACCAGTACATTTGGCATTCTAACGTTCGTCGAAAATGGCGTATAAGTTTATCGCTTCATATGAGTGCGTAAAATCCCAAATATCCGACTGTCTGACTGTGTCTGACTGACTGAATGACTAACTGATTGACTGACTGACTGACTGACTGACAGGGGCGTAGCCAGGAATTTGATTTGAGATGGTATAAATATTTTGGGTGGGTATAAATCTTAACTATAAACCACATAAACCATATAAACCACATTATAACCACATGTAAATCACACAAAAAACTTCAAGGTAGACTGATTTGGGGGGGGGATATATATATACCGATATACCCCCCGTCGCTACGCCCCTGCTGACTGACTGGCTGACTGACGCAATAAGACAGCAATATCCTCCTCGAACAGGCCTATAGGCCTCTAATTATACTAGTATGGCACAGCCCACTGTTCCTGTCAGGGTGTCAGGGTGGTATTCAATGTTCCCTCTTTTTTGTAGTCTGTGTGTGCATGGAAATTTCTTGTGTGGAAATTTCTACAGGGAAAGTCAACTTCTCTGCGCGCCCAGAATTTCTCCGAAACCAGCATTACTTATATTCGCTAACAAGTTAATACGTCTCAGAACAGACTTATCGGTTAATGATCCACTTTTTTACAATTTTCCCGCCAGTTTAGATTATATAAACATATGCATTGGCGCAAACTTGGATTAAAAAGTGCGGGCCCAAACCCAATACATTCACCTTTCCTACGGTAGCCTCTCAAAAAGTTGGGGTTCGAGTCTAGAGGCCCAATAGTAGTTTGCGACTATGATTACACACGCGGTTTAACCATATAAGTAGGTCGCAGGGCTCAGTCCAGTGGGTCGCCGAGTAACGCGAAATTAGATTTATAAGTGTCATTTTCTAACCAATACCGCAATGTCACAAGCCTTGAAAGTTGCAAGTAGGCTTAGCTTTTAAGACATTTATACGCCTGCAAACCTCCATGCACGGCCTATATTAAAACGATTAGGTGTTTTACCCGAGTTTAGCTGACAATAAGTTTGCAGGGTCGCAGCATGTTACAAAGCCTCTAAAGTGTTCGCAGTTCCAAGAAGTGTAGGAACTCCTGACCTACAGTAGCCTACCTTTAAAAATTAATCTTATTTCGCAAAAGTGAAAGGAAAGCGTATTCTAACCATTTTGCTCTGAAACTCCACTAACAATCCCGAATCTCCCGCCAGACGCTGTGAAACCTACCGGTTAAGCAATTTTGCCTTACTCATAGGATTTTTAAGACGCCTAACAAAGGTGTGTTCCTGGCAAGATTTAAAAAAGATAATTTTCAAAAAATTGGTATCTATCTGCTGACAAGAGCATTGGCAAGAGGAATCAGAGCAGGTTTCGGTACAAGATCACGAATTCTAATATCTAACCCTAACCCTTTTAGTATAATTCTTATTACTTATTAATGTTCCAAAATGCCATTTGCTGATAATATCAACGTGTAGGCCTATTATATCTATTCAGCACAACAATTTATTAAATAATTGTACAACGCTGCACAATATAGATTTATTCAGATTCTTGTGAGGGTCCAAAGCCTTGTGGATCCTCACAACCAAATTTTTCTGAGGGTCCGAACCCCAGGACCCTCACGGTATTCACGCCTATGGCTGTAGCCTATGCCAAACGGAGACATCCCGCCACCTGGCGAACGCTGTAGAGACTAAGCGACGTATCAATTGCAGCCTACCGAAGAGTTAATAATAAGTTTGAAATTGCCGTTTGGAAAAGAATTCTCTCGTAGATTCCGAGAAGTGTAACATATCCGAGAGGATGTCACAAGTTCACAACCACAGTTCGTGACTGCAGTCGTCTGAACTCGATCTGTTTTTACTCATTGATTATATTTTATTGAAAATGCGATACCTTTAGGGGCTGTCCATTAATTACGTCAACAATTTAGGGGGAGGAGGTTTGGAAAATGCGATACCTTGAAATCAAGTAAATCCAAGCGACTCGAATGAAATAACGCTGTCGAAATACTGGCGTAGCCAGGGCCGCCGAGAGGGGGCGGGGGAAGGGGGAAATGCACAGGAGCCCTGCGGCCTGGAGGGGGCCCGGGCCGACGATGAAGATGTATTATTTTTAACAGGAATAAGAGAAAAGTTTCGTAAAATCAGTGACAAGCAAAAAAAGATCATCAGGAATTTTTAGACTTGTTTTAAGGGACCCGTCGACCCTTCTGCACAGCAGGGACCCGGAGTTTCTCTCGGCGGTCCTGCATGGGCGTAGCCACGGGTGGGTGGGGGATGGAGGGGGTACTGGACGCCGGACTCCATATTCTGTGTGGGACCCGTCTTGGGACTAGCGTGAAACCGTTGAGAGATTTTACGGGGCGTGTAGGCAGAGCCGGCGCGTGACTTTCGGGGGCCCCCTCTGCAAATTTTACGGGCTCAACGTTTTTGAAATGTCTTGACGAGCAAAAATGTTCATCCGTACATGATATTTTGCCTCTTCAAATGGCCTGACGAGCAAATAAAACAAAACAAATACTACTTACGAATAAGAAAAATGAAAACTCTTACATATCCGAGACCGGCGGGGCCCCTGCGGCCGGCGGGGGCCCCTGCGGCCGCAGGCTTTGCAGGCCCCACGCGCCGGCTCTGCGTGTAGGTGGCACGAGCGTCAATGCGCTAAGGACTCCTTTACGATATTTTTCATTTTCGCTCTTCTGAGAATTTTTACTCGAAAAAGTCTGTCGATGTGCGCCGCCCCCACCCCCTCTATTCAGAACCTCTGACTACGTCACTGTGCCGAAGGAAGGAAGTACAAAGGCGTCATAGCCAGAGGTTCCGCGACAATAATCGTCTACAGACTTTTGGTCGACCGACAATGGTCTACGATGCAACTGACATCAGATTAATTTTATCTTTCGTTTTCAACAATATTATTATCTTAACCTTTAAAATTCTTACACGGTAGCCTATAGCATTACGTCGAACCCCCTTCGAGGAAGAACATTACAATGGATTATAATAATCAGAAGACGTAGGCCCTAATTGGAGGGCGGGAAAGGTCTCCGCCGGAACTAACCGCGGATTTATCCGAAGAAACCAACGGGAGCGGGAGCGGGTGGGGGAGACGACACCGGTGGTATTTTCAGGTGGAAATAACACCTCGACTTCGATACGCGCGCCTACTAAACAAACCAGCAGTTGGTCCGCCATAATCATCGGCGGACACGACATGGCGTGTGCTTGATACCGGGACTTCACGTACGCCACTCACTGCTTGGGGCTGCTTCTCGTTAACCTCCGCGTTGATGATACCGAAGACTTCCGTGTCCGAGCGCCACCTATCGACGCGCGCCGCGTCGTCGACGAATCCGCGCGACGGGGATAAAAGCGGACGCCGGACGCTGTCACAACCACTGGCTGTATACAGTCCGGGCAGGTTAATTGAGGACACGAGTGGCAGCGATAGCAGTAGCAGTAGTAGTTTCGTACTCTGTAATATGCACCGATAGAACAGCGCTTCTTTAATTGTCGCATTTTCGTAGTCTGTAGTTCCGCTCGTACCGTCGAGTTGAACTGGTTAAGCGCCGCGGAGATGATGATGATGATGATGATGACGATGATCGTGATGAAGGTGAGCGACCATTTGGGACGTTGATGCTGTTCCTTGCCTGTTCCGGTTCGTTCTCCGGAGTGGAAGGGGCCGACGACGGGGGATGCCGGGATCCGGTCTGTCCATCCGGCGGCGACGGTCGCTGTAAGTCGGCGGGCGGCGGCGGCGGCGGCGGAGCACGGGAAGCAGCTGATGCATGTCACCATCTCCGGTAAGATGGCGTCGGCGGTCTCGTCCTGTCGGGCACCGTTGGCGAACGAGGAGATCCGACTGTACACGGGCTGTGGTGCTCACTCGGAACGTTTCAGCGTGGAACCGGCAGCCGGATGGAAAACCGGAAAAGACGGGACGTTCGAGGTCTCGGTTCCCTTCGCGTCCGGCACGAGTCTGCTCCGGACGGAATTGTGCCTGGCGCCCAGACGGAGATGCCAGCCGATGACCTTGACCGTTCCCCCTCAGAAGAAGAAGAACCGTCGTCGCGACCCGTCGCCGGGGCCACGTCTATCATCTCGGCGGCGGCCGGTGGACGGCAGGCGGTGGTGGTGGGAGAGGCACAGGACGGCGACAAGGCGGTGAGAGTGAACCTGTGTCTCGGAGAGAAGAGGAGGAGGAGACGGCTCGCCGGGTGGGACGACCGGGACATGAGCTGGTTGAGGAAGAAGTCGACGGAAGAAGACGGGGACGCGAACAAGAAGAAGAAGAAGAAGAAGGAACAGGATCCGGATGGAAAGAGAGGCTGGAGCAACGGTATACCGTGGCTGAAGCGACCTCACCCGACGTCCAGAAGAACCGCCTCCGAACACTCCGAGAAAAGACTGTGGGAGGGAGCCGATGACGAGGTCGGCTGGATCAAGCGTCACTCCACGGGCGACGATGACGTCACAAAAGAACGACCGGGGGATGACCTCCTCCCTCCGAATGACCAAGATGACGGACGAGACGTGACGGCGGCGGCAGACTACGCGGACAACGACGACGACGACGGCGTTCCCGACGACGGTCCGCCGGGCAAGCGTCGATCGGCGGCGGCGAAGGAGACCGCTCCTCATCAGATCCCCGGTCTCGCTGCAGGGCACGGAGGGTCTCGGCCAGAGGAGACGAAGAAATACTGGGCCCAGTCGGACATGTCTTGGCTCTAGAAGCTAATCGAGTCGAACGTCGGTTAAGTCTCGAACGCATTATCCGAAAAGTTAGACGACATAGCTCAATAGATAATTATTAGTATAATTAATTTACGTAGGCTTTATCGTTGGTGTAGCCACGGGGGTAGGGGTAGGGGGTGGGGACCGCCATTTTCTGATTGGAATCGGTCGTGGGACTTGTGCAAAACCGTATAATTTTTTTTTTGGGGGGGGGGGTGGGTGAGGTGGGGTAGATAGCATGATCGATGACAATACGTGAACACGCGAAGAACATCCTTGACGACTTTTTTTCTCGTCGGAGACTTTATTTACCAAATAATGTGGACGTGTCCCCCTAATCCGGCACCTTAGCTACGCCACTGGGCTTAATTCAGCCCTTGTAGAATAACTGTCATTCGCCTATCGTGCTCTGATGCTGGTAATTTTATCAAGGTATAACATTATGCTGCTACGGCTGGAATCATTCTGTGGCTGTAGTATATAGTATCCCGGACAAAGTCGACTCAGCCAACCTTTTAATCAGATGCGTTCAAAAACGCAGCCTTCAATCAAATTCTAAACTACGGGTAAATGTACATTGCAAGTGAATTATATAATGTGAATCTTCTATTCAGTTAATCTTTTAAAAAGAGCTGTAGAAGATAGAGAGAATATTATCGGAGGAACATGACGGTCAACCCTCTGATAGAAAATGACACATAAAGAAGAAAGAAGTTAACCAGTTTCATCTGCAGTTATTTGTTCTTCAGTCGTTCTGAGAAGAACTTTCTCAATATTTTATACGAATTTTAAATTAATACTATCGTCACGTACATTTACACTATAACTGAAATATTCTTCGTCGTTTGGTGGACACAGTCATCTCCAGACCAAACCAAACGCTGTCTTCGATAATTAACCAACTTTTTCGAGGACGATAACACAATAGCGGCGCTATTACGAATGAAATAGGCGGCGTGGTGCTAACGATAAGAAGAAAGTTTAAAGAAATTTAAACATGAGATACTGCGGGTTATCGTTTATGTTAGACAGCAGTGGTAGATTCGATCGATGCACCTCGATGTTTGAACTGAATTCGTGTTCGATTTCGTTCAAAGAAACTGTCGTGAAGTTGATACAGTATTAATTGGTTTCGTCTTCGGAATGTCTTCAGATCTTCGTGTCTTTCCAAAATTCTCCGTGTGGTATTTTTGCAAAGCAATAGAAATATTCGGCACAACAAGAGGTTCTATTCTTTTCCGACCGACAGTAACTAATAACGATAGTTTGCAAACTAAGCGTCTTCAAGCTCAGAGAGACGATTGTTCCCATAGCTGTGGGCTGTGGCCTTCAGTCTTAAAAGCACCTAAAAATGTTGAGCCCTTAACCCCCTAACCGTGTATTTAACTGTAACTCAATGTAAAATGGTCAGATAAATCCGGGATCCCCAGTTAAGTGGTTATTAATTAATTAATGAAGGAATAGCAGCATTGCCTATTCGCTCGGCTAAATATATCGTATAGTCTAAAAAAAAAGAAAGATTAAATAAACGTCAATATAAGAATATAAACTCTATACTGTAGTTCCAAACCAAACAATTTAACGCACGATAGCTATCACACACGCAAGTGCAGGCATCGAGTGAGCTTGAATTGGTTGAAAAATTAAGCCCCTATACGACGACACAGATTGTCTCCAAATTTCTGCAAAAACACCTATACTATATTATGGCCTCCAGAGACGGAGGATGTGGGCACTGTAGCTGTAAATAAAAAAAATTATCATTTGAATAGGGCCTCGCATTTTTGGATTTTGCTGCATGGTTCCTGTCACCCCCCATAGCTGCTAAATCACAGAAGCCGATCGCAAATATGGCTCTACAGGAATTCCAGAAGGAGCAACTTCACATATTAGCTGGTAGCCATCGGAGAAATCGTTCCGTTAATCTGTTGCTCCAGCTGCAAAAAGAAGACGAAATAGATGGCGGCTATCAGAGCCGATGGTTTTCACTGCAGGGACTTATATATATAAACTATAGCTGCTTCCTCTCGATCTCTCAATTAATAATTCAGTGAGCCTCACTCATCCCGGTTTCGCGCAGGGTTTAGACTCGTCGGTAGAGTTAATGCCCTCCATTACCGCATAGAGACATAGAATTCCCGATGCAGTCTGTTTTGCACGACGATACAGAGGTTAACCATCTATCGTCGTCTAAGACACGTATTGAGCGCATACAATGGTTTCGACTGTAGACGGTCTTATCGAGATCGACTACAGTTGAAACCCAATATGACGACAACGGTCACAGCAATGCAACGTATAGACGTCTGAGAGGACATTCGGATAGGCCTATAACGACGAGTTAGTTGGAGAGTCGGTTTCTAAACTTAAATCGTTCGGAACCAGTTCTGTAGAAGCCTCGTTTCTGGTCATACGCGATTACTATGGGCCCTTGGGGTGGGGGCGTGGAAATTGTTATTTTCATTCGGTGCAAATTGGATGAAAATCTTGAAAATGGTCAGGGGAGGAACCCGCCCCGTAATGACGAAATCTCTTTCCAGACCACACGAACAGGGAGACAGCGATTAATGATCTAAAAAAAGAGAGCCTACGGCATGTTTCTCTCTTTTGAAACGTTATTATCAGCGAACAATGTATAGCGCCCAGTGATATTGCGATACCTT
>CM030842.1:14040366-14312866 GCA_018105865.1 Metaphire vulgaris | reverse complement strand
GGAGAGAGAAATAAAAACAGACAGACAGACAGAGAAGCCACAAAACCTTAGACTGAGACCCCGAGATTTCCAAGAAAAGAAAGAAAACAGCATCTTTCGGTTGTCCAATCCTCCGACAGATCCTTCAAGACCGCTCACCACCAAGAAGAGCAGCAGTTCATTTAAGCGCCTTATAAATAATTAATTCGTTAAATTGACTTTCCGTAATCCGGCGTCTGGACGAACGGCATATTTAATGGAGCCGTGTGACGGTCGCCATCGGGGGTTGGGGATCGTGCCGCTGGGGCGGAGAGGCGAGGATGGGGCGGGGGTGGGGTATCCGTTCTAGAAACAGAGCTCAGAAGTCAAACAAATGAACGAAGGAATTGAATAATTCAATTCTAAGAGGAAGAAGAAAACAGTTAGAAAAACAGAGAAGAGGACAATAGGAAGGGAAATGTGGAAAATTACTGAAATAAAATTAATACTGTAGACTAAGTCTACGTAAAGCTCAGAAAGCAGAGTTATTTCTAGGATTATCAATTGGGCAGGGGAGGGGGTGTCAGTAAATTCTGGGGTCCCCTGTCAAAAAAGTCTGACAAGCAAAAAAGGTCATCCCATAGCTGAGATTGGGGCGAGTGGGGGGCGGGGTGTTAGGTGGTGTAAAAATATCCCTGGTTGAAAGACCGATTGAATCTAAAATAATGGAACGAAAAGATGGCAAGAAAGGTGGAATATTCACGTTCGTAAATCAATCAGGCAATCAAATCAATCAATCAATCAATTAATCAATCAGTCGGTCAATCAGTCAGTAAAAATTTTTATTGCCATCAAATAATTACAGTTTTGGTTAAATACAGCAGCAGTTCTCTCGTAGTGTGTCAAAAATGAATTTCAGCGGATAACTAATATATAATTAATTAACCACATAATAAAATAATTAATGTTATTAAGGCAAATGCGAAAAGGGTCAAATAATAATTGAAAGGTATGCAGAGATGATAACAATAGGATATAGAATGGATTTTGTACGTAGCCAGACTTAATTCTTCTGCGATTGAAAACTCAAAAAATGTAAATAAGAGTCAACAAGTTCTAGTTTGCTGCAAAATAACTGCAAAAAGCTGTTTCTGGATAAGACTAATTAATTTGAGTTATTAAGAAGAAGAAGTATTTGATTCAGACAGAAAGAAGAAGAAGAAGAAGAAGAAGAAGAAGAAGAAGAAGAAGAAGAAGAAGAAGTACTCAGGAAGATGAGAATTACAGAGGAAAAAAGATTGACAGGAGAGAGAGGAGAGATTGACAGGGGAGAGAGGAAATTGTAGACGAGGAAGATGAGATGAATTAGAAAAAGTCACAAGATAAAGTTTGAAAGATTGCTTTGGGAAGGAATTAGGAAGTATAATGAATGCACTGAAAATTGCACATTGGTTAAAGAAATCTCTCATCACTATAAAATTTTATTTACACGAACGCGAGTCCCGTCAAAGAGAAAGAAACGAGAAAACGAAGAGGAATTGAGAGCAGAGAAAAAAGCAATTATTGATGGCGATGAAAATAACGATAATGCGAATGGCATATAGGCGATGTGCAGGCAATGCATCTGCAGTTCCTGTAGAGTGTGGGGCAGCTAAGCCTCTGTTCCCGTCTACTGCATTGTTCCTGCATGTCTGTCGTTGCGTTCTGTAGAGAAACGATGCACGATAAATATCTCTTAAACGACCATCTTCATTCAACATTTACAACGGACGAGGATTCGGCAACAACGCTGCGTCGACGGAATATAACTGCGTCTGATCGAGAAACTTTTTACTCTTTCTGTCATCGTCATCGGCGTGAGAGAAGGGGACTAGAGAGAGAGAGAGAGAGAGAGAGAGAGAGAGAGAGAGAGAGAGAGAGAGAGAGAGAGAGAGAGACAGAGACAGAGACAGAGACAGAGACAGAGACAGAGACAGAGACAGAGACAGAGACAGAGACAGAGACAGAGACAGAGACAGAGACAGAGACAGAGACAGAGACAGAGACAGAGACAGAGACAGAGACAGAGACAGAGACTACAGAGACAGAGACAGAGACAGAGACAGAGACAGACAGAGACAGACAGAGAGACAGAGAGACAGAGAGAGACATACAGACAGACAGAGAAACAGAGAGAGACAGAGAGAGAAATACAGACAGACACAGAGACAGAGAGAGACAGACAGAGAGACAGACAGAGAGAGACACACAGACAGAGAGAGGCAGAGAGAGACAGAGAGAGAGACAGAGAGAGACAGAGAGAGAGAGAGACAGAGAGACAGCAGAAAGAAGAGAGAGCGAAGGGTCAGTCGATATAATCGTGGACAGGTGGAGAAATGACAAAGAGAAACAGAGTGGAGTCGCATAAGAACGCAGCAATCGGACAGACAATTATTACTATTTCAAATCTGGACTTTTTCTTTCCACGACAGTCTGTTCCTTAGAAGGAATCTATTACATTTTGCAGCTGTCCGCGGTCTGTGCATAATACGACGCCTTAATTAACCCTCGCACTCGCACCGCTAAGGTTGCATTTTTCAGAGATCTGACTGATGATATAATATTTGTAATGGCTTTTAGGTGCCTACATGGGGCCTATGACATACATTTGTATAGTTTTCAGTCTTTTTCTACAGGGTGGAAGCCATGACCATTCTACCGAAGGTATCCGAGAAGTGGGTGGAAATCGCTCATCGAATTTCCCTTATTAACTATGGAACATAAATTTTGCAGAGCTTTTAGCCCAGAACCCAACGGTGTATATTTTTTTAATTTTCAAAGACTTGCTGGCAGAGACAGAGGAAGGTGGCGACCGCCCTCTAAGACGACGACGTTGCGAGAAAAAGTTTAATTCGCGAGGATCAGTTTCATTTCCATTTAATATCATTTCCATTTAAATATCTTCTCTTCGAATACATGCTTAGCTTACCCTCGATGACCTTAGAAAACAATACAACTGCTGTCAATGTTGTCGACCCAGTCTTTAAGCCAATATGTAATGCTATCTGTCAACGAGGAATCGCACACAATTGAAAGAAGAGACGTGAAATCCGATGCAGCAGAGAAAAATGTCATGGGTGCGTGCTATATTTGGTTCAGGAAGCAAGAGAAGAAATAGATAATGGATCATGTAATCTGATATGATGCGATACAGTATCCAAGGAAAATTTCATAAAAATGGGCGACTTCAGCCGCCATATTAACTGTGAGAGCATGGAAGCAGAGAGGAGCCAGGATAAGAGATTTCTTTAAAATACAGTACACTGTCGACTATTGTCTGGCACAACATGTCACCGAACCAACAAAGGATGCAACATATTGGACTTAAAAATTACGTCGGACGAACAGTTGGTCGGGAATGTGACGCTAGGACAAAACGTAGTCAAAGGTGACCATCGGACAGTGACATTTGACTCAGTGGCGGCTCCAGGATTTGGCAAGTAGGGGGGGCGTTTGGGTGGCAACTTCTAATCATGGGGCCAACCATTTGTTGTTAGGTAGGTAGTATTAAGTATAGGGTCCCAACAGGGGCCACTGGGGCCAGGCACTTAATAGGGGGTGCACGGTCCCCGGCCCCCCCTGTGGAGCCGCCACTGATTTGACTTAGTAACTAAATTAGGCCTAATTAACAGGAACCATTTAGAACACACGGAAACGAAATACTAAAATTTATTCTAAAGAAAATTTCGATGAAGCCAGAAAAATAATTGGAGATATTGACATAGATGGTCGACGAAAGACGAAAAACGAAGAAAAACCTCGCAACCAAATCTCTGCGTAGTTGCTAAGTTCAGCAGCATGACGCTGAAATTATCTATAAGCAGATATGTTCTTCGTAATTTAGCCAGGTATGTTAACAAGGACTCAGCCCTCAAGGCCAGGACCAAGACCAAGAACTAAACCCTCAAGGCCAGGCCAAGACCAAGAACTCAACCCTCAAGACCAGGCCCAGGACCAAGGACTTGAAACTGGCCCTTAAGGAGTCCTTAAGGCCAGGCCAAAGCCAAGGACTAACAGCCCTGAATTTAGCGAGCATTTTCGAAAGATAGGTTTATTTTTATATAAAAATATTTTTAAAAAATTTATATAAAAATTAAACTATCTTTTCGAAAATGCTCGCTAAATTCAGAGATGTTAGTCCATCACTAATGGACTCCACGTGGTCTATTATTTTGTGTCCACTGTTGCGTCTAATCCTCTCCTCCAGCGTAGAGAAAGCGTTCCATTAGCAGCGGAAAGATATAATCGGCGAATGGACTCAGGTGTCAAATCTCTTTTGTCGTGCGCCAGATGAGCCAGGTCTTAGTTCCATTTCAGTCACTTTTTTAAAATCTGTGGCGCCCCCTAACGAGTCATCGTCGGCGTTACTATTCGTTCCCATTTCAAGAACAGAAGCCGGCAATGCAATTAACCAAACATCCGTGTCATCATTCCGGAGTAAAAATACAAATACACTTTGGATGATCTGGATTATAACATAATAATATTTTGAAAGAAAAAGCGATAGGATCTTCATTTCAGTCTTGACAATTCAAAGACTCAATAATATTGTTAATTTTAAATACAAATTCTACATTGCTGGATTCGTTTCCAGATGTTTTGACGTAAAGACATGCCATACACTTGTAATTAAAATAGATTGTTGCAAATTCGATACAAATAATTACAGCGTAGGATAGCCTACATAGATCAATGAACTGTAATCATAAAGTCGTCAAAAATATGGACCATTACACAAAAAACTTTCAGAAAGAGATTACTTGCCTTTGAAAAGAATTGCTACTGGAAGATGCTGAGGATTAGATGGGTTGAGACTTTAAATGAGCAGAAACGAGAAACTATACAAAAGGCAGTGTTTATTCTAGGCCTTCTCTGGGGAATTAGCCCTCCCAAAGTTTGAAATTCGCCCCCATTTTTGACATTTTGGGAAGTAGTATGACCTCTTCAATGTCTGTCTCCCCCTCCCAAATTGTAAACTTCTTCCACCCAATGTCCAGGTGGCTAGAATAGCCACTGATAGTGATACAAAAGAATCCAACCCAAAGTGTCCTTGACGCATAAGATAATGCAGAGAAAATTGTCTCATCTGCCGAATGAAAGATGACAGGAAGATCAAAGCCCTGGCGTTAGGAATAATGGATGGTTCCAACAAGAATGGAAGGCTACACAGAGAAAATGGTATGATGACGTTTTGGAATGGCGTGGAAGAAGCCAGCAAGAACTGAGTCACAGAGCTCCAAATAGAAAGGGCTGGGAACAGACTGTGAGGATGGCGCCAGACACCAACGAACGCTGAACTCATGGTTGTTATGGATGATGATAATGATGACGTCACGGGCCCCTAGAAAGCTTATTTTTGTCTAAGTGGTGGTGACCTTTTTGGCTTGTCAGATTTTTCAGTCATTGTAATTCAATTAAATCAAGTGTGAAAAAACTGGTGGTGAACTTTTACAGGAGGATGTAAAAGGTTAAAGCTATGGAGGGGCCCCAAACTCCTTCAGCGTCTTCAACCCTAACCTAACCCTTACCATAACCCTAACTACAGACACGCCTGGGCCCCATACAGATCGCCGGGCCCCTGGGGATTTTCCCTGCCCTCTATCGGCGGCCCTGGGCACTGTGCCTAGGGCAGGGATCGGAGAACTTTATGCCCATCAGTGGCGTAGCCAGAATTTCCGGAAGGGGTTTGAAAAATTTCGTCGAAAACCGCCAAGGGGGGTTTTCACCCCCAAAAATCGCCTCAAAAGTAAGTAAAAATTGCATGGGAATACATCAAAAAACTTTTCGCCGTCCAAGGGGGGTTTTAACCTCCAACAACAACCCCCCGTGGCTACGCCACTGTTGCCCATTACCCCAAACTATATTTATATTCACCTACATTACCCCCACAGATTTTAAAGAGAGGCCATCACATTTTTTAAACACAAAAGGGCTCTTTTACAGTTAGGCTACACGAAAATAAATACATAAACTTTAATATAAAGTTGAGCAGAATATAATATAATGCAATAAACTAAATTAATATTTTCATTTTGAAGCAAAAGGATTTATTTGAAATATTTTTACATCAGGCTTTTGAGAAATAATGTTGTTTCATTTATGATACAATAACATCAAAATGGGCATTTTGATGTCAAAGCAATTTGGAGAGTCTTCGGGGTCCAATCGCTTTCTTTGTGTTTACGCTGTATGTTCGTGTGCAATTTTGAAGGCCTTTGCAGCTGTGGACATCCAAAAACATGACAGATCTCTGCTTGGCTTTCCAATTCAATACGTGCTTCATTACTGGATCGAAGTTCGAAAAGTGCCTCTTCTCTGCTCTAGCATAATATCAGCAATCTTCACAATCTTCCAAATACAAAGCCAACTTTGAAAAGGCAACTGTCTTATTTTTTGGTTCTGCATTTGTTTCCAATTCTGAAGTTTTAACAAAAATGCTGAAATCTTTTCTCCAGCCCAAATGACATTGACGTGTTAGCCTTGCTATAATCTTTGTTCGATGTAATCACATACTCAAACATATCCACTAAACATGCAAGGCGTGCAAACCACGAGTAGTTTTTAAATTGTTCTGCAAGAACATGCTTTTGATCAACCACAAAAATGTGAAGTTCAGTTTTGAGAGGCCACATTCGGTTCTGGACATTTTCACGTGAAAGCCGCCTTCCTTCAGTATGAGCATAGAAAAATTGAAAATATGAATGCGCCCATTACCCCCTAAAAATGTCATATTACCTCATTTGGGGTAATTTACCCCGGTTCTCCGACCACAGGCCGAGGGCCTAGTACGAAGTCTTCAAGAGCCTACGAAACAGGGTTAATTTCGTGGGGAACGGTTGTGAACGACGTTTCCATTGTTACTACGCCAGTTTCATTAGTTAAATAGTAAAGGGGAGAGGAGAGGAGAGGGAGCGTTCCCGTTGTTATAATTTTGTCAATTTACTCCTGCTACGAAAGCCATAAAACATAGCATTGAAGACACAAATATAGAAATATAGTTCTTCATCTAAAAAAATACTTAAGAAATTGCAGATATAAATTTAATAACGTTTGTAAATTTAAGTCACTGTTAGACTGTAAACAATGTAAGATGAGCGAGCACTTAAGCTGTGTTACAGTTTGTTAACTTTTCGAACTTTCTAATGTCTTCAATCAGAACGACGTGACTTCCTAGAAGCACAAACAATGGCAGTGTTCTTTTTATATAGATCATCTTTTAACGACTTTGTGAAAATAATCATGAATTTAGAACTATTTAATTTGCTTATGAAACAAGTATTGACAGACGTGAAAATAGTATTGAGCGACCATCAATTGATCACGCAGTAGGGGACTATTTTGGAATACGATGTGTAGCTGTCAACATTAGTATAGCTACTGTACTAGAGGGAACGATGTGGCGCTCCATATTCGGACTGATGCCAGTTGTGGGACCTGTACAAATCCCATGATAGCTCTTTTCGGAGAAGTACAGTAAGAGTGATTGTCTACGGAATCGATAAAATTAGTTGCATCGCAGCTTTTCCATTATAAATCACAATTAAAGTTTTCAAGGTATGCACCATAGCCCATGGTTTAACTTTAGTATTACTAGAGGCCTATACGACCTCTTCGACTGGGGCAGACCCCGCTGGGAACTCACAACGTTCCTTCAGGCCCATCAAAAATGTCAAAGTCCTTCTTGAGCCTCACAGGCCCATAGGGCGGCGCTGACCTCCGTTTCTATTGTTCTCAGTCAGGCGTGCACAACCACGGAAAAGGGGTAGTGTAGGCCTATCACGTAGCGTGTCTTTTTGACTTTGCGCAGCTGCTGAATTTGCCTCGGTCCTCAAGCGAATAAGGCTGAGTGGACCTTAGGGGGCTCCTGCTATATCGAACCAGTGACCTTCTGCTCTCTAGTCCAACGTTATTACCACTCTGATAACTGCCTATGCCCCAGGACCCCTAGTCAGACTCAAGTCCTAAGGAACTTATGAGACTTATGATATGATAAAATTTATATAAGTTTATACACACATAAAAATATATGTATAGTCCCTATATACATAGAGAGAGAGGCCTATATGCCATCGGTACTTAATTTCCGAAGGCCTTATTAATATAAAAATGTCCCGAGAAAAATTATGCGCGTCGAGTCTGTTGATTATCTACTGGTTCCTCGAGGTCGGCAACGGAAAAAGTTTCTCGTAAATAAGCCACGGACAAACGCTGGAATAAAAAGCTTCCTTCCCGAGAGAGAGAGATAGATAGAGAAGAAAGAAAGAAAGAAAGAAAGAAAGATAGATAGATAGATAGATAGATAGATAGATAGATAGATAGATAGATAGATAGATAGATAGATAGATAGATAGATGATAGATAGATAGATAGATAGATAGATAGATAGATAGATAGATAGATAGATAGATAGATAGATAGATAGATAGATAGATAGATAGATAGATAGATAGATAGATAGATAGATAGATAGATAGATAGATAGATAGATAGATAGATAGATAGATAGATAGATAGATAGATAGATAGATAGATAGATAGATAGATAGATAGATAGATAGATAGATAGATAGATAGATAGATAGATAGATAGATAGATAGATAGATAGATAGATAGATAGATAGATAGATAGATAGATAGATAGATAGATAGATAGATAGATAGATAGATAGATAGATAGATAGATAGATAGATAGATAGATAGATAGATAGATAGATAGATAGATAGATAGATAGATAGATAGATAGATAGATAGATAGATAGATAGATAGATAGATAGATAGATAGATAGATAGATAGATAGATAGATAGATAGATAGATAGATAGATAGATAGATAGATAGATAGATAGATAGATAGATAGATAGATAGAGAGCAGCTGATAGGATTTTGATCTATCTTAGATAGACTAAACTAGCAAAAGTTCTATGTAGTCCGAGTGCCAGAAGAAATGTAAGATCAGATGTCGTAAATGACGGAAGGCAACATTTTCAAGTGATTTTTTTTACCGAAAACCGAATTTTCATCTTGCATTAGCGGCATTACACTGCTTACCACTTCAGCCGTCTTCGACGTAGGCATAATACTGTCGCAATCGCGACGAAAACGCCGATGAGCGGGACAATACTTCCAAATATCCACCCTCCATGTGTAATCGGTTCGTTATGTTTTCCTGGAACTACTGCAAATACGAATTACACGTATCTATTTCATATCCTCAGTAGTTTTCAGAGAAATGGTACTTGCAATATTACAACGATTGCTTAGAGTTTCTAAAGAAATGACCCAGAAGTGTTAATAGTTTTAAATGAAAGAAATGTCTAAATGACATTGAACATGCATAAAAATCATATTCCGCAGATACTTACCTACAGATTCTGGGAAGGCAAGGACTACCATTGCAGTGAATCTGCATTCGATACCTCTGACGATACATCTCGCTTTACATTCATGCAATCCATTCCTACTGATCATTACGCTGCTGTTTTTTGAAATTGTATCTTTAATACCGAAGGAAGTCCAGTGGTAGTGACAGTTAGGTATATTAGTATGAGCAGAACATTTCAATCTGTCGCCAGTGGTCCTTGTTATTGGAGTTTCATGACCAACTGCATCTTTACAGATAATTACAGAAATAAATTTCACAAATAATTAATGTCTGCTAAGTCAAAAAGCATTCAATGCACCAGAGGCTGTGAATAACAGACATGGACATGTGTCAATTTTTAAAAACCCAGCCCATCATGATTCAGACCCAACCCAACCAACGAAAGCAATATGGTGGTTACTTGGCCCAACATGACTCATCGTAATATATAGGCCCCCTATATATTTATATAGGCCTATATATATGTATTTATATATATATAATTGAATTATTTATTTCAAATGATATTGCGACGAAATGGGTCGAAGATTAACTCTACATTAATGGCTTATGGCCTATTCAAAGATGATCACCCAGGATTCTGCATCTCTCGACACGATAGTTCTATTCTATTCTATCCCGGACAATTTACGCAGCGCAGTAGCATGGCTAACAGTCAAAAACAAGAGCATACCAATGCCTTAGGTACGGGTTGTGACTATAACTTTTAGACTATATATAAATATATATATATATATACAGGGTGTCTATGAAAAAACCCTCCAGCAGGAAAGCAATGATTTCTTAAAAGTTCCTAAATATATTTGTATCCAGATTTCCATACTTCTACAACACCTATTTCCCCACCTTTCTGCCTATTTTCATCTCATTTGCATGTAAGGTAGCCATTTTGTGAGATATCAAAGTCAAAATTCGATTTTTACGAATCAACAGACAAAATTTTATTGATTGTCTAGAAATTTCAACTTAAACCACAATTGTTCAAGATGGTTATAGGACATAATTGCAAACCCTAACCCTAACCCTAACCTTAATTGCAAAAATTGTTCGGTATCCAAAGCCAAGCTCCTGCAATGTCTGAATTCGTATCTTATCTTCATTCGATATTTTACCCATTTTGAAAGTTTAAATCAAACTTTTATTGTTATGTCAAATTCTGTGAATTTAAAAACATGTTTACAAAATTGCATTCGATTTAAACTTTACTACTACTACTGGAACAACAGTAACTGCTACTAATACCACCAAAATTGTCATGAAGCCAAATTTATGTGAAGCTATAGATATTTAGGCCTGTCATGCTGCGACTGAGTAGTAAAAATCGAAGTTTGACTTTGATATCTCACAAAATGGCCATCTTACATGCAAATAAGATGAAAATTAACAGAAAGGTGGGGAAATATGTGCTGCACAAGTGTGGCCATTTTGATAAAAATATATTTAAGAACGTTTAAGAAATCAAAGTTTTCCTGCTGGGGTTTTTTTTCGTAGACACCCTGTATATATCAGATACAGTAATTCGTATCCTCCTATCTAGTTTGTCTCGGTACCATTCTGTAACGAACATTGTCATCACTGTTGTCAAATTTGAAGAGTGAAATCTATTTTCATTGATAAGAGAATCAATAGGCCCTATGCAGTGTTTATTCTAGGCCTTCTCTCGAAGGGGGAATTCTCCCCCAGTTTTAAAATTCCCTCAACATTTTTATATGTTGGCTGGGGAATGGAAATTTCTCCCAAAAGTGTGGAGACTCAGACCTTGTCCCCAAACATTTCAAAATTCCCCCAATGTCAAGGTGGCTAGAATAAACACTGGGTCCTATGTGTTTTAGATATCATGCTAACTGATACGAAATATATGGACGCCATTGAAAGAAAATATGTAAAAAAGTGATAGATATTCAAAGAATAAACTTACAAAGTATTTGTATGGCCTCCGTTGAACATGAATAATTAGCCTTTCTTGATTTGGTTGTCTGACAAACGAAATAAGATCCGTCCAAATCAATGTCATTATCAAATGTGTGCTCGTATATAATCCTAACCTTTGGACCCGATTCCCAATGATTTTTCAGTGAGTCTTGTATTATAGAAGTTCTTCCAGATTTTACTCTTGCCAATTGAAATGTGGGAGGGATATTGCCTTTGTAGCTGGTGCTGCATACCACTGTAACCGTGTCACGCTGTAAATAGCAGTCGTTTGGTCCAATAAAACCACCGCCGTTAATGTTGTTAATTCGACAACCTATTTCTAGACCTGAAATCAAATTTCAAAATCGATTTCTCAAATATAAATCAAAATCCCGAAAAGATTTACTTAGGCCTAAATTAGATAATTGTTCTGCAGTCTGATTAGAAAATAATTTAAGACTCACGAGTAGGCTATACTATGTTCAAGGCGGAGAATGATTAAAAATTAAATTTGGTGGCCTTTTAATAATTGAGCTCAAAATATGATTCCATTTTTGACTTAGGGCTGTCCATTAATTACGTAAACAAAATAGGGGAGGGTTTGAAGAAGTTTGACAATTGTTGACATGGGGACGGGGTCAAGATAAATTTACGTAAACAATTTTATTTTTACAATAAATTTAATAAATCAAAAAAGGGGAAATTAGTCGGTGCATTGCTCATCCATGGTAACACTCGCTCGCCCTTCAACAGCCCACCACTTAAATCCTTAACCGGTCGAGCTCTTACCTAAGATGTCGTAGTCTTGCATCATCGTATCTTGTTTTTATTCGATGTATATTGTATACTTTTGTCGACAGTAGTCCCTCCTGCTTATTAATATTGTTAGCTTGCAGGAGGGTAGCACTTTTGTCATAATTTTATTACGTGGGTCACTGAAAGTTTGACAGTTGTTGATAAAAAGGAGGGTTTAAAATTGCCTTAAAATTGTTTACGTAATTAATGGACAGCTCCTTACCTAGAACAGTCAAATGGGCAATTGCTGACTTGTCTGACCCGCTATCGTGACATACGTAGACACCGGCGTCTTTAAATTCCGCTTTCGCTATAATTAAATTACACGACCGAGTTGAAGTGTCTTCCTCGATCATAAATCGTCTGTCGTAGGGGGTCGAGCAATTGGTCTTTATAATACACGAATCTTTGTTCTTTTGACCCTGCCTCCGCTTGATAATGATACCAGGATACATCAGCTGATGAATCTGATATCGAACAGTTCAGATACGTTGAATCACCGACTCTCACCTCGGTGTCAATTGGTCGAACAATTATTTTGGATTTCCCTAACAAAACATACATTCACATTGGATTCAAAACATATTTTCAAAGCAATTCTTCTCATGCACATTCTCCACTTCTGTAGCTTTATGACAAATATCTACACGAAACCATCTGAATACCGCAAAAATAAATGCGCTTCTATTCTGTATTTGAAAATCTTCAGTGTAATTCGGACAAAACTATTTTGGCCAACCGTCTCTCTAACGGTCTAACCCCTAAGATTATAAACTGATGTCCATCGAAAGCAGTAGTAGTAGCAGTAGCAGCAGCGGTAGTAGTAGCAGTAGTGGCAGTAGTAGTAGTAGTGGTGGCAGTAGTGGTGGTAGTAGCAGTAGTGGTGGTGGTGGTGCAGCAGTAGTAGTAGGTAGTAGCAGTAGCAGCAGTGGCAGTGGTGGTGGTGGTGGCAGCAGCAGCAGTAGTGGTAGCAGTGGTGGTAGTAGCAGTAGTGGTGGCAGTAGTAGTGGTGGTAGTAGTAGCAGCAGCAGCAGTAGCAGTAGTAGTAGTAGTAGCAGCTTTAAGTAGTAAGTAGGTAAGTAAGTAAGTAGAATCTAGTGGTGTAGTAGCGTAGTAGCTGCTTATTCTCGTGCGCTTTGTTTATCTTTAAATATCTGTAGGCAAGGCGAAATTGTCGGCCGGGCAAAGGTCGGTATACCCATAAGGCTGCGGGGCGGGTAATTATAGCTGCGGAGGAAATGACTTTGGAACAGGAAGGTTTCAAGTTTAGACCTAAAGGCTTGAGGAGATAATGAAGGAAACAAAGAAAATGAGGATTTAGAACTTGTTGTTTGACCATGTCGTAGGCTGCGGTGGGAAGCGGGAGTTGAGTTCCCATGTTCTGGTGCGGCATATGATGTACGAAACCCCCTAATCGGGCTACATGGAATGTGGGTCTTGATGCTGTTTTATGTATTGATGTTGTCCAACTGCAATTGCCGAAACTGTCATATAAATGTTTGTGTATCGTTTTATGATGAAGGCTAAATAAAGAAAATAATATAAAGAAAATTACTGCTGAGCGCATATAAGAAGAAAATTGAAGGAACGAGTAAGAACAGAGCAGAGAGAGAGAGAGAGAGAGAGAGAGAGAAGTTTAGTGGCGGGAAAGGAAGGAATATGCGGGTTCCATGAGAGAAAATGGAAGTGGAGGCTAGAAGAAAAGACTACTCAGAAAATGTTAGTCAATTTTCTCGCTTGCTTTTCACAAGAAATACAGGTACAAACAGGTATAAAATTTGCTCCACAGGCTTATCACACGTAGTAGTAACCCCTTCAATAATTTATCTTAGCATTGGCTGAATGTAGGTCTTTGCCAGTTATTTCGTAGCTACCTTTATTTTCTCGATCGCTTATTTTAATTCGAAAGCGCAAAGACTTACCACTGGTAAGTAATGTCCACAGCAGTGCCGAGAACAGTACAGTTCCACGAACTCTTTCCGTCATTTTCGTAATAGTTCTGTAGCTACAGTAAATTTTACTAATAGTTAACACGGCGAATTGCTGAAAACATCGGTATTTAGCGAATGCTAGCATCTACAACTTGGCTATTATTTTCTCTCTCTGTTTCAGAGATGGACATGGGTCCATTTTTTAGAACCCAACCCAACCCGACCCATCAAATCTCCAACCCAACCCAACCCAACCCATGCCGGCAATTGCAAGTATTCACCCAACCCAACCCAACCCAACCAAGCTACAAGTAAACATTTTCAGCAAATTTATTGCTAAGCAACAATTTGTCAATTACTGCATAAAATCATTTTTAAAAATTACCTCTCATATGTCGCTGTAGGGCCTATATTTTCTGTCATTATAATTATCATTGGCGTGTAAAGGTAGGTAGACGTCCGAGTTATAATTTGTACTTATACTCTCTAAAATTCAGCTTCAGCTGTTGAAAGACTAACGAATAAGGAACCCTGGAGCCATTATAGCATTTGCTTAGCAAGTTCGCACGCACTTCCACGCAGTAGCTCATAACTGTTATTGGAGTCAATAAGGGGATTAAGAAGGATTTACAGTGGATGGTTCAAAGAAAGTTACTATATAATAACCTTCATTCATCAATTTCGACTCGCGATTACAATGCCTTGAATTATTTACTCCAACCGGTCGTATGCAAATATCTCGTGGCTGCGGATCGACATCTACCTATAGGCATATGACGCTGCCCAGTATAGAGAAAGCAACGGGGGCCACAACGGCGATGAGGATTTTATGTATCAAAGGAGATAGACTTACGCCTTTAATGCTTTATTATATAGGAACAACTGTGTTTGGATCAATAGAACCAGGGGCTCAAGACCGTCCTGAATATAATCTTCCAAATCGCTTAACTAACAGCCGTCGTAAGCCAGTATTGCCAGCGACAGTTCGGCGGCAATTTGTTACATGAAAATGCGGAAAACGATAACCATTTTTATAACCAATATATGGTATGTGCACTGTGCCACGTGCAAATCAGCGTTTTGCAACCCAACCCAACCCAACTCAACCCACCACAACTGCCTAAATTTATGACCCAACCCAATCCAACCCAACCCAATCCAACCCAACCCATGGGTTAACCCAACCCATGTCCATCTCTGATCTGTTTGGCTTGGCCCATTCTTCTTAGATTACTCCCCCACGTATCAAATGGGCCATTCCAGCTCTAATTCGGTTTCGATGCGAGGCGTTTTCGGCTGAAGCTCTATAGGCACAGTGGCACCGTTGAAATTTAATATACATGTATAAATTTGTCAAGAGCAAATAGCATTCAGTGCAGTGGTGTAACGTCGGGGGGCGCGGGGGGCACTTTGTTGACTGCCCCCGGGCCCCAGGCGGGGAGCCCCCAAAGAGGGGTATAAGCTAGGGTTAGGTTAGGGTTAACCCTAACTTCTTAACCTAACCCTAGAAATGAACGTAAATGAACGTGCTGACGACCTTTTTTTTGCTCGTCAGCACGAAACTTTGGGCCCCCCATGGCAAAGATGCCCCCCCGGACCCCCAAAAGTCACGCTACGCCACTCTGATTCAGTGCTTTTCAGGTACTCGAGTCTCGGGGCTTTGGATCTACAGTATGTTATTTTTATAGCGATCTATGTGTTTATCTAGCTCTTTTAAATGTTTAAACTAGCGTTTACATAGATTACGGCTATTTTATAGCGAGCTACACCGACTTACTGTATATTTACCTTGAAGCATACGGCCTAGCCTACGCATGACATTTTGGCGTGTGATTTTGAAAGAACTCTGTGGCGATCAGGAATAGAAGAACAGCGACAGGCATCGTGTGAGTGCATTAGCCTACATTAATTATAGCTAGCTACACTGACTTCAACTTATACTTGAAGTATTTACCTTGAAACATATGACCAAGCCTATGCATGAAATTTTAGTGCGTGATTATGAAAGAACTCCATGACGTTCAGGAATAAGTTAGCGATTAGATAGATTGCAATTATAGTCACAAAACATATAATACGGGATCTTTGGACGATTTTTATTTCTTTAAGTTAGAGAGTTTGGACTACTTCTATTCCAAAATTTTCGATCACCAGTGGAGATAGTAAAGGGTGGGTCTAGTGGCGGTTCCACGTTGGGGATGACTTGGGATGAATCCCTCCACCGAGCTTTTTTTCCTTGTCGCCATTTCAGGGAGGTTTACTGGTCCGAGTCGTTACGCCGCTACACATGTCCGCCGGGTATTTGTGCACAAAACAGAGCTGATGACCTTTTTTCGCTTGTCAGCCTTTTCCGGGAAGTTGACATTTGCCGGACAAAACATTGTTAATGACCTTTTTTGCTTGTCAACATGTTTCGGGATTTCATTTCATCCCCAACCAACTTCCTAAAAATTCCTTGCATCTCCACCAAGAATTCTTGGAACCGCCACTGCGTGGGTCGGACGTCTAAAACGCTATATTTTCAAGCCATCACACTGGGAGTCGCCTTCGACCAGTCCATGGGTTAAACCCACTCAACAATTCCCCATGGCCTGGGCCAGGCACCCGTAAAGTCCGCAAATGCGGGAGACTCGGCGGACACAGGGGTCTATGCAAATGATGTATTTCATTTACAGCTACTCTTCCCACATCCTTTACCCTTGGAGACCCGAATATTTATTTACTCTACTTAGCCCCGGCCCTACAAATCCACTGAAAATTGCACATTGGTTAAAGAAATCTCTCATCACTATATTTATTTACATGAACGGGAGTCTCGTCAAAGAGAAAGAAACGAGAAAACGAAGAGAAATTGAGAGCAGAGAGAAAAAAGCAATTATATTATTGATGACGATGAAAATAACGATAATGCGAATGGCATATAGGCAATGTGCAGGCAATGCATTTGCAGGTCCTGTAGAGTGTGGGGCAGCTAAGCCTCTGTTCCCGTCTACTGCACTGTTCCTGCATGTCTGTCGTTGCGTTCTGTAGAGAAACGATGCACGATAAATATCTCTTAAACGACCGTCTTCATTCAACATTTACAACGGACGAGGATTCGGCAACGCTGCGTCGACGGAATATAACTGCGTCTGATCGAGAAACTTTTTACTCTTTCTGTCATCGTCATCGGCATAGAGAAGGGGGACTAGAGAAAGAGAGAGAGAGAGAGAGAGACAGACAGACAGACAGACAGACAGACAACAGACATACATACAGACAGACAGACAGAGACAGAGACAGAGATAGCTACAGAGGGAGAGACAGAGAGAGACATACAGACAGACAGAGAGACAGAGAGAGACACACAGAGAGAGACGCAGAGAAAGACAGAGATACAGAGAAACAGAGACAGAGAGACACGCAGAGAGAGCGAAGGGTCAGTCGATATAATCGTGGACAGGTGGAGAAATGACAAAGAGAAACATAGTGGAGTCGCATAAGAACGCAGCAATCGGACAGACGATTATTACTATTTCAAATCTTGACTTTTTCTTTCCACGACAGTCTGTTCCTTAGAAGGAACCTATTACATTTTGCAGCTGTCCGCGGTCTGTGCATAATACGACGCCTTAATTAACCCTCGCACTCGCACCGCTAAGGTTGCATTTTTCAGAGATCTGACTGATGTGATGATATATTTGTAATGGCTTTTAGGTGCCTACATGGGGCCTATGACATACATTTGTATAGTTTTCAGTCTTTTTCTACAGGGTGGAAGCCATGACCATTCTACCGAAGGTATCCGAGAAGTTGGTGGAAATCGCTCATCGAATTTCCCTTATTAACTATGGAACGCCAGTTTTTCAGAGCTTTTAGCCCAGAACCCAACGGTGTATATTTTTTTAAATTTTCAAAGACTTGCTGGCAAAGACAGAGGATGGTGGCGACCTCCCTCTAAGACGACGACGTTGCGAGAAAAAGTTTACTTCGCGAGGATCAGTTTCACTTCCATTTAATTGTGGTGTATAGGCCCGTTAAGGGTCGTGATCTTTTCAGCAACAAGATTCGGGAAGACGAATGGAGTATAGATTCATTCGGTTCCTTTGAGAACTCTAGTGACTAAGATAGCTAGGTGTTTGACTAATTTGTCTTTACTGAAAGCTGTACTTATGGCTGCGCAAGCCTCGATATGTATGAGCGAATGCATGGATCGGCTAGATTAGATACCGGCTGTAATTCGACTAGAGAAGAGCCATCTGGCGAATCTGCGAATTCCTATGGTCTTGTAGTTGTCGGTCTATTTGAAGTCGCGTTCGCTGGAAAAGTCCGAGTACAGTATCTTCCCTATAATTTCTATCACCAGGAAGAATATCCTGGTGGAATGGAGTGGTTTGAATAATGCATTTCTGGCTGTGAGTTGCTGAAAGAGTTCTAAACTTATTGCTGTGTGAAGTGCACGTATCATCTAGGCTTATCGCGAGCGCGGAATGTAATTATTACAGTGCGTTTGATTAGTTGCAGCTTGTTTGGTAGTCGTAGGTTTTCCAGTCATTTTCTTTGTTGTCTGGGATTTTGGACAGCTGTCTGAGTTTTCTCAATAAAACCAGGTCTCGGCGTTCGCTCATCGTCTTGAGCAAACGATCGCTGCCTTGAATAGACGTCTTGCGAGTCAGTCTCCGCCAATACACTAAAATTGGTGGAGACTCCGGTCGCGTAGTCTACGAATAACAGCGTTCGACCAAGTCCATATCGTAGAGAAATAAATAACAGCAGTCAAAGAAAAAACCGATTCTTCTTCATGAGCGCTCCGGTCAACAACACAGTCGGGTATTGTCAACTTCGAAGTGGAAGAATCCTGAATCCGGAAAAGGCACAACAGCACGAAAAATCAGAAACATCCGCCGAGTCAAGTTCATCTTCAGCACCAGGTCCATCCGCTGAGTCGACTTCATCTTCAGCACCGGGTCCATCCGCCGAGCCGTGTTCTTCAGGCATCAGACTTTCGTCGTGTCGTGATCCAGAATCAGTCGTTCAACTCGAGTTATCTTGCCGGAGGACGTTGCCTACTTTCGACCAAGAGTCACCGCTGGAAGAGTTTCAACGTGAGTCTCAAATCTTCTTTTACACTGACAATATGGCTGAAGGTTCTAACTCGCTCCTTCCAAACCCGTTTCATGGAAAACCGGACGAGGACATTCATGAATTTTTGAAAAATTTTGAATTATGGGCCACCTTTCGCAGAGCAGACCGCGATTCCCGACGAGCAGCTCTTCCTTTACTTCTGAAGGAGGGCGCTGCTGCTTGGTACCATACTCAATCATCGCGAGTTAGAGACTCTATTGACGATCTAAAAGAGGCTCTTATTGAACGTTATGGACCGCAGGCGGCTCACGCATGGAAAAGCACTGCCGACCTGTGGCTACTAAAGCAAGCAAAGGAACAATCCACTGACGACTACATTACAGCAGTGGTCAAGGCGGGCCAGAAAATCGGAGTCGCGGAAGAACAGCTATACTTCGTTGCCCTGAACGGCCTCCGTCCCAGCATTCGGCAACATGTTATTCAACACCAGCTGAGCTCTCTTGATGATCTGCGTCAATGGGGGCGAATTACTGAACTATCCCTTCGAGATAGCGCGCTTGACGACTCGCCGCTTGAAGCAACTGCGAGAGAGTTGGCGGAGATGAAGGCGGAAATCAGGAAGTTGCGCATCAACACTGTCAATTCTCCGTCCCGTTCAACCTCTCCATCTCCAGATGCTACTTCATCGCAGCGCCGGGTTCAATTCAGGGAAGACGTCCGTCGTCCGTCGCAGCAGACAACCTTCAATCGCCGGCCAGTCTCTACATACCAAAGTCGAGGACAGAATCGAACGAATCAACCACAAGAGATTAACCAAGGAACGCTACCCCGCTGTGACTACTGCGGTGGTAAGCATGTTAAAAATTTCACTTGTCCTGCGCGCGATAAAATATGTTATTACTGTCATCGGCGTGGTCATTTGCAATCTGTGTGCCGCGCAGCTCGGTTTACACGATCGCAGCAGCGACCATAGGACAGTGCACCCGTCCATTTAGCTGGAATGGACAGGGTCAGTACAGCCAGTATAACATCTTTCAGCAAAAACATTATACCTGTTCAAGTCGCGCGATTTAAAATACTGGCATTGATTGATACAGGTGCATATTTTTCCATCGTGTCGGAATATTTTTTGAAACGTTTAGCCTTGCCTCTGCGTAGGTTGGAGGACACAGAAATTCAAAAATTAGCTTTGGCGGACGGGAAACCTGTCGACATTTTGGGAAAAGTTGAAATTACAATCAAAATTAATGGACTTTCAATTCCTTTCGAATGCTGTGTCCTGCCAAACATCGCTTATGACCTCATTCTAGGTCTTGATTTCTTAGAGGCAACGCAAGCGAAAATTGATTTTAAGGAACGTCTTTTGACATTATATGACAACATGACTGCTGCCGCATTTACGTCATTTCAGAAAGGGGTAAACGTTTTATTTCCAAAACGCCCAACAGTTTTGCCTCCCCACTCTGAAATTTTGGTTCCCATGTCAGTACCAAAACACATAACACCGCAGTTGTGTTTAATTGAACCTCTGAAACCACAAAATCGTCAACAATTTTTAATAGCGCGAGGTTTAGTTCATACATTTCCATCTGCGACTATATGCCGTGTGTTGAACCCGACAGACCGTGTACTCTGGTTATCTCCACGTCGACCATTAGCATCAATTGAGCCTGTTTCTCAGGATGATATTTTTGGTGAACCATCTTCATCTTTGTCAGATAATTGTAATATGGATATTCCTATACTTCCTACTCTGACACACAGACATACATCGTCAACTTCCAATTTGTGCACTATTTCTTCATCTGAAGCAACTGATGATTCTAAAACAGATAAAAATAAAAATACGCCTACTGTCACATTGGATAATCTAGGTCTCAAATATCATTCAGATTTGTTAACAGATTCGGAGAATCAGAGATTGAAAGATTTATTAGAACGAAATATTGATGTTTTTGCTAAATCGCTAGAGGATTTACAAGGTACGAATTTAACTCAGCACGCAATTCATACAACCACTGAAGTACCAATTAGACAAAGGTGCTATCGACATTCTGCTGAAGCTAAGAAAGAGATAGACAGTCAAGTGGAGCAAATGTTAAAAGCTGGGGTTATCGAACCATCCCAGGCAGTTTGGGGTTCTCCAGTAGTTCTTGTTAAAAAGAAGAATGGCGAAATTCGTTTTTGTGTAGATTTTCGCAAAATTAACAAGATTACAATTCCGATTAATTTCCCGCTGCCAAATTTAACTGATGTGTTTGATGCCTTGGCTGATAATCATCCTGCTATATTCAGCGTTTTAGATTTAAAATCTGGCTACCATCAAATTTTACTTGACCCAGATTCTAAGGAAAAGACGACCTTTGTGACACATTCGGGTCAATATCAATTCTTACGCTTGCCATTTGGCTTGTCCAACGCGCCTGCGTCATTTATGAGTCTTATGGCACATATTTTCAAGGGCATGACCTTTCAATCAGTGTTATGTTACTTAGACGATATTTTAGTTTTCAGTAAGAATTTTGAATCGCATTTAGAGCATTTGCAAGAGGTTTTTGATCGCCTTACAGCCGCGAGATTGAAATTACATCCTAAAAAGTGTTCATTTGGACTGCCTAAGGTATTGTACTTAGGTCACTATTTGTCAGCTACAGGAATCGAAGTAGACCAATCCAAGGTGAAACTTGTTCAAGAATACCCTCGTCCAAAAACGCAGAAAGATGTCCGTTCTTTCTTGGGTCTTGCTGGATACTATCGTCGTTTTATCCAGGGGTTCAGTATTATTGCAAATCCACTTCACCAGATGTTAAGAAAGGACGTTGAATTTCTTTGGGACGACCATTGTGAAAAATCATTCAATACCTTGAAGCATGCTTTGTGCAACGCTCCAGTTCTGGTTTACCCAGACCTTTCAAAGCCGTTCGTAATAAATTGCGACGCTTCTACCATAGGCATCGGGTATATTTTGGCCCAGGTGGATTCTAACGGTCGGGAGCATCCTATTTGTTATGGTGGTCGCTCACTGTCATCTGCAGAGCGAAATTATTCAATCACGCATTTGGAATGTCTTTCTCTTGTTGAAGCGATTAGAGAATTTAATTGTTATTTAGCAAACTCTTATTTTACTGTATTTACCGATCATATTTTTCATTGAAATTCTTACAATCGCTTAAAATATCAACAACAGGACGTTTGCTGCGTTGGTCACTACTGTTGCAGGGTTATAATTTCGACATTCAGTATAAAAGTGGTCGTAGGAATTCTAATGCTGATGCTCTCTCGCGTCTTTCGCTTCCTCCATCTTCTGCGATCGACAAGGCTGCTGAGGAGTCAATATTTGCGAATGTGGAGCCATTAAGTTCGAGTTTAGAGCCCATTCCCTCTCTCAATGTGATATTTGAGGATGAACTTACAGCTCCAGATTCTGATTCAGTAGTTATTGACGACATTGCGTCACAGCAAAGACTTTGTCCTGATATATCACCCATTATTGACTACCTTGAGAATGGAACTTTGCCTGATGATGATGTGGCAGCGCGTAAGTTAACATTTGAAGCTAATGAATACGTATTGCATGACAATATACTGTACCATTACTTTCAGCCGCGTTCGCGTAACTGCTCTAAATCAACTATTCGTCAGTTGGTAATTCCTAGGAACCTACGTGAGAAGTTACTCCATGGATTTCACGAAGAATCTTCTCATCCGGGATTCCATCGTTGTTACCTAAGTATACGTCAAAAATATTTTTGGAAACACATGCATGTGGATGTTCAAAATCATATTGCATCTTGCGAAAGTTGTCAGCGTTGTAAATACCCCATAAATTCTAAGAAAAATCCTTTGCAATCACTGCCCATCCGTGAAATTTTCGGGCGTTGGCAAATGGATATCCTCGTCCTTCCGCGAAGCAAAGAGGGTTTTCGCTATTTACTGCTTTTTGTCGAAAGTTTGACTCGATTCCCCGAGGCGTTCCCCATGAGAGATCAGAGGTCAGAGACCATCGCTGACCTTCTCTACTCTCAAATCATCACCCGCTATGGGAGTCCGAAATCACTATTAAGTGATCGTGGGGCAAATTTTCTTAGTAGTATTGTAGCGGAACTTTCTCGCAAGTTTGGCATTCATCGTTTGCACACTTCCGGTTTTAGGCCACAGACCAATGGGGCTTGTGAAAGAGTAAACCGTCATTTGTGGCAATCCCTTAGGATTCTCTGTAAAGATCAACAGGATTGGCCGCAATTTATTCCATCTATTTTGTTTTCTATACGTGCTGTTACAAGCGCTCGTTTGAATTATTCGCCATTTTATTTAATGCACGGAACTCAGATGAGACTTGGTGTGGATCTGTCGTTGCCTAATATGGAAGACGAAGCAATTACTCCTGAAGAGCATGCCTTAAATATAACAAAGCGATTGGCCGCTGCACATCAAGAAGCTACGGACAGAACTAAAATCATGCAAGATTCAAATAAACTAGCACACGATAAGAACGTTGCAGAACCAACGTTTCAACCTGGTGACCTAGTTTGGTTAATGACTCCTCAAGTGAAGAAAGGGTTGTCGAAGAAGTTATCACTCAGATACGCAGGTCCTTATTATATTACAGCGAAGGTAGGTAATCACACTTTTATGCTGCGTCACAATCAAACCAACAAGATTCTTTTCCACCCTGTGAATTCAGAACGTTTAAGACGCTACGTTGACCGTCGAGATTACACTACCCCACCTGCTGCTCAACCACAGGACACTTCGGCACCCCAAATATCTCAAGGTGACTCAGGGGACCCATCAAGTTCTAATTCAGAGAAAAATTTTGATTCGCAAAATCTCAAAGTGCCTGACGAAAAATGGCACTCAGCGAATCGTTTGTTGGCTCAAAAGAAAATAGGAAAGAAATTTTCTATAAAGTGGAATGGTCGGATCCGAAGTTTAAGCCCGAATGGATTAATGAACGTGATGTTACCGACGCGTTAAAGCGTGCATTTTATGTGACTAGAACGAAAACGGGTCACAGAAGGAAACGACGAAATTAAACATTATAAATAAATATGCATAGAAAGCAAAAATATGTGACCGAACACTGATAGAGCCACTTTCACAAATGTGTTTATTTTGCCTGGCCAGGCATTGCTGCTTGTCGATTTTCTCCTAGGGTCCATAGGACGATCTTCATTGACGTCTGACGGGAGAAATTATTCTAGATATTATCTGCGAGACTGTCCTCTAAGTTGAAGGTAGAGGATCAAACAGCCAGTTAGTGAAGTGGAGGCTCTGATATTTCCACATCGAATTTTGTTTTATTGTTGTAGGATTCTGGTTTCAACTTTTGCTGTTATGCATCAGTTGCTCGGTCACCGCCAGCGTTAACACAGAAGATAGTCAGTTTAGACATGGTTACGGCGTCTATTTTAAATCTAGGGGTCATTTTGAAGTGGTTACCGATACTTACTACCATGTTTTGATTTTAAATTGCCAACATTTGAGATAGAAGATGGGAATCATTCACTTGCTTGTATGAGCCACGAAAATTTATCAAGCACTCAGTCGTGTCAGAATGCCTTACCATACTATGTTGCTTTACGGAATTGCAAAAGACTGCTCATTCTCAAATTAGGCAGTCTATTCGCCAGATCCACTCTATTTTGCGAACACAGAGATCGGATTCGCTGCCACAGAAATTTAAGCGTGGGTGGTTTGACATAATTGGTAATTTTGAGTTACCATCTTTTCGGCTTAGCGCGAAAATCAGATATAGAGGTCTTAGAAGATCGTATTAACATTTTAAGCCAACGTGACAATCGAATTCTGCAGGATTTCGAACATCAACTTACGAATCTGGCCAGTGCGTCAAGCATTTTGAATAAGAGGGTAGATTTAATAAAGGAACAATTATCGCAACAAGAAAAATGGCTGATTGATTTGTCTCAGCAATTCAGAACCTCTTGGGCTAACAGTGTACATTTTTCTGCTTTTCTCACTGCTAGTCTCCTTAATTTTACAAGGGTGTTAGATCATCTTACGCATCTTCGCTTGGCTGCGGAAGAATTGTTATCTGGTAGATTGCATCCGGCTTTATTACATCGTTCGCATATTCAGCATGCTTTGAATCGCATTGCCAATGAGTTACGTAATAGGCACGAACCTGCTCGTATACTCCTCCGTGACGTCTTTTTATTATAAGCGTCCATTCTTTGTGGCTGCGAAGTCACATACCCTGCTTTACGTTACAATATCTGTTCCAATCTCAACAATACCGTCACCCTTTATTTTATACGAAGTGATTAATTACCCTAAAAACGATAGCTGATACGCATCAAATTTCCACACTGCTGGTTAATCTGCCTAAGTTTTTTGCGATTTCTTCAGATCAGCGTTTGTTCGCTACATGGGACTTTTTACCGAACCTCGAATTGGGAGATTATTCGTATTTCTTGGACATTGCAGACATCACTTTAAAATCTGATTTGAATACATGCATCGTAGCTTTATTTAAAGATGTTGCAACTGATGTTTCAGAATTATGTTCTTTTAAATTGTTGTCGGATAGACCAAGCGTATTGATTCCAATCCCTCCTGATTCTGTTATCATGGAAAATACTTTTAACCTGTCACTCACCTGCAAGGATTCAGCACCACAACCCTTCAATGGTTGTCTCTCGTGTGTTGCTAAGATTCCTTCTGGCTGTAGTTTGAATTCTTTGAATGGATATATACCTTCTCAGACTCCACAAATTCGGAATTTCTCTTCTGCAAAGTCTCAAGTTTCTCTTGAGTATGGCGCAAATAAAATTATTTTACAGTACTTGTTTCATCCTGATCAATGGATGGCCATCGGGTCTGACCACTTGTTCAATCAATCATTGTCGCTTCTTCTTCCTCCTTTTCAGATTTCTAAGACTAATTCTAAAGGTTTAGCAGCACTAGAGGAAGATTTTGAGACGACTATGCAGGCGATTCAACAGGGGGCGCTTCTGTTTCAGAACGATTACAATGCGTTAGTCAGTGAAGCTCGTCAAACATCGGTCGATAAGTCTCATAATCAAGTGCTGATTTATGGATTTTCATTGGTATCTGCTGTTTCATTGATTCTAATTATTGCCATAAGTTATCTTTGTTTTCGAGTAAACAAGTTAGCTGTTTTGCTTATGACAATATCAGTTCGAACACGTTTGACAGAAGCCTATCCGCAGTTCATATATCCACTCACCTCAACCCTACCATCCACGGACAATCAGTCGGCTAGTACGAGTCAATTCTATTTACTTCTGGTTATCTTACTCCTTATCATATTATTTCTAATTACTTACATAATTCTACGTTGTCGGCGCTCAAAGAAGGCAGCCAATAGCTCTTCGAATAATTTTTTGGTTCTTCGTTTTGCGAATTCTCAGCGTTATGTAGACATTCGCTGGTTTGGGTTCCAGTACCAAATTTCAGAGTGCGAGTTAAACGCCAGGTCTAATATTACAAATGTCCGTCTACAGCGTTATAATTGCCTCGCTATGATACTAACCTTCTCCTGGAAAATTGAAATTCGTCATGTGTCAACTGATGTGTGTCTGATCCCACCAGGTCAGATTCACATTGACTGGTTCCAAGTATTTCAGCTGAAAAGAATTGTGGGGATTCACAGAACATTTTCTGTCACTTTGTGGCTTCATGAAATTCGCTTACAAAATTTCCTACAGATACAGCCACATGTGCTTTCGGCAAATGACTCAAATGAGTTAGAGACCAATCAAATCCCTGTGGCAGCAGTTCGCAATCTAGAGTCGGAAAGACTTTGAATTTGTTTTTATTCATTAGTCGCTTAATTAGTTAGTATTTGTAGTAAGCTTAATTGTGTATTCGAAGCATAATTATGGACAATCATGCTAACATATTTACTCACGTGTGATTAGTTGAACAATTGTAGTTGTGTATGCTAAAGTTTGTTTCTTATATTTAGCAGAGGTGTATCTACATATGGGAGTCAGTGGGACCCGGTCCTCTGATTAAGTGATTGGCTTATAGGCCTACAGGCTAACATGCATCATGTGAGGTTGATTCATACATTGTCGGTTTTCCTCACGCTTGGAGGGGGTACCCAGGACACCCCCTGGCAATGGATACGCCACTGATTAGTGTGTGAGATTTAAGTTTTGAAATATGCTTTATTGTACTGTATATAGGCGTTAACCTTTGTGGGAGATTCCACTGAATTCGATCGCATAGACTGGGGAAATGGAAATGGGGAAATGAATAGCCCTCAGTCCCTCCAATTAGTTTCTTCTTTTGTCAGGAGAAAAGGCTACTTGAAAATATAGAGTTGAGTTACCCCCCATTTTCATCAAAGTTCACGCCTATGTTGTTTTATTTTTGTTTGCTTTTTGGCTGGTGTATACGCTGTGGAGACAGGACTCTTTAGATGTAATCTTCCAAGGTTTTTGTGAAAAATCCTCTTGTTGACCAAATCCTCATTGATAATCAATGATATATATGTATATTCCAAACCTAAACACATAAATAAGAAATTTGTCATTCAAATATATTTTGATAAAAATGACTACATGTTATTTTTTTTAACGAGTGTGCTCGGGTTAAAATCCAATTGGTTTTGTTTAGATCTATGTAGATATAGGGAAAAGTACATTGGGTGTACAGAGAAAATTCTTCCCCCCCATCTTTCTAACCCAAGTGTGTTATTTTCAGATGGTTCTATCGTCTATTTTCGGGAATCAAAGTCTTAGTGTGAGACTTGTGTGTTTATCATAGACTTACCTCTCCGGTAACGGCTCTATGAGCTTTCCTTATTGTAAATCGTTTTGGGTCAATAGGTTATCTCTTCTTGGAGTCAGTTTCCAGTAGTCTACAGAACACTGTATTTCCGAAGCATCGATAAATAGCCATAGACTGTGGTTTGTGCAGGTGTAACAATTGTTTCCGATAAAATCCTGTCAGTCCATTCTCCTTCTAAAATAATCTTATAGCTTTGCAGCTATAGCGCCATCGGCCCAATATATAAGTTAATAATTTTCAATCCACTCTGTACCAAAAGCTTTTCATAAATTATTGAATTTTTTAAAATTTATAGTTAATACTAGGTTATTGAATATTAACAAACATTGATTATTTCTAGAAATATCATTAGTTAGGATTAGTAGTAGTAGTGTTATTAAATATTATACAAAATAATTTATTATTATGGGTTATGAACAACATCAATTTACAGCGACAGTTAGTAACTCCAATGGAGTAGGAGTATAGCTTCCCATAAATAATCTACAACATAATAACAGTTTCAATTTTCATTGACAAATAAGTTAGTTAATAGCTTTGTTATAGTCATAACAGTATAACTGTGTCATTACAGTAATTGTGTTTCATTTTCGAGCTTATATCTTCGTGGTTATCGATATACATAGCATTTTGAATTGACTTTTTGCATGAACAGTCGTTAAAAATAAGTTATTTTTTGTCGATTCGTTCAAACTGCTTTGACATTTTTTAAAAATTTTGCAACATATAATTATGAGTTATAATATTTAAACACAATTGTACCTTATCGAGGAAACGCCATAATTCCTTGTAATTATCCACCCGACCCAAAGGCCAGGATAACGAGATTATCGTTTCCTTGAACAATAAAAATTATTCCAAAGAATACGGTTATTGGCCCATGGCCATGAATCCCAGTCCCTATTTGAGGTTGTGGAGCTGGTCTTCAGGGCGGCTGATCGCCTCCTGTAAAAAAACAAGTCCACATTTTATTGAACGCTTAATGAAACTCCATTGTATGAATTACACTCGAATGTTTACGTATAAAGTGCAAATTACTATGTTTTTGGTTTGTGTGTGTGTGTACTGATTGATGCTTTTCATGTTGTCTATTGTGTGCTTTATGTATTTCAGAGGCGTGGCTAAAGTATTCTGTGTCCGAGGGGAGACAGACTATGAAATTGGCGCACCTATCTTGGCGCCGAGAACATTTGTACCCCTGCCCCCTGTAGCTACGCCCCTGTAGCATTTTGCTTTTCATGAATTCAGCATTGCTTCGTATATTTTGGTTACTTTCACTTTGTGCTCAGTGTAGGGCACCGTTTTCTGCGTGGTATTTAATTTCATTTACCTATACTACATTCTACCAAAATTTAATGGTCTTGAGGGTTAGGCTACAGTACTTTAAAAAAAATCGGACTTTCGACGTTTCAAAATTTATCGAGTTTTGAAAGCAGAGAGAACAGTCCCGTCGACATGGTTGTGCGAAATTTCAAAATCTAATTAGTTCAATTTCTCACTCAAAACGCTCCATAGAATTCAAATTTTTATACAATATTCAAGTGACTTACACACTTGTTTCCTTTTTGAGAAATGGACAGCCACAGTTCATAACTGTCGGCCAAAAGTAATTCTTACTAAAATATCTCCACTCTCTTTTTCAAATTTATCCAGACATGTTTTATTTTCTTAAGTCTTTGAGTGTTATACTTCCTGCAAATATCGATTAATACCAAATTCATACGTAATAGATTTAAAATTCTTACCTGACCAGGATTGTTCGCGTTTTGGGAATTCATAATTCCTCGGCAAAAGCTCGTCAGCAAATGATTCGGTTCTAGATGAAGAGCCGTTATTATCTTCTTTTGCGGGACGCAAAAGTTCTTTTAGTAGGACGGGATGTGGTGTATAGGCCCGTTAAGGGTCGTGATCTTTTCAGCAACAAGATTCGGGAAGACGAATGGAGTATAGATTCATTCGGTTCCTTTGAGAACTCTAGTGACTAAGATAGCTAGGTGTTTGACTAATTTGTCTTTACTGAAAGCTGTACTTATGGCTGCGCAAGCCTCGATATGTATGAGCGAATGCATGGATCGGCTAGATTAGATACCGGCTGTAATTCGACTAGAGAAGAGCCATCTGGCGAATCTGCGAATTCCTATGGTCTTGTAGTTGTCGGTCTATTTGAAGTCGCGTTCGCTGGAAAAGTCCGAGTACAGTATCTTCCCTATAATTTCTATCACCAGGAAGAATATCCTGGTGGAATGGAGTGGTTTGAATAATGCATTTCTGGCTGTGAGTTGCTGAAAGAGTTCTAAACTTATTGCTGTGTGAAGTGCACGTATCATCTAGGCTTATCGCGAGCGCGGAATGTAATTATTACAGTGCGTTTGATTAGTTGCAGCTTGTTTGGTAGTCGTAGGTTTTCCAGTCATTTTCTTTGTTGTCTGGGATTTTGGACAGCTGTCTGAGTTTTCTCAATAAAACCAGGTCTCGGCGTTCGCTCATCGTCTTGAGCAAACGATCGCTGCCTTGAATAGACGTCTTGCGAGTCAGTCTCCGCCAATACACTAAATAATATCATTTCCATTTAAATATCTTCTCTTCGAATGCATGCTTGGCTTATAGGCTCGATGACCTTAGAAAACAATACAACTGCTGTCAATGTTGTCGACCCAGTCTTTAAGCCAATATGTAATGCTATCTGTCAACGAGGAATCGCACACAATTGAAAGAAGATATGTGAAATCCGATGCAGCAGAGAAAAATGTCATGGGTGCGTGCTATATTTGGTTCACGAAGCAAGAGAAGAAATAGATAATGGATCATGTAATCTGATGTTATGACCAGGATAAAAGATTTCTTTAATACAGTACACTGTCGACTATTGTGTCTGGCACAACATGTCACCGAACCAACAAGAGGATGCAACATAATGCGTCAGACGAACAGTTAGTCGGGAATGTGACGCTAGGACAAAACGTAGTCAAAGGTGACCATCGGACAGTGACATTTGACTCAGTGGCGGCTCCAGGATTTGGCAAGTGGGAAGGGGGCGTTGGGGTGGCAACTTCTAATCATGGGGGGCCCTGTGGAGCCGCCACTGATTTGACTTAGTAACTAAAATAGGCCTAATTAACAGGAAACATTTAGAGCACACGGAAACGAAATACTAAAATTTATTCACGAGAAAATTTCGATGAAGCCAGAAAAATAATTGGAGATATTGACATAGATGGTCGACGAAAGACGAAGAAAAACCTCGCAGCCAAATCTCTGCGTAGTTGCATGACGCTGAATTTATCTACAAGCAAACATGTTCTTCGTATTTAGCCAGGTATGTTAACAAGGACTTAGCCCTCAAGGCCAGGACCAAGACCAAGGACTCAACCCTCAAGGCTAGGACCAGGACCAAGAACTCACCCCTCAAGGCCAGGCCAAGACCAATGACTTGAAACTGGTCCTGAAGAAGTCCTTAAGGCCAGGACTAAAGCCAAGGACTAACAGCCCTGAATTTAGCGAGCATTTTCAAAAGATAAGTTTATTTTTATATAAAAATATTTTTTAAAATTTATATAAAAAAATAACCTATCTTTTCGAAAATGCTCGCTAAATTCAGCGATGTGGAGTCCATCACTAATGGACTCCACGTGGTCTATTATTTTGTGTCCACTGTTGCGTCTAATCCTCTCCTTCAGCGTAGAGAAAGCGTTCCATTAGCAGCGGAAAGATATTATAATCGGCGAATGGACTCAGGTGTCAAATCTCTGTTGGCGTGCGCCAGGTGTGCCAGGTCTTAGTTTCCTTTCAGTAACTTTTTTAAAATCTGTGGCGTCCCCTAACGAGTCATCGTCGGCGTTACTATTCGCTCCCATTTGAAGAATAGAAGCCGGCAATGCAATTAACCAAACATCCGTGTCGTCATTCCGGAGTAAAAACTACTGTACAAATACACTTTGTATGATCTGGATTATAACATAATAATATTTTGAAAGAAAAAGCGATAGGATCTTCATTTCAGTCTCGACAATTCTAAGACTCAGTAATAGTGCTCATTTTAAACCCCAATTCTACATTGCTGTATTCCTTTCCAGATGTTTTGACGTAAAGACATGAAATACACTTGTAATTAAAATAGATTGCTGCAAATTCGATACAAATAATAATTGGGCCTACAGTGTAGGTACATAGATCAATGATCTGTAATCATAAAGTCGTCGAAAATATGGACCATTACACAAAAAGCTTTCAGAAAGAGATTACTTGCCTTTGAAAAGAATTGCTACTGGAAGATGCTGAGGATTAGATGGGTTGAGAATTTAAATGAGCAGAAACAAGAAACTATACAAAAGCAGAATTGTATGCCTTCTCCAGAAAAAGTGTCCTCAAGTTTGAAATTTTTTTTTGAATTTTCATTTTTGAAAGTGTATGACCTCCCCTATATCTGCCCTCCAAAATAATTGTAAACAGGGGTGTCAAATTCTGTGTTGAGTCTAGAATGGCCGCTTTTAGTGATATAAAAATAATAAAATGACGCATAAGATAAAGCAATAATAATTGTGTCTCATAATAAATGAAAGATGACAGGAGATCAAAGCCCTGGCGTTTTGAATCATGATGGTTCCAACAAGAATATCATTTACAGACTGAAAAATGATTTGATGACGTTTTGGAATGGTGTAAGAAGCCAGGAAGAACTTAGTCACAGAGCTCCAAATAAAGGGCCACTGTCCTTCAGAGCAGGATGGCGCCATACTACTTTTAACTATGTCTGTTTGGGATGATAAGATGACGTCACCACCCCTAGAAAGCTAATTTTTGTGTAAGTAGTGGTGACCTTTTTTAGCTTGTCAGATTTTCAGTGTCTGTAATTCAATTAAAAAGTGGGGGTGTAACACCCTTTTACAGGAGGATGTAAAAGATAAATCCATGACTGTCCTTGACTCATAAGATATTGTAGAGAAAATTGTGTTTCATCTACTGGCGTTAGGAATAATATGGATGGTTCCAACAAGAAAGGAAGGCTACACAGAGAAAATGGTATGTGGACATTTTGGAATGGTGTGGATCGGCGGCCTGGGCAGAGCTCCAAATAGAAAGGGCTGGGAACAGACTGGGAGGATGGCGCCAGACAGTGGCGAACGCTGATTTCATGGGTTTTAAAAATTTTCGTCGATAACGACGACGGGGTTTGATTATCAGTAAAATCGCTTTTGTAATTTTATTTTCTTATGCATTAAATTGAGGATATTTTCAGTGGCGTAGCGAGAGCATTTGGCACTCGGGGAAAGGTATAATTTTTTTGCCCATTAACCCCAAAATATATTTATATTGAAACAACACATTTTAAAGAAACTGTTGTTTTACAGTTTTTTGATAATAAAGACATTGGCTTTAATTTAAATTTCAGGATATAATAAATGGCAAATAAATTCTCATTTTGAAACAAAAGTATTTATTTGAATATGACCTTTTCTACTTTAAAATGTTGTTTCATTTATGATACAATAAATCAAAAACATGGTTTCTGACAGGCAGACTGCAGTCTTCGGGGTCCAAGCTTTCTTTGTTTTGGGCCCCTAGCTACGCAATTTGGATGTTTTATGTTTGTCAAAACATACAGATCTGTTGAGCTTTCCAATTCAATTGCTTCATTACTGGATCGAGGTTTAAAATAGCATTTCTCTGCTCTAGGCATAATAGGCACTAACAATCTTCGGGAGAAATACAAGGACCCTTAGGCAGAAGCAGTCACTGTCTTATGTTTAGGTTCTGCATTTATTTTTAAACTTTGGTGGTGAAATCTTTTTTGCGAAATGGCAGATTTTTCAGTAATCTTTGTAATGTAATTACAACTCAAACATGAAAAACTGGTGGTGACCTTTTACAGGAGGTTTTAAATTGTTCTGCAAGAACATGGGCCCCAAACCACAAAAATGTGAAGTTCAGCGTTTTCAAGACCTAACTCGGTTCTGGACATTTTCACGGAAACCGCCTTCCTTCAGTATGAGCATAGAAAAAGATCGCCGGACCCCCTAAAATTTCTATTACCCCATTTGGGCATTTAGGCCAATTCCCCGACCACAGGCCTGGGGACTAGGGACTTCAAGGACCCTAAAACAAGGTTAATTTCGTCGGAGAACGGATGGAAACGACGTTTCCATTGTTACTACGCCCAGTTTTCATTTTAAAAAGTCAATAGTCAAGGGAGTGGAGCTTTCCCGTTGTTATCATTTTGTCAATTTACTCCTGCTACGAAAGCCATAAAATATAGCGTTGAAGATACAAATATAGAAATATAGTTCTTCATCTAAAAATACTTAAGATATTGCAGATACAAATTTAATAACGTTTGTACATCTAAGTCACTGTTAGACTGTAAACAATGTAAGATGAGCGAGCACTTAAGCTGTGTTACAGTTTGTTAACTTGTCGATTCTTTTAACGTAGCCAATCGGAGAGCCTACTAGAAATATAAACAATGACAGTGTTCTTTTAATATAGATCATCTTTTAAACTTTGTGAAAATTCCTGAATTTAGAACTGGCCAACCTTTTTATGAAACAAGTATTGGGACGTTTTAAATTTTGACCATCAATTAATCACGCAGTAGGGTCTATTTGTTTTGTTGCCTTTTGTCACATTGTTTATAGCTAGTGGCGACAGAAACGATGTAGCGCTCATATTAAAACTGCTAGTAACTGGGACCTGTACAAAGTTGCATAGCTCTTTTCAGGGAAGTAAAAGTGATTGTCGACGGAATCGATAAACAGGGCCAGGCGGTCTGGGGGAGCACTCGATTATAAATATGTAAAGTTTTCAATAATATGAATAGCCCATGGTTTAACTTTAGTAGCCGGCGAGCACTATACGACCTCTTCGACTGGGAAAAAACTCCGCTGGGAAGCAAAAAAGGCCATCAGCTAATTTCAAAAGATGTAAAAGAGGCTGACAAGCTTCAAAAAGGGGTCGCCAACCTCCGTTTTTATTGTGCTCAGTCAGGCGTGCAATTTCACGGGCGGGCCTGTGTATATGTAAACAGCAGCCTTTTGACTTTACTATTTAATTAAATTACTCCATAAATCAAAAGTCTTATTGGACTCAATATTTGTGCTATCAAATAAGATGGACATGGGTTTTATTAAGACTGCGGGTTGTTGGGTTGGGTTGGATTTGGTTTCGTCATAAATTTAGGCAGTTGTTGGCCACCTGTTGGGTTAGGGCATACGAAGACCTTAAATGACACACCTGATTTTATAAAAAAATGGTTACGTTTTCCGCATTTTTCTATAAAACTTTGAAAGTCTGCAATTTGCTTTCTGTCTCTGTGTGCGTTAGATCGTAAATGTAATGAACCCGAACTTTCTAAAGTCTCAAGCAGAACGACGTCTTGAGCCCTGGTTCACAAACAATACACAGTTGTTTATTTATATATAGATCATCTTTTAACGAATAAGTGAAAATAATCATGAATATAGAACTATTTAATTTGCTTATGCTTTCTCGATATTGACCAGCGACGTGAAGATAGTATTGAGCGACTATCAATTGATCACGCAGTATTTTGGAATACGATGTGTAGCTGTCAAATTAGTATAGCTACTTTACTAGAGGGAACTTTGTGGCACCCCATATTCGGTAAATCCAAGTTGTGGACCCGTACAAATCCCATGATAGCATTTTGAGGAGAAGTGAGAGTGATTGTCGACGGAATCGATAAAATAGTTGCATGGCTCTAGGTTCCATTATAAATCGTTATTAAAGTTTTCAAGGTATGCAAGCTGAATTTTGGTTTAACTTTAGTATTAATTATAACACGGACGTCCTCTTCGACTGGGGCAGACGCCAATGGGAACTTATAATGGCGGAAAACGTTCCCTCAGCGACCCATCAAAAATTTTAAAGTCCTTTTGAGCAGTCATTGACAAATTGTTGCGGCGCAATAAATTTCTATTGTTCTCAGTCAGGCGTGCAATACCACGGAAAAGGGGGTTGTGTAGGAATATCACGTAGCATGCATGGGTTTGATTCAGTTGGGTTGGAGATTTGATGGGTCAGGCGGGTAAGGCTAAAAATGGACCTGTCCATCTCTGGCTGCTATATCGAACCAGTGACCTGCTCTCTAGTCCAACGGCATTACCACTCTGCTGACTTCCCGCCCCCCCATAGTCAGACTAAAGTCTTAAGGAATTTATGAGACTTATGATAAAAATTATATATGTTTAGCCTATCCACATATATCATATATACACATATACAGACATATACACACACACACACATATATATATATATATATATATATATATATATATAGAGAGAGAGAGAGAGAGCCTATACGCCATCGGTAGGCCGAAGGCATTATTAATGAAAAAAATGTCTCGAGACAAAAATTCTGGTTCCTCGAGGTAGGAAATTGAAAAAGAGCCATAAACAAACGCTGGGACAAAAAGCTTCCTGTAAGAGATAGATAGAGAGAGAAGAGAGAGGAGAGAGAGAGAGAGAGAGAGAGAGAGAGAGAGAGAGAGAGAGGAGCTGATAGGATTTTGATCTGCCTTAGATAGATTAAACTAGCAAAAGTCCTATGTAGTCGGAATGTCAGAAGAAATATAGGCCTAAGATCAGCTGTCATAAATCACAAAAGGCAAGACTTTCAGGTAAGCGATTTTTAAAACTGAACCCCGAATTTTCATCTTGCATTACCGGCCTTACACTGCTTACTTCTTCTGCCGTCTTTGATGTAGGCCTACTGCCCGAAATTGCGACAATCAGGACAATAGTTCCAAATATCCACCCCGCAAATTTAATCATTTCGGTAGGTTTTTCTGGAACTACTACAAATATGAATTACACACATTTATTTTATATCTACGGTAGTTTTCAGATAAATGGTACTTGCAATATTACAACGATTGCCTAGAGTTTCTAAAGAAATGAAACAGAAGTGTTAATAGTTTCAAATGAAAGAAATGTCCAAATGGCATTGAATATGCATAAAAATTTTATCCCGTCGAGACTTACCTACAGATTCTGGGAGGGCAATGACTATCATGGCAGTGAATCTGCATTCGATATCTCTGACGATACATCTCGCTTTACATTCATGCAATCCATTCCTACTGACCATTACGCTGCTGTTTTTGAAATTGTATCTTTAACGCCGAAGGAAGTCCATTGGTAGTGGCAGCTAGGTATATTAGTATGAGCAGAACATTTCAATCTGTCGCCAATGGTCTTTCTTATTGGAGTTCCATGACCAATTGCATCTTCACAGATAATTACAGAAATAAATTTCACAAATAATTAATGTCTGCTAGGTAAAAAAGCATTCAACGTACCAGAGGCTGTGTATAACAGACATGGATATGTGTCAATTTTTAAAAACCCAACCCATCATGATTCAGACCCAACCCAACCAACTAAAGCAATATGGTGGTTATTTGGCCCAACATGACTCATCCTAATATATAGGTCCTATATATATATATATATATATATATATATATATATATATATATATATATATATATATATATAATTTCATTATTCATTTCAAATGATATTGCGACGAAATGGGTTGAAGATTAACTCTACATTAATGGCTTATGGCCTATTCAAAGATGATCACTCAGGATTCTGTATCTCTCGAAACGATAGTTGCATGAATGGATCACGTTCCGGTCAAGCAAAAGGATCTAATCGTAATCTCCAATGCCTTAGGTACGGGTTGTGACTATAACTTTTAGACTACATATATATATATATATATATATATATATATATATCTATATCAGATACAGTAATTCGTATCCTCCTATCTAGTTTGTCTCGGTACCATTCTGTAACGAACATTGTCATCACTGTTGTCAAATTTGAATATTTTTGAAATCTAATTTTAATTGATAAGAGAATTTATATGCTAGGTATTTTTCTTACATTCAAGTGTTTATTCTAGGCTATCATTATAAAATTTCTCTGGAAGGGGAGATCATTTTAGTAACCATTTATTTATTTCTTTCTCAATTTGATTTGTTACAAAGTTTTGGACAAAAAGGCTTATGTACCTGTTAAACAATTTTTTATATGTTGGAAATAAATAAAGAAGATGGGAATGGAAATCTTTCTCATTCATTAGAATCAATAGGCCAAAAGTGTTTAAGACTCAGACCTTGTCCCCAAACATTTCAAAATTCCCCAATGTCAAGGTGGCTAGAATAAACACTGGGCTCTATGTGTTTTGGATATCATGCTAACTGATACGAAATATATAGACGCCATTGAAAGAAAATATGTAAAAAAGTGATAGATATTCAAAGAATAAACTTACAAAATATTTGTATGGCCTCCGTTGAACACGAATAATTAGCCTTTCTTGATTTGGTTGTCTGACAAACGAAACGAGATCCGTCCAAATCAATGTCATTATCAAATGTGTGCTCGTATACAATCCTATCCATTGGACCCGATTCCCAATGATTTTTCAATGAGTCTTGTATTATAGAAGTTCTTCCAGATTTTACTCTTGCCAATTGAAATGTGGGAGGAATATTGCCTTTGTAGCTGGTGCTGCATAACACTGTAATTGTGTCAGGCTGTAAATAGCAGTCGTTTGGTCCAATAAAACCACCGGCCTTAATGTTGTTAATTTGACAACCTATTTCTAGACCTGAAATCAAATTTCAAAATCGATTTCTCAAATATAAATCAAAATCCCGAAAAGCTTTACTTAGGCCTAAATTAGATAATTGTTCTGCAGTCTGATTAGAAAATAATTAAAGACTCACGAGTAGGCTATACTATGTTCAAAACGGAGAATGATTAAAAATTAAATTTGGTAGCCTTTTAATAATTGAGCTCAAAATATGATTCAATTTTTTACTTAGGGCTGTCCACTAATTACATAAACAAAATAGGGGAGGGTTTGAAAAAGTTTGACAATTTTTGACATGGGGGATGGGGTCAAGATAAATTTACGTAAACAATTTTATTTTTACAATAAATTTAATAAATCAAAAAAGGGAAAATTAGTCGGTGCATTGGTCATCCATGGTAACACTCGCTCGCCCTTCAACAGCCCACCACTTTAATCCTTAACCGGTCGAGCTCTTGCCTAGGATGTCGTAGTCTTGCATCATCGTATTTTGTTTTTATTCGATGTATATTGTATACTTTTGTCGACAATAGTCCCTCCTGCTGATTAATATTGTTAGCTTTCAGGGGACTTAAAACTTTTTGACATAATTTTATTACGTGAGTCACTGAAAGTTTGACAGTTGTTGACAGTGGGAGGGGATTTAAAATTGCCTTTAAATTGTTTACGTAATTAATGGACAGCTCCTTACCTAGAACAGTCAAATGGGCAATTGCTGACTTGTCTGACCCCCCATCGTGACATACGTAGACACCGGCATCTTCAATTTCCGCTTTCGTTATAATTAAATTACACGACCCAGTTGAAGTGTCTTTCTCGATCATAAATCGACTGTCGTAGGGGGCGAACAATTGGTCTTTAAAATACACGAATCTTTGTTCATTTGTCCCTACATCCACTTGATAATGATACCAGATACTTCGGCTGATGGATCTGATATCGAACAGTTCAGATACGTTGAATCGCCGACTCTCACCTCGGTGTCATTTGGTCGAACAATTGTTTTGAATTTCCCTAACAAAACATACATCCACTTTGGATTCAAAACATATTTTCAAAGCAATTCTTCTCAGGCACATTCTCCACTTCTGTAGCTTTATGACAAATATCTACACGAAACCATCTGAATACCGCAAAAATAAATGCGCTTCTATTCTGTATTTGAAAATCTTCAGTGTAATTTGGACAAGACTATTTTGGCCAACCGTCTCTCTAACGGTCGAACCCCTAAGATTATAAACTGATGTCCATCGAAAGCAGTAGTAGTAGCAGTAGCAGCAGCGGTAGTAGTAGCAGTAGTAGTAGTAGTAGTAGTAGTAGTAGTAGTAGTAGTAGTAGTAGTAGTAGTAGTAGTAGTAGTAGTAGTAGTAGTAGCAGCAGCAGTAGTAGTAAGTAGGTAAGTAAGTAAGTAGAATCTAGTGGATTTATATAGCGCTTTGGGTGTAGTATCGTAGTAGCTCCTTATTCTCGTGCGCTTTGTTTCTCTTGAAATATCTGGAGGCAAGGCGAAATTGTCGGCCGGGCAAAGGTCGGTATACCCATAAGTGTAATTATAGCTATGGGAGGAATATAGCTACAGAGGAAATGACTTTGGAACAGGAAGGTTTCAAGTTTAGACCTACAGGCTTGAGGAGATAATGAAGGAAACAAAGAAAATGAGGATTTAGAACTTGTTGTTTGACCATGTCGTAGGCTGCGTTGGGAAGCGGGAATTGAGTTCCCATGTTCTGGTGCGCATATGATATACGAAACCCCCTAATCGGGCTACATGGAATGTGAGTCTTGATGCTGTAATTGCCGAAACTGTAATATAAATGCTTGTGTCTCATTCTATTGATGAAGGCTAAATAACAAAATAATATAGATAAAATTACTGCTGAGCGCATAGAAGAAGAAAATTGAAGGAATGAGTAAGAACAGAACAGAGCGAGAGAGAGAAAGAGAGAGAGAGAGAGAAGACAAGTTTAGTGGCGGGAAAGGAAAGAATATGCAGGTTCCATGAGGAAAAAATGAAAGTGGAGGTTAGAAGAAAAGACTACTCAGAAAATGTTAGGCAATTTTCTCGCTTGCTTTTCACAAGAAATACAGGTATCAAACAGGTATAAAATTTGCTCCACAGGCTTATCACACGTAGTATTAACCCCTTCAATTTATCTTAGCATTGGTTGAATGTAGGTCTTTGCCAGTTATTTCGTAGCTACCTTTATTTTCTCGATCGCTTATTTTAATTTGAAAGCGCCAACAAGACTTACCACCGACAAGCAATGTCCACAGCAGTGCCAAGAACAGTGCAGTTTCACGAACTCTTTCCGTCATTTTCGTAATAGTCTGTAAGCCACCGTAGATATTACTGTAGTTGACACGAGGAACTGCCGAAAGACTGAGGTGTTTAGTGACAACGTACATCTAGCTATTATGTTCTCTATCTGTTTGGTTTGGCCCATTCCCCTTAGATTGCTCCCTCACGTATCAAACGGGCCATTCCAGCTCTAACTCGGTTTTGGATGTGAGGCGTTTTCGGCTGAAGCTCTAGGCACAGTGGCACCGTTGAAGTTTAATATATAAATTTGCCAAGAGCAAATAGCATTCAGTGCTTTTCAAACACTCGAGTCTAGATTCTTTGGATCTATATTATTTTTATAGCGATCTGTGTTTATCTATAATCCTGGTCGTTTAAATGTTTAAACTAGCGTCTGCATACGGCTATTGTAATAGCGAAGCTACCCTGACGTCAACTTGTATTTGCCTTGCCTAAGCATGAAATGGTTCTTAAAGAACTCAATGGCGCTTCGGAATAAGAGAACGGCGACAGGCAAACAAATGTTTTCTCACTTAGAATTTGCTTCAAGTGGCACGCATTCTCTATAGATATACAGTACATAACATGCACCAGCCATCTAGTTCCTCAATCCTCCATAATTCGAATAATTTGTATGAAATAGAATTTATATATAGAAAGTGGAAAACCCGTGGGTAAAACCCGTGACCCGAGGTGTAGAGGAGGGGATTCTCTATAGATATACAGAGATAACATGACCAGCCATCTAGTTCCTCAATCCTCCATAATTCGAATAATTAATCATGAAAGGTGGAATTTTTAAACAAAGAAAGTGGAAAACTTAGTGACAGCAAACAGGCAGAGGATTATTACTATTTCAAATCTAGATAGATAGATAGATAGACTAGATAGATAGATATCTATTAGAGAGAGAGAGTTGTCGCGGAGAGAGTCTAAAGGGTCGACCGATATAATCATGAACAGGTGGAATTAACAAAACAAAACAAGTGGAGCCAACTTGCAACACAGCGGTTCAGGCATAATTTTCAGATTATTGACTGATGAATCTGGACATTTTTCTTGCCTATACGACAAACTGTTCTTTACAAAGATTTTAATATATTTTCTATTTTATCTGCAGTTGTCGCGGTCTGTGACCATTATTATCAATATCAATGCTTATTGTGGTCTTCCAAGTCGTATCCCCCAACAAAAATTTTTATATTTTAACTGGGGATGAAATTTCCTCGTCAAAAATGTGGAAGACTCAGACCTTGTCTTTAGTCAAGATTCAAAATCCCACCCAATGTCAAGGTGGCTATTATAAACACTGGCCAGCGCCCGGAAAGCAGCAGCAGCCCCGGGCTGCGACCGGTGGGGGCGCATTTTAATCTGAAAAAATTTAAAAATAGCTCTGCGGTGGTTTAAAAGGAAAAAAAGGTCATCAGCCGAATATGAATAAGGCGGCGGGCATGGTTGTTGTTGCTAAAAAAAAAATGTCGTCAGCCCGAAAAATGGAGGAAGGTTTTAAGTTTAGACGACTAAAGGTTTGAGGAGGTCGTGAATGAAATTTAGGAAGCGCAAATTTGGAGCTTATTGTTTGACCATTTGACCATTTGAGCATTGTTTTCATAACGATATTCGAATGGATTGAGAAATTTTCTTGCCATACGTCGGCCAAAATTCTGATAACTGAGCGAGAACGAGACTTTCGAGATGACAAATGTAAGCAAGTTTGTAATACTGTAAGTAGCAAAGAAGTAAGTTTAATTACCGCCGTCACCTTTCTGTCATATATGTAAGCAATTTGATACTGTAAAAGTCATTCGTTAGTGCAAGTAATGAATCTTGTTTTTTCCCAAACGTATACTCTCTGGATTCGGATGAAAAGGTTGGAAGACTAAGTAGCCTAACAAATAAGGAACAACTCTGTCATTTAGAGATTTGCTTTGCGAGTTATTTGATCATAAATGTTATTGGAGGCAACACCATATTGCTGTGGGTTTCAGCGGATACGTTCAAAGAGTGACCTCTTGAAAACTTAGGTTTTAAATAACCATTTTTTAAAAATTAATGCTTTGGATCGTTCAGGTCATTGGTCTTAGTCAAATATTGGGGAGGGCGGATTAGCATCAGGTTTAGGCATTTCGGCTGGGACAAGGTCGTGAGATGGGGAGAGGGAAGAGTATCTCCAAAAATGCAGTTCGATTGACATAAGAGGCTAAATGGTTTTGTCAGTAGGCCTACAATCAGTTTGCGAACCAAGGAAACGGTTTTATGATTAATTTAAACGGAATTTGACTTCAATGTTTTGTTATAGGAACAAATTTTTAATACAGAGAAATCAGGCTAGACACCCCCTAACTGGAATCCCTCATTTGATAAACTTTAGCCGTCCAGGCCATGTTGAATGATAGCATTACATTTCAGTTGTGATAGGTAATGCTCGACAGGGAAATGTCGCAAACAATGGAAATTTTTGATTTAAAAATAAATTTTGCAGTCTGATGCCAGTTTGCAATAGTTAACTAAAATATTAACTTCTGTTCATATTTTATGTTAAAATGTGTTTTTCAGCTCCTGATAAAACGTTCACTTTTTAGGACTACATGTCAATATAACGGTGACCATTGTGTTTTGCCCCTCCTGGAAAAATTTCTTTGGGCGCCCATGTACCAAACCATTGTGCATTCTCATAAATAACTGGAAATTCGTACCTCAACTGTAGATTCAAATGTACCATTGCTTTTAGGCATTGCCACCAACGCAGTGACTTGCAGACCTAAATTCCACTTAAGGCCATAGATTAAAAATAATTATTTTAATCTATAGCCATAAGTGGAATTTTAGGGTATTAGCCACGTGAATCTGTACAGTGGTTTCGTTTGCAGTCTGGTCAAATAAGAAAACAAATTCTTCTGTCATTTGCATACTATCATCAGAGCCTTAGCTAGGAGGCGGGGGGTAGCTGACTCGGGCGCCGTCCTGAGGGAGTGAGCGCCAGAAAACATGGTTGATTTTATTCACGACGGCATTGCCAGTATGACAAAGAAAAAATGTCATTCTGCACATTACTACTTCTTTCATTCTTTCACCACTTCACTCCTGCAACGTCTTGAAAAGTCTGATAAGCAAATAAGGAAAGGTCATCACCGGTTTATAGACTTTTAGGGGCGAACAATTTATACTTTGTTCCGGGCGCCGAATACTCTAGCTACGGCTCTGACTATCATAATTTATTATAAGCGTTCTCCTATTTCTCAAAAGTGTCACATATTGATAAAGTCGTATACACCGTGACTTAGAATTTATTAAAAACATTAATATACACGACCACAATAATTAGATAAATGCGAATAAAAAGAGAATTCTAGACTATTTAAAGCTATAGCTAAAGGATCTGAATTTATTAGATGCTGACTACATTCTGCTTCAAGTCAAATATCCCATTTTATCAATTTGGTTTCGGCCTGAACTTCTAAATACAACTATAATTATATCAAATTCACAAAATAGCTAAAAAGCATGATCTAATATGTTAGCTAGTTATGTTAGATACGAAAATTATATGGAAGATTTCCAATTCTTGAGTCAACATTAGAGCATTGTTTTCATAACGATATTCCCATGGATTGAGAATTTTCTTACTTCAGCAGACGTTCCCCTGAAATGTAGACTTACATCTATCTGACTCTGCTTATATGCGATGCATTTTTAATGAATAATCATTTTCCTAATTAAGTCTATTTAGTTAAGTTTGTTTTATCTGATTTATGCTTTTAATTTGTCGACGTTCGAAATTAGCGACTCAATGTGACAGTAGCATTTAGTGAGGGCACGAAATACTTTCTAAATAACATCAAGATATTGTGTGAAATCCAGGGTTAGATTTGTTCGTGTGCGGTTTGGGGTGTATTGGACACGCCTCAGCGCCAATCCGAAGGCGAAGTAGAAAGGTTTGGCTTTTAGTTGTCCGACCGCTCTGCTAGAAGTCAAAAACGTTGAGATTGAAGCAGTCAGACATACGCTGCTTTTCTGAAATATTGAATACCGATACAATATTGTGCAATGAGCACAACCAAGAGTCCAAGACATATTAGGATATCTTTCATTTAAAAGCATCGTTAGCGTATATACAGCCACCGTTAACGTAGTTGGCACTGGCATCCGAACAATCGTCAACAGTTTCGTAATCGTTCCCCAGTGCAACTGCTGTTACCAATTCAGAGTATATGGGTTGAGCAGGAGGATTACGAACGCCAACGAGCTGAAAATACACGCGTGTATCTTCTCCGGTTTGACTCAACATCTTAGTTTCATCCACTTTACCAGACTCTCCCCCTGTTACTGCTTCTTCCACATTTGATGGATCGGGCACTGACAAAAAACCAGTTTGAACTGCGCCATCAGCAATTGGCACAAGACTTCCATCGCTCGTCGTGGCTTTACCTCAAAGAAAAAGAAAAAAATTGTCATCTCACAGAACTGTCGACTTATGAAATCTGTTTTGGTTGGTCACGCTGTTTTTAATAATTGCATTCAGTGAATTAAACTACAGTGTAAAACGCGAAAATCTGAAAATTGCTAAATTTCTATAAGATGGCTCTGTCTAGTGGTTTATAATTCTATACTACGCTATTTGCGCTTTAGAAAGGTTCGTAATATAATAATAATAATTAAAATAATAATAATAACAAAGTATTAGTTTTGTAGAGATTTGAATCTAGAATCCAACCATATAGGGGTATCCAGTGTTTAACAACAAATCCGGTTGCTCCGCCCACTGGTGGGCAGAAGCCATTGACGTCTATTATTAGATGCCAATGGCAGAAGCAGATTTCTTGCCCACCAGCATAGATACCGGCTATGCTGGTGGGCATATATAGAGAGTGTTCTGGATACTCCTATATGACAATATGCAATTTTCATAAATTTTGAAAGGTTCGTAATATAATAATAAATAATACGCATTTTAATCAACAAACTATTAGTTTTGTTAAGAGTTGTAATTTTTGAAAAATCTAGCCAGATTTAATCCACGTTGTCGATCATTAGTTTTTGCACACTTGATCTTCTGCTAATGGACAACGCTAGGAAATTGAGCGCCTGTCGTGGTTTCAGCAGCTACCCATTAATCAACATCGATACAGCATATGCCTGTGAGACATGGACCATTAGGAGAGCAGACATCATCAGTTTAAACGCTTTCGAAATGAAGGGCTCTCAGAAAAAGATTGGAAAAATATGTATGGATACGGTAAAAACAGTGATATAGGACAAACGCTTAGTCGACCAAAACAGTAGTTGATACAATTATAGAAAAGAAAACATGTCATTTTTGGACATATTTATAAGGATCCGAGATGATAGATTAATAAAAAAAACGGCCGTCGGTGATGCTTCGAGGAACTGAAGGAACATGAAAACGAGGAAGACCTAAGAGAATACGGTTAGATAACATAAAGGATCGTTTTAAAGATATACATATAGTGGGCAAAGCAAGTTCAGACGTTTGGTATTTTTCTAGTTTCTTCAAGGATGATCTGCAATTATCTAGCCTATTATTCGCTATTTAACGCAAGCTAAACATAGTCTCGTTTTTAAGATAACTTTGAGAAATTCACGTTTGGTATTTTTTCTATCAATTTACTGAATTTCAATTCACAAGAGAAATGTAGGATGTCTATTAGTAACTTTTACTATATGCTAATACAGCTGACTGGAACAAAAAAGAACTCCACGCGTTAAATTAACGGAACGGCCAAGACCAGAGATTAACCCCTTAACTGGGGATCCCGGGCATATCCGTCCATTTTAATTGAGCGACAAATGGTGAATTCGACACCTGCGGGCATTGAGCCCGTGTTTACTGAAGACGAAAAAGAAAATGCATTGTGGAATAAGTGAAACTTATTTTTGGTGCAGTTCGTTTCATTGCTAGATAAAATTAATGAGCCCTTATAATAATCGCGTTTGACTATGTCAACCTTGAGTGATTAAAAATTGTCGACAGCTGGCAGCGAAACCAAAAGTGAAAGTTATTTGATGCAGTCAAAACAGAAATGTTTGTCTTCATTTCTGACTCTTTAGATTTTGCCTGTATTAAACCGACGAGTTTTTCTCAATGCCAGCATGTCTCATTGCTTGCCCTGTGTTTATTCTAGCCACCTCGACATTGGAGAGGATTTTTAAATGTTTAGGGGACAAGAGGTCTGAGTCTCCAAAAATCTTGACAAGCAAAAAAGGGAAAAGGTTATATTCTTTTTAAAATGTGGCGACAAGCGCAAAAAAGGTTAACCTTCCAACCTCCCTGATGGTTTTTACCCTTCTCAAATGCCATGGCGAACAACAATACTGTCATCCTTACATTTTTCCCCTCTCCAAAAAATAAAAGCCCTCCGTCGTCACACTTTTGGGGGAAATTTCCATCCCCCATGCAACATAGGCCTATAACAGTTTTTTTTGGGGGGGGATTTTAAAACTGGGGGGATTCCCCCCAGAGAAGGCCTAGAATAAACACTGTTGCTTGCCACAAACCTTCCTGCCACATCGATTTTAATTTGGCGTTTCTTTACAACTTGACTTTCCTCGATAATCTCAGCCTGACATCATGACATTATTTCCATCTATTTGTTTATTCTCCCGCTCATTTCTTCTCAAAAACTTGATGTAGGGCCTGCGCAAACCGAGTAATCATTGGACCTACCGCACTGCCGTTGATCAAAACTCACATTTAAACAATATGATAATTTCCTGAGGTCCTAGAAATTCTTCCTAGAAATATTCTGGCCGATCTGTATTAGACCCTTTATTTTGTGTTGCTGCTGCTGGTTTTTACCTTTTATTTCTTTAATTTGCTTTTATTGGTATTTGTTTATGCTAGCAGCTGTGCTGTGGTGGGTCAATGGGGCTCCTGTTTAGCACTGCCAATGAGAAAGTGATGCACATTTTATGTAGATTTACTCCTATGTAGCAAGATGGCAGAGTGAGTTACGTGATGTAGCGTCAGGCTGACGTAGCGGGTTCAAGCCTCGTTAGTGCCCCTAGTGGCTTTCACACATGCAGTAATGCCTCCTGAGCCACTTTAAATCATGCCGAGTTTAAAATTAGGCCTATTGGTAATTACATCAACTGAGAATAGAAGGTGACTTAATTAAAGTCGCGCATAATCATGCATTGTGTTTGCTATTCTGTAGGGAAGAAACCGTCCAATTTGCATGGTCAATCAAAACCGCGGTTTCGGTTCGGTTCGGTTAACCGTAACAGCACTAGTTATTACTTAGTCCCACAAAAGGGTTGATAGAATGAACAACAAGTTCTGGACCACTTTTGACGCTGCTAATGAACTTAACAAGTTAATTGTGTTATATGTGTCATGGCTGAAAAAAACTAGGTTTTTAAGATAACAATAAGGTTTTTAGGTTTTAATGCTTGGCATGTCAACACCTATCAGCCACTTTTTAAAACTCTTGTCACATTTAAAAGCCTATAAAGTATAAACCTTTCTCTATATTCTTGCCACACATGTGTTCCTCTGTATGCAGAGAGTAATAAAATTTAAAGACATTAAATATGAAGTTTTTATTTTTTTATTCATAGAACAAAAACCTAAAAGCCTAAATTTTGACTATTTCAGTTTTTAAACCTAAAAAACTAGGTTTCAAAAATCACATTTTCCAGCCCTGACATATGTAGGGACTACGTGTTGACTGTTGACTCTTAAAAGAGTAGGCCCTAATAAAAATGTGACTTGGCATGATAATGTGGAGTTGCTCACGGTACTTTTTACTTTTTACTCAAAAAGTAACTTCTTGGGGAGTACTTTTTTACTTTTACTTGAGTATCGTTTTTCATAGGTACTTTTACTTTTATTTAAGTAAAAAAATGCCATAGTGCTTGTACATTTACTTGAATACTCAAACTCAGTACTTCAGACAACAATGCCCACCTCCCCCACAACCTGATCCGGCAATGTTGACTCTAAATATCGGATCCGGTAATCCGGCGGAATATACCCATCCGGTCATCCCATGTTAACACGGCGACGATTTCTAGCAGAATGTTGTCGAGATTATAATTTTTCAATTGTCGATTTCGAAAACTGCAATGAGGATTTCGCATCCAGGATTCAAAAGAAATGAAAGGAGACAATATGACAGACGTACCCTTTAAAGCAATTGCGACTGAAACAACTAGAGATATGAAGAAAACGAGCGCAGGGATTCCCAAGGCGAGATTTCTGTAATCTATGAATAAAAATTCGACAACTAATCCGAATTTGGCAGCAGAGAAGCTGCCTATACAGAACATTTCAAAGGAAAAATAAGTCTAAAAATAAGCAAATCCATCAGCCAGTATTTAAGAAAATAGTCAAGGATACACCCATAAAGAGCGCTTTAAGTCCGTTTTTAATTAACTAGAATATGAAATCTGCACACTTAAGAGCATGCACAGACAATTTTCACATAAGTTCAAAGAACTAACCATATTTTCGCCAACTGAAATTTGTCTGACCGGGAACAGTGAAGTTCACAGATAACGAAACATTTGCACCGGTTGTTGGGTTCGTAGCTGTGCATCGATAAGTGTACCATCTATTTGCAGCCAAAGATTCTTCAATGACCAGCCTGGATCCAATCGAAATGTTGTTAGCAAATGAGATCCATTGATAGACTGGAAGAGGATTTCCATCAGCGTGACAGTTCAGAATGTCGCCATGTTTGTATGACGATTCCATAGGAGTGACCGATATGTTTCTTGGTCCATCTGACAGTCAATTCATACAAAACATTCTAGACTAACACATCAAACGAGTATAGACTGACAATTGGACGAATGCACAAATATCAAAATGACCACATTATTTGAGACAACTTACATGAAACGACAGTTGCAAAGTTCCACTTGTGTTTGTAACCAGGATAATTGCTTGCTCTAAAGATATTAGGCTGCAAAGAACTAGTTGCACTTGCAACTTTGAAATATGACGAACAACTGATAATTAATCCGTTATCTTTGGCGTTCAAATTCAGCTGTACTTTGGAAATCATCTTTAGAATTCCATTATCTTCACCGCTTATCTCATGACTTTCATACGACAGGCTTTCACCATCGCTTCGCGCCCAGGTCATGACTGGTTTCAAGCTTCCAACGTATTCCATCTTGCACCAGATTTCAATTTCACTGCCCTCCAGAATGGTTGCATTTTCGTTGGCAACATTCGATCCACATTCTGGATCTGAACCTAAAATTATGTGTAATTGTGTAAATATCGAAAACAGGCTTCAGATAAAGAACAATTGTCACAGTAGTTGCAGACTTTAGATCATACAATATAAATTTAAATACCGTACAAAGTCAGTTTTATGAGCGTGCTAAATGTGTCCCTATTGACAGGACTTCCATGGGTTTTTGTGAAAAAATGGAAATTGAAAATAGAACTCAGAGTAAAACTTCTGCAAATTTAAATTTAAAAACTACAATACTAACGAAGAACTGCAAGTTCCGCCGTGTAAATCAAGGGTCTGCTGCCGTTTCGAGTGATGCTGCAAATATACATCCCGGCATTTTCAGGCTGTGTCTCATTTATGATTAGATTGAGCGCTGTTCTGGGCCTGTTTGCAGCTGATTTTACAGACTGTCTCTCAGTGTGAGCCTTTCTAGGGTTAACTGTACCTCCGTGAACCTCGTTTGCATGTTTAAATTTCCATTGAATGATACTGTCATTTGACATTGATGCACATGTCATCGACATTTTATTTCCAGCTTTCACTACTTCATTCACAGGAGAAACCAGATTATCTTCCGACTTCAAGAATTCTGAAACAAGGTCTTCTCATTTACAACATTAGCGCTAATTTTCATTGATTGTAATAAATTATTTTTGATTTAAATGCCGTTTAAAGTTTCTCAACATACAATAATAAAAGACTAAAATATTGCATTATGACACAATAATACAGCATATGAAGCTAATAACGTGATCAATGCAAACTTGAAGAGATAATGAATAGTAAAGGTGTTCGCGTCCAACTGCAGATAAAATTATTGAAACAGATAAAATTTCAATCCTGAATAAACCGAGGTTTAGATTCCTTTTATTTTCATAATAACTACAATTTACTCTAAGCATTATTTCTCTCTTAACAATTTCTCTAGCATAACAATGAAACAAGAGTGCACAACTGAAAATGTCGTCCACAGCAGTTCTAGCACAGGACAGGTCTTTCTGAACCACTCTTAACGAAGTTATTGTCTTGCCATCAATCGAGCAATATATGCGTGCAATATTTTTCATTTCATCTTGTAATTACCAGTCTTATCATTAACTGATTACGAAAATTTAGCAATAAAAAGATAATCAGGCAATATATAAACACTATAATTTATCGATTTCCTTTAAAGGATATTGTGAAAGTAAATATTAAGAAAAGAGAAAGTGTTCCATAGGTTTATTTATGCTATACAAAAATCGAGGAGTCAGTGAAAGCAAATAACAAACAGGATAGACAATATTACTGCAAAATCGTTCGTCTTCTTTTGTTTTTGGCCCATGACTGCGGGTAGCTTATTCAAGTTAAGAGCGTCGAAATGGTTGATCGCGGTTTGGTGGACGAAAAGGAAGACTGAGTTCAGTAGTTTTGATTAACATTAAATGAGATCTTCAGCGTTTTTCTTATAACAACCGCAATTTGTGGAATCCGATATCTTTTGCCTAACTCTACCCTAATCCATAGCGCCAATTATCTTGTCACCAGCCGATTTGAATGCTGTGATTCCTTGTACAACGGTATTGTCAAGTCAGATGTGCAAAAGCTGCCAAGGATTTAGAACGCATTAGCTAAGGTCATTACTAAAATTCCCAGGTAAGAAAACATCAAACCCATTTTTTAATCAGAATCAGAATCAGTTTATTAGTATCAAAGTCAGAACCAAAGATCGTTAATATATTACAAATCAATATCGGAAAAATAGTTGTACAGACAAACGTAAAAATATTTCACATTTCGATATTAGATATATTAGATATTTGATATATTAAAATTGACGTTAAAAGATTAGAATACTAAAAGGGAGAAGCAGGAGAAGAGAAGCAATCTCTGTCCAAAATCTGCATTCGATATGAATCAGTTTACCAGATACAATTTCGAATATTCGAGATACAAATGCAATTTTTAAAGGAAAATAATTATGTTTGTACAAATTATATGATTTAAAAAACTGATAAATTATTTCATATATTACGGAGCGCAAATTTTAGCTTATGATGCATAGTGCAAATTTAACATCAGAGTGCAGATTGCAGATAAATACAAATTAAGCTGCACTATTATATTAGGCCTATAGTTGACACATATTTGAATATTAATGAATCAGAGATAGATTCGTTGAATTTATAGAGGGATCTAATTTGCTTAATGTCATTTGATATATAATATAATGTGTTCCAAATTTTTAGGGCCTGAAAATCTAACACATTTAGCGTATATAGTGACATGTTTCTTGTGTTAATGCAGAAGTTGTCTATTGTACTTCGAGTATAATATGAGTGGATATCAGAGCAATGGTTAAATTATGTCTGAAAGCGGGCAGGGAGAAGCATATTCTTTATTTTAAAACATCAAAGTGGCTGTCTGCACAACCTGGATATCATGAACTTTTAAAAAGTGTAGGTGTCTGAAGAAGGGATCAGTATGTGCGAGAAAGTGGGAGTGGGATATAATTCTTATCGCATTTTTGAAGGAGAAATAGCTTATTAACATTTGTTTCCCTATGACAAATTATAATAGGTTAGATCATGGTGATATATGAGATTTATATAACAGAATCAGATTATGAGAAGGAAGTGATGATTTTACTCTAGCTAATAATAATAAACTCTAGCTAATAATAATTCTTTAAAATTGACACTGACTGCCTGTCGAAGAAAGAATTGCTTTCAAAACTGGTTTATTGGTGTATAAGACATTGCAGACTGGCCAACCCCAAATTCCCAAAAGACCTACCTAAATTCCATGCCAAATCGCCCAAAAACATTGCCATTCAGCAAGATTTGCCGACTCGTTGCTAAATATCCCAGAGGGTTAGAGCGATTTTTCTGTAGCAGAACCAACAGTGTTTATTCTAGGCTTCTTAGAACTTTATTCTTCTGTCTGAAAATCTTAAATTTTTTAGATGTTTGTTCAAATCAAAGCACAAAAACGTCTGGAAACTCAAACCTTGTCTTTTCCAAACATTTATCAAAATCCCCCAATGTCTCCCACTAGAATAAACACTCAGGAAGGTTCTAGTTCTTCTCTTTTTCTGTCTGTCGGATCTTATAATGAGCAGAGTTCATTCAAATCAAAGCACAAAGGTCGACTCTTTCAGATAGCTTTTCCTCCATAGCCTACTTTGCCGTCTCCCACTGACTGGTATCTGGATTGATCTGTTCTTCACGGTTTGAATTTGGAGTATCATCAATGACGACTTAGAATAAATAGAAATGGTGCTCTTATAGGTGAATTATTATTATTATTATTATTATTATTATTATTATTATTATTATTATTATTATTAATTTAGCAGGACCTGTCTAAATATGCTTAATATAATGTTACATTTAAGTCAAGCTACTTTAAGTGCATTCACACCACGTGACACCAGTAACTGATATTGTCTTATCACCTGTTTTGTTCCACCTCCTTGCTACTCTTACAACAAAATAAGTTGTAGGCTACCTCCCAAATCAGTTAGTAAACACTTTTATTATGTCCTCGAGTACCAGTATACTGTGCTAGTGAAAACTGTCTCATACAATAATAATAGTGTCTTCTATTAGTTCGTCTTCTATTAGTGAAAATATTAAAGGTTATCAATAGATCTCCTCTTTCACTATTTTTCTCAATAGTGGGCAATCCACAATGTTTGGCCTTTCTTTTGACTTAATCTTTGCGATCCACTGATCATCTTGCTTATTCTGCGTTGAACTGAACTCTATTTAAAATCTCAATATCTTTCAAAGTGCATTCCATGCAGTAATGCAATAGTCTAAATGTGGACGTACAGTACCATTGTCTTTATATATAGTCTCATTATTTTTTTCTGTTTCTATGCTCACTTTATTGTTCTTGATTATTTTTAAGATTCGATTGCCTTTTCTAGCGGATTCGGACCATTGCCTATTCGGATTAGAACTGCTATCCGTAAGGGCACCTATATATCTATCTTCGGTTGGGCCCTATACAGATCTTTCATCAACTCTCCATGCAAAAAAATTAGACAACGGAAATAAAATGCAAATTCGCATATACTGTAAGGACAGAAGTAATATAGGTACCAATCATAGCCAAACAATTACACGTGAAGATTGACCATTTTCTTAAGAGACAATAATTGTCGTCAGAAGGAAAACGCTGAAGACCTCATTTAATGTTAATCAAAGCTACTGAACTCAGTCTTCCTTTTCGGCCACCAAACCGCGATCAACCATTTCGACGCTCTTAACTTGAATAAGCTACCCGCAGTCATGGGCCAAAAACAAAAGAAGACGAACGATTTTGCAGTAATATTGTCTATCTTGTTTGTTATTTGCTTTCACTGACTCCTCGATTTTTGTATAGTATAAATAAACCTATGGAACACTTTCTCTTTTCTTAATATTTACTTTCACAATATCCTTTAAAGAAATCGATAAATTATAGTGTTTATATATTGCCTGATTATCTTTTTATTGCTCAATTTTCTTAATCAGTTAATGATAAGACTGGCAATTATAATATGAAATGGAAAAACATTACACGCATATATCGCTCGATTGATGGCAATATCTTGGTTAAGAGTGGTTCAGAAAGACCTGTGCTGTGCTGGAACTGCTGTGCACGACATTTTCAGTTGTGCACTCTTGTTTCATTGTTATGCTAGAGAAATTGTTAAGAGAGAAATAATGTTTAGAGTAAATTGTAGTTATTACTGAAAATAAAAGGAATCTAAACCTTCTCGATGGTTTATTCAGGATTGACAATGCTACTGCTATCGGTTTCAATAATTTTATCTGCAGTTGGTAAGTTTGGCGCGAACACCTTTACTATTCATTATCTCCTCAAATTTGCATTGATAACGTTATTAGCTTCATATATTATTGTGACATAATGCAATATTTTAGTCTTTTATTATTGTATGTTGAGAAACTTTAAACGGTATTTAAATCAAAAATAATTTATAACAATCCATGAAAATTAGCGCTAATGTTGTAAATGAGAAGACCTTGTTTCAGAATCCTTGAAGTCGGAAGAGAATCTGGTTTCTCCTGTGAATGAAGTAGTGAAAGCTGGAAATACAATGTCGATGACATGTGCATCAATGTCAAATGACAGTATCATTCAATGGAAATTTAAACATGCAAACGAGGTTCTCGGAGGTACAGTTAACCCTAAAAATGCTCACACTGAGAGACAGTCTGTAAAATCAGCTGCAAACAGGCCCAGAACAGCGCTCAATCTAATAATAAATCAAACACAGCCTGAAAACGCCGGGATGTATATTTGCAGCATCACTCGAAACGGCAGCAGACCCCAGATTTACACGGCGGAACTTGCAGTTCTTCGTTAGTATTGCAGTTTTTAAATTTTAAATCTGCAGAAGTTTTACTCTGAGTTCTATTTCCAATTTTCAGGTTTTCAAAAAATAAACCCATGGAACTCCTGTCAATAGGGACACATTTAACACGATCTTTCGATCATAAAACTGACTTTGTACGGTTTTAAATTGATATTGAATGTTCTAAATTCTGAACTACTGTGACAATTGCTCTTTATCTGAAGCCTATTTTCGATATTTACACCATTACACATAATTTTAGTTTCAGATCCAGCATGTGGATCGAATGGTACCAACGAAAATGCAGCCATTCTGGAGGGCAGTGCAATTGAAATCTGGTGCAAGATGGAATACGTTGGAAGCTTGAAACCAGTCATGACCTGGGCGCGAAGCGATGGTGAAAGCCTGTCATATGAAAGTCTTGAGATAAGCGGCGAACATAATGGAACTCTAAAGATGATTTCCAAAGTACAGCTGAATTTGAACGCCAAAGATAACGGATCAATTATCAGTTGTTCGTCATATTTCAAAGTTGCAAGTGCAACTAGTTCTTTGCAGCCTAATATCTTTAGAGCAAGCAATTATCCTGGTTACAAACACAAGTGGAACTTTGCAGCGGTCGTTTCATGTAAGTTGTCTCAAATATTGTGGTCATTTTGATATTTGTGCATTCGTCCAATTATCAGTCTATACTCGTTTGATGTGTTAGTGTAGGAATTTTTTATGAATTGACTGTCAGATGGACCAAGAAACATATCGGTCACTCCTATGGAAGCGTCATACAAACATGGCGACATTCTGAACTGTCACGCTGATGGAAATCCTCTTCCAGTCTATCATTGGATCTCATTTGCTAACAACATTTCGATTGGATCCAGGCTGGTCATTGAAGAATCCTTGGCTGCAAATAGATGGTACACTTATCGATGCACAGCTACCAACCCAACAACCGGTGCAAATATTTCGCTATCTTTGAACTTCACTGTTCCCGGTCAGACAAATTCAGGTTGGCGAAAATACGAATGATCCTTATTATTTTGCAAACATTGTCTATGGATGATGTTTTTGTACGATTTAGATTCCTATATTATTATTATTCGTTAATAAATTAATGAAGGCTCTCTTTTATAGTATCGTCTAACTTTGTTATAACGAAATTCGTCACACTTTGTTTTTTATCAGATACTAATACTGAAATTTTTACCTAACTATTCTCGTCTTCATTCGTTTCGCCTATTTTCTTCGATTTCTTGTTTTTGACTTTTGTCAGTTTCGTGCAGAGAGCGGTGGACGCTCGGGGCCAAGTCGACAAAAAGGTCGCCGAATCAATTTTGGCGCCCAACTAGTTGGCCCCCGGGACCACCCTCCCCCATGCACTCTACTACTTGGTGTCCGGTTTTGCTACTGAATCCCAATTTTCATTTTTGATCGTCATGTGAAGGAATAGATTGTACACGAGACTTGAAAATTTTTATTTTAAGGAGTTGAACAAGATCTTCATTCTTGGTATTTTATAACGTGTTTATATATCGCTCTAGCAGTCTAGCTGCATCTATAAAAGCTGTTTGAGAGTTCGCTGTCGAAGAAATTCAACTGAACTGGCAGTCTTATGTTGACTGCTTATCTAATTCTATAACATTAATTAATTCTACTGTGAATATTTGTTTTATCGTGGTTGTTTTATTTGCTAGCGTTTTCATTAATAAACATTAGTACTATATTTTAATTCAGCCTTTACTGCGATTCATGTCGTAATCCTGATCTTGGGAATCATGGCAGCTTCTTTACTTCTTATTGTTATTGCAGCAGCATCAAATCAATTTAAAGGTACGCTTTTGTTAATATTTTGATACGTCTTTTCTCCAATGATCATACCTGCTTCAGTTGCCTTAAGACTTCATATCAATTTGTTTTCGTATACCATCATACCTCTTAAATCTCGCATAATCATTTGGAAATCATTGGGGCGCGGCAACAGAGCACGCTATTTACATAAAGGTGTCGTAAATACTCTTGATGGACATATGAATAGTTTACTTTAAGTGTGGTATACGTTTGGGAAGAGGACAAATTCTTCTCACTCCGTATTGGCCTGTACATTCTTTAAATACCAGCGTTTAGGGGACTGGAAAAGTGGCAACTTTCTCCAACTGGTTAGACTGTCAAATACCACTCTGATTATTTCATCATCATCATCGTCGTCGTCGTCGTCGTCGTCATCATCATCATCATCTTCTTCTTTTTTGCTTCTCATCCTTCTTCTTCTTCTTCCTTCTTCACTTTCTGCCTGAGCAACAAAAGTGTGATATCATAATGCTATTCTGCTACAGGCTAAATAAATGATGCTAAAAGTTGCCTATGATGTCAGCATCTTAGTTACACTTTGGCTTTTTGCATGTGAGGTCCGCCTAATGTAGTATTAGGTTTCATGCGGCCCTTTCAGGATAACGTTTGCCCATCTCTGATTTAGGGCTTCTAGGTCAACTTCAGCAGCATAACCTATGACGCCTAAGAATGGTATATGGCACTTTGTAAATTTTATCTTTTGTGATGGCCTTTAAATTACAAGAAAACTAATTCACGGACAATTTTTTTCGACATTTTAGAATCTCGGAGATCTACTTCCCAGCTCGAGGTCATTCATGGACCTGATGTTGTAAGATATATGGACGACGCAGAAGGTGACAATTAGGGTTTGAGTTCGGAATTTTCCGGAAATTTCACGCGGAATTTTTCCGAAAATCTCCGGAAATGTTTATTACTATTTATTATTATTATTATTATTGTTATTATTATTTATTATTATTTTATTATTATTAATATTTATTATATTTATTTATTATTACTATTTATTATTATTATTATTTTTTACTATTAATTTGTTAGGCATTTGTTAACAACAAAGCTAAAATTGTAAAGTCAGTATTGTCAGTATGAGCGCTAATTAACTGCATACATGAACTTACAGTAGCAGTCAAAAGTAATTGCCACAGAATGAAATTCATGAAATTTGGTCAGCTTATAAAACGTTTTTATTTATATCTTTTTATCAGGAATCGGTATAGTTTAGTTGCTTGCTAAGGCACCTTGGTAACAGATTTTGATGGTTTATTTATTAATTGTGTTTTTGCTGATCTGTGCCAAAACATATAATAAATCTTCGTATTTTAGGTGTGGTAATCACTTTTGTCCACTGATGTATGTTAACCTCTAACAATATGTATGCTAGAAAGTTTCCGGAATTTTTCCGAAATTTTTCCGGAAAAATTCTAGAATAATTCTGGGCATTCTACAACCCTAGTGACAGTAAAGGCATTTAGTCAACAACGATACATATTTTAGTCATGCCATTGAGTATATTAAAATTATTATATTTGGCGACTCAATGGCTTTAAGCTGCCCAACTGCAAGCTCTTCGACGTAGCCTAATTGAATAATTAATTAAACTAATATGCCCTTAGAAAACAGTTGCAGGAATTAACTAGGTTGGGACTTGGACTTGGTCACATAGACATTTTCACTTACGTTGAAATTAGACTTGCTATGCTACAATATTCAATTGTCTTTTTGTTCCTGATCCGCTTTTTATCAATTTCGTTGGATATGTAGATAAACGATCTTCATAGAGACCCATTTTTACATTTTAGTTCCAGCTATTCGATTGAATCAAGGAGAGAAGTAATCTATGCTGAGCTTGAAGAATTACCATCAATGAATCACCATCCAAATACTCGCGATGCAGGATCATTCGGTCAAATTCATTGTGACGCTCGAGGAAAGTTCAATGATATTAGACGAGAATTAGCCTACTTCGCTTAAGAGCTTCAGTTTCAGCAGTTGTCTAGGAGTGTTTGATTGAAAATACATAGGCCTACTGAGGCCCTTCGGAGCGAATATTTAGCAGGGGTGCATTTCAGTGGCGTAGCCAGGGTGTCCGGCGCCCGGGGGCAACAAGAAAAATCTGACAAGCAAAAAGGGTCATCACATCCTTTACGACTACGTACGACTAGGTTAATACGCCATGGGACAAAGCATGCTGATGGCGCCCCATAAAATCCACGACATGCAAAAATGCAGATATAACTTTTGCCTTCCACTGCACCCCTGCGTTTTTTTTTGTTCCCTGCACCCAAATTTTGCCGGATGAGCCTGGGCCTACTCATTTAGATTATATTTTATGTGTCTGACCATGCCTGATGCACAGCCTACAATACAATATACTAGGACATCAAAAATTTTTAAATAACGGTGTGTCCAAGAGCAAAATATAGAGCATATAAATTATTTCTTAAACTCTAAATGTGGAGTATGTACATTTTGAACTGGCTTGCTTCTTACTGTCAGAACTCAAAATATGATTAGTCGCCTACGATCTTTAAACTAATATTTGATGTTTGAAGTGATCCGATTTATTTGATTATCAACTTGCATGATTAACCTTTTCACTGCCGGCTAATGTATGGTTATTTGACAATGCGTCAACACAAATTTTTGGTTTAAAAGTCATGCAAGGCAAAAACGAGCTAATTAAACAACTGTTATAACCGGTCTGAATCTGTTCTAATCTTACTTACCTTACACTGTAGATCTCATTATATGTGACTGCAGACTTTTACTAATTTAGTAAATTGTCTGTTTGGTTTTTAAATGCAAGAATTGCCGCGAATTTGTTCTGTTTAGGAGTTTTTGTTTTTGCGAGTAAAACATGCTAAAATATATTTTATTTTATGCTTTTTCGTTTTAGAAATTGAACCGCACTGCAGTCATGCGAGTAGTTCACTCGGATTTCCTGTTTATGCAGAAGTCAACAAGTCTTGCACCGGTTATTATTAGTCGTGCTACTAAGTTAACTTAATTTCATTTGAAATTACAAATAAAAAAAGTTTTCGAGTAATTTAAATATTCAGAGCACAGCTTTTCGGGCCATTATGGGAATAATAGGTATAATAATTAGTCAAAATTTTAAAAGCTCTATCTTTTTATCCATTAATGATACGAGCAACACAGCACTTAAGTGGTTTAAAAAGTCATTACATCCGCAAAAAGCGAGCATTATGCAACTGTTATAACCGGTCTGAATCTGTTCTAATCTTATTTGCTTACCTTACACTGTAGATCTCATAGACTTTACTAATTAGTACGTCTGTTTATTTTAAATGCAGTAATTTAGCGACTCTGACAGGAGTTTTTGCGTATATGCCTAATTATATTTTGCGTTTTGATCACGTAATCAAAAAATCACACATAATAGGCCTAGCAGTATTATTCTACGGTTTTGAAATGGGCGGTGTTGTAATAGATACTCAGATCAAAGTATTTAAATACTTCCCAAATACTTAATATTTTAAGTATTTAAATAGTATTTAAATACCAAATATCCTTACCAGTATTTTAATACCACAAAATTTCAAATACTTCAAAAACTTACTTTGTCAATACCTTATTACTTGTCTTCAAACATCGCAGCAAGCCAGCATCATAGTTTTTTTTATAAAATTATTATTATTATATTTTATTTGATTATTATTATTTTTATTATTAATTAGACAATTTCTATAGCAGAGTAGTAAACATAGATTTCCTGTTTAAGACAAGTCAACAAGTCTTGACACATGTTATTTTTACTTATATCCGATGTTAAATAATTGTGTTTTAAATTACAAATAAAAAAGTCTAAAAATTATTTAAATATTAGACTGTAGACTTTTATGTAAATGAATGAATAATGGTATAATAATTAAATTAAATTTTTAAAATATTAAGATTTTATCCATTTAACAAGTTTTCCAATAAAGACCAAGTGGTTTAAATTTTACTACATAATGCAAAAAGATGGGCATTAAGTATTTATAAACCGGTCGAAATAGTTCTCTATTTAAATACCTTACACTGTAGATATTTACGTCTATAATTAGTGCGTCTGTTTATTTTAAATCTCTCTGTCTTTAGCGACTTTGACAGGAGTTTTTTGGTTGACTAATTATGTTTTGGTTTTTATCACGTACGTCGAAAATCACACATAATAAGGCGAGCAGTATTATTCTACGGTTTTGAAGACCGTTTAGTAGATACTACGATCGCGATGCGTTACTTGGAAAATGTTAATATTTTACGTATTTAAATAGTATTTAAATACCAATTGTTCCTTAGAACCGGTTTAATACGACAAATTTGCAAGTACTTCAAAGGGCTTGGGCTTTGTCGACGACGTTATTACTTGTCTTCAATTGTTCGCAGCAAGCCAGCACCATAGTTTTATTATATGCTGTACTAAAAATACTTTTATGTAAAGCGTCACAAATGAGCTAGCAATTAAATTTAGGCTGACGATATTAAGATTTTAGCACTTTTTACAAGTTTTCCATAAAGACCAAGACATTAAATTCTAACATATAATGTCAGAGATGGGCTTCAAGTATTTAGAAACCACGAAATAGTAAATACTATTTAAATACCCTGATCTTGGCGAGTATTTAATGACCTTTTAGAATACTTAATTGGGCATTTAAATACTATTTAATAACACTGGAATGGGCAAAAGAAAATTATTAAAGTGCTCGTCACATTGGAACACTAGTTTCAACGTGTATTATACTGTATATATTAGCGCCAGTGCAAATGCTGAATTGATGTTGTTTTTAGGAAGAAACGCAACTGTAAATGTCAACGAAGAAGCGATAGAAACATCGGTAACGCATTATGTTATATGCAGTTGATACAAAGAATAGGCTTGTTGTCAGCTTCTGCTACAATTTTTCTGTAATCTTGTTCAGCCAATAATTGGTCTGTGACTGCAACCTAAAAAGGCATAATACACCCAATAAGATTCACGAAAATTTTATTCAATTTACAACAGTCGAATGGCTGTAAATATAATCACCTGGATCTTTCTGATTGATATAAAACGTTTACATGCCTTGTATTGTCTTAGGGGTCATCCACATATTAGGCACGCAAAAAATGCATATTTTCATACGCTCCCCCTGTTGCACACCGTACATTTTTTGAATCCCTTTGACTAAAGAGCCAAGTCTGCCAGCCAATTACTTTATACAGCGTAACCGTGTGAGCAATTGTCGTGAGCGGATTTTTTTTAATTGTTTATATATATATATATATATATATATATATATATATGTGTGTGTGTGTGTGTGTGTGTGTGTATATGTGTGTGTGTGTGTGTGTGTGTATATATATACTGTATATTTGTGTTTATGCGTACGTACACATTCAGTCGGGCCCTTTCCTTGTATGCATCCGTACGCAAAATCTCCTAAATTCGTGATCCCATCCCCTTCAGTGCGTAGGGCCTACTTAATATACTATTATGGATGGACCCTTAGCCATTCTCGTTTCGCGGACTCCATTTGATCATTTCCTTTATCAATGTTATTGTTTTTTCCAACGTCAATCTGGTTCATAATTGGACGTTCTCTATCCAGATCATTGAGCGATCTACCTCTTCTTACTATAACAGTACCATGAAATTATTTGGGATAGAAATTATAAACTTTAGCTGAAATTGATCTTCGGAATTCCTAATATATGTTTCTTGTTAAGAGAATTCAGGAAGATGTCATCGAATACATGGATATGAATGCAGTCACTGCCTTTCGATTGGAACATCTTGGACCTCGAAGTTCAATATTTAACAGATCCGAATACGCTTCTATTGACCATACGTCATCGCCAATTGACAGCAAGAATTAGAGGACCAAAAGTTTATCATATTTATCTTTTAACGATTAAAGCCGTAAAATGTAAGCATTATAGTCAGAAGGACGCTATGGATAAGACTAATTCACATTTCTGCTACTTCTGTAGGATCATTTCGGTGATGCTGATTCTTTCTGGTTTTGATCTAGCTGTTTGAAGTAAAACGTTATTACAGTAGCTTCAACATGTATTCTACAATTTTACAATAATATCGTTTAGAAATTACACATTTTGATCTGGCTTATCCACCATAGACTGTCCGGCCGGATACCCTGGATTTGACCTGGATCTTTAATGATTGGAATTTGGTGTGCCATCGATTGGTGCTCCTGCGCATTATGAAGTAACGCTATAGAAGCTTTAAGATTAGATTAGATTAGATTAGATTTAAAAATTGTATTAGATCGCAATTTAAAGCAATCTTAATTTTCAACAATCTTAATTTACGCCATGTTAAATTTACTGGTAAGTAAACTGCCCTTAGAATCATCATAACGGTTGATGAGACAAGCAGAACTTGAACAGTTAACACACAATAATTTTGCTACATTGGAGGCCACAGAAGATGCCATATGTCAACAGAAGATGCCAGATGTCAGGAGCAGATAAAAGAAAAGTATATCGATGAGAAAACAGGCCTTTTTACAGAGGAAACTCTTAATAAGACGGCTAAACAAGGCACTAAAGAAGAGACTGATAAAAACATTAGAACGTTGGACTGGAGCGTAACCTTAGGCCTACTGTATATAAACCTCGGAGACCTGGATTCTGCAGAAAAATGACAATACAAAAGTTAGAAGCATTCGAAATGTGTGGCTATGGAGGAAGATGGAAAAGGTCAAGTGGACATACAAGAAATCAAAGGAGAAGGTACTACAGATGTCTGGAGCACATAGGTCGGTGTTTGACGCGATCAAAAGAAGACCGAGGAACTGGATCGGACATGTGCTGAGAACAGAATCATTGTTTAGAACAGTAATGGAGGGAAGTATGTCAGGAAAAAAGACAAACGGCTGACCAAGGAGGATGCTATTGGGATGGATAATGAAGACAGATGCACAGCCACATAAAAACTATGCAGAAATCAAAGAAAATGCAAGGTACATGTTTGATTGAAAAGGAATGGAAACAAAGGAGCCTGAACCTGTCTCGGGACAGACAACTTGATATGATTAAATTTAGGTTAGACTTAAACTTGCATGATCCATCTATACCATCTTGGTCATGCTGTTTTTGTTTGAAACGATTTGCAGAGATTTTCTATTGTGATTCTTACTGCTCCAATCTGTCACTCTGTCAGACACACTGATGTTCCATAAAGTGTAGAATACTTTTTAATGCGATATCCAACTCAAGCACCGTGAAAGAAGCAATTAGGCTACAGCTAATTTCTTCAATTCGATATCCGCCTACTGCTTGGTCGCAAGAGGAGCTTTAGCCCACGACGTGTGTGAATAGCTGAGAATGACCAACATACGGGATCCTATTCCCTTAGGTCAACTCTTTTCTCACTGATAATTATTTTTACTTGTTTGATGCACTACGTAATCAATACTATGTTTTTTGAATAACCTATCGTTATGTACCGTGGCGCTGGTCAAATTTGTTGTTAATCAATCAGTTTAATAAACTTTAATTCATAGACAATCATGTATCAGTTACTTTGCCATGGGCGCCCGCACATTGGGGCAAGAGGGGCACTTGCCCCTCCTGGAAAATAAAAATGCCAATAATTATTTCCCATTGAAATTTGAAAACCTTGCTAAAATATTAACCGTGACCATTGTGTTAAGATGTGTTTTGCCCCTCTTGGAAAAAATTATGTGGCATAGCCATGGCCATTATGTTTTGCTCCCTCCTGGAAAAAGTTTTGTGTGCGCCCATGTACTTTGCTCCTTAAATTTATAATATATCATTATATTTTACTAGTACCGATAATTAGCATGTTTATAACTTTAATTATGTCATAGTGTCTAGACAGTGGCGGCTCCACCGGAGGGATAATTAGTGCCTGCCCCCAGTGACCCCTGTTTTATAATGCTACATACATTAAACAACAAACGGTTGGCCCCCATGATTAGAAGTTGCCACCCCAACGGCCCCCACTTGCCAAATCCTAGAGCCGTCACTGTGTCTAGGTGCTGGTTTCTGATTTAAGCAGCATAGTCATCAACTCTGATATATGTTCTGTTAATAAGTTAACGTCTTGTTTTGTTAACTACAGAATGTGTTGCTGAGAAATAAAATTAATTGATTGATTGATTGATTGATTGATTGATTGATTGATTGACGTAGAAGCGAGAAGGAAGGCAATGCAAGATAAACGAGAAAGATTGCAAGACTCTACGAAAAAGTGGCTGACAAGTCTATGCAAGAAGTGACAGGAGAATCTAGGACAGAGCGAATTAGGCGAAGATCGAAAGTTGATTTTAAAAATGTCTTCAATTTCTGGGGACGAAGCCTCCCCCGACTAGTGGCTCTGCCCGTGGTGGACCCCACTGGGGAAAGCCCCAAAACCTCTGTGCTCGCCATGTCCCCTCCACTGCCCCAGGTCACAAATCGCACCCTCTCCACGTCAGTCTGTTCCTTAGAAAGAATCTATTATATTGTAGTTGAAACGTTGAATCCCACAAAGCATCTCTAATAGACTACAACAAAGCCTATTATTTTATTTTCTTCACTTCTAGTCTTTTTTTTTATTTCAACTGAAAGATCTAATCGGAAATCAGGTGCCAATTTGAATTAATTTTTTGTCACATCGATTCAGAAAAAGACAACATTCCATTGCAGAAATTTTGTCAAACTGGACATAATGCTTCTGAAGCATAAACTATTACTTAAAAACGGATCTTATAAAATTTCATCAATAATTTATTCATTATCTATAAATAAAATGGTAGGATAATTCAGCAGTGTTATCAAATGGTAACCACTGTAATTCTTGTACCAGTATATAAACTCGCAAATGATAAAATGACATTAGGCCATCATAATGGTTGAATTCTAGCTAAAAGCGGATCTGAATCGATTCTAGCTAAATCCTTTCATCGTTTCACTGCAAGGACTGTCCTCTTCACAGCCCAATCTACACAGAGTCAGCACTCAACCACAGAAAACATTTAGAACTCTGAACAAGAAGCCAGTTAGATAGGTAGAATATGCATTACTTTAGTCTTGACTCCAAGTATTATAATATCATCGTAGGCCAGGTCTTTTTTCGTTTAAGTCACTTCTTTAATCTTCGCCTTATGGAGCCATCTTCGTTACCATTCGCTTCGACTCCTGAAATAGAAGCTGATGTTGCAATCAACTACAGTATAAATTCATATCGTAATCTCAGTGTAAAGATACAAATACTGTAAGCTTTGAAAGAATTGGATTGAACAACCAGGGACGAAAACCTGGTTAGAAAACGGTAGTGTCCTCATTTCTCAACAGAAAACACACTGACTATTCATACTTTTTAGGACGCTACTAAAGAACCACAAAAAAACTATTGATGACCTTTTTTGCTTGCCGGACTTTTTAAGACGTTGAAGCTGTAATATACGTTATAAGATGACAAAATTAATTACGAAGCCAAATTTTACTATAACGGGAACGCTATTCTGGAATTCTGACATAATTACGTTTATTTCATATCCAAAAACGCCCGTGTCCACACCCATAGGGACATGACCTTCGCAAAAATGCCATTGTCAAACAAGGACACGGGTTGTGTTTGCGCCCCTCGCTTTTGCCAATAAAATACCTCCAGAATTCTTATAATGCTTCCAGGCCATCAGCGAACATAATTATCAGATGCGAAAGTTTTTATGGATGCAGACAACGCCATATACTATACATATAAAATTTTAACTGTCATTGGTACTTAGTTCCAGATAACAAAACAATGAGCTCTACGTGTACGTGATTATGATATATTTAAATAAAAGAAAATTCAAATATAAAATTTAAATATAAAATATACAGATACATTTTAAATGTAAAATTTAAATATAAGAAGATTTGATGAGACAAATCGGCCTATATTTATAACAGTAGTTGCAGTTGTATTCATGTGATTCTGTCGATCACCACCATTTAGTTTACACAAGCATAGTTCTTATAATGCTTCCGGGCCATCAGTTATGTTGTAAGCAGATGTGTTTTGATTCTACTAATGTTGAACACGATCCTTGGAGGACTTTCAGCAAACTTGATTTACTCGTCACTGTTATAGAACTGTCAAGACCATGTCAAGGAAGGCTGTCTCGAAATAACATTCTTAAAAGACAAACTTATTGACTGTTTCTATTGATACGTTGAACGTCAAACTTGTAAAGCCACAATTAGAGAACAGTACCGGAAGTAATAATTAAGCATCTAAAGAGTTAAGAACTTTTCAAGAAATTACAACGTAATTTCAGCCTTCATAGTACAATGACCGAATATCATCACAATGTGTCATCATCATCATAGTCATCATCAACATGACCATTATCATCACCACCACCACCATCACTTCATCAAAAACATCATTATCATCGTCATCATCATCATCATCCGTCCACCGACGCTGCGCCTTTACATGAACCAGCTGTCTCTTGAACTTTCTTGTAGGCATCCGACAGATATACCGGTAGTTGTTTCGGTCTAGTCTGTGATGCTTTTCATCCACGTTGTTCTTGGTCTACCTCTCCCTCTTTTGCCTTCTACCATCTCTCGCATGATTGTCTTCCCCAGTGTGCCGAATTATGTGGCTAAAGTATTCTAGCTTCCTCTTCTTTACCGCTTCCAATAGACTTTTATGTTTTAGACTGTTCCATTATCTGTACATTTGTTACTCTTCTGTATAACGGATTCTCAGCAATTTTCTCAAGCATTTCCTTTCAATGGCATCAATTTGTTTTTCTTCAGGTTTTACGGATAATCCAAGCTTCGCAATCATTTGTAGCTACTGGCCAAACCAAAGCTTGTATTAACCTGTATTTGGTTTGTATACTGGTGGTTTTATTTTTCCAAATTTTATTAAATTTGTTTTCCATTTTTTCATTTTAGAAAATTTAATGTTTCTTGCCAAAGTATACAATACGTCGCACAATTCTTAGGAGTTGAAAAGTTGTCAAAATTTTGCTTGAAGGATATAATTTAACAATTGTGTCCCTTCTGAAATATAGAAAATTTCTTCGTCAAAAAGCATTCGCACACCAGTTGTACTGTGCAAACCATACTTCAATTCTCAAACGACTCTATGATTTACAACATGACCTTGGCGGTCTGAATTTTTGGATACCAAAGACCTAATATGAACTACCGAAACCCGTGATACGGTATGCATTGTCATTTTATTGACTGGATTTTCGTTTCGTTCTACAGCAATGTTTGCGTGGTTTAACAGGAAAATCATATAGCCAAAGTTAAATCAATTTCACTAACGTTCTAAATAGCGACAGTAGAACCGGGTTTAATCATCATCAATCATTTAGTCTGTTCAATAATAGTGCGATTTCTGCAGTTTAACGAAAACGAAATATACAGTAAGCAATATACCTTGTTACATCTTAGTCAGCCACGGCAGCGTCCAGGAGGCCAGATCAATCGCAGAGACAGACGAAAAAGACAACAGTGAAAAATACGGCACCTATTGGGACTCCCACAATAATGATATCTTCTACAGGTATGTTGTTTACTGAAAAAAACAAGAAAAAATAAATACGAGCATCTATTTAATGAAATAATTATACAAGGTGGCAAAAACCGGACTAGTAACATTTAGGTCTGGCATTTAAAATAGCATTGAATGAACTGTAAAATTTCAGGATTTTCTTAAAGCGTAAGAAATTTCAGTCAAAGTCATGTTCAATATGTCCTTCGTTTGCTGCGATAACCAATGATAATCGCTTGCGAAACTGTCCAGTATCCCGGTTGATAGTGTTCTAGCTGATTTCGTCCCATGCAGAATGCTGTCAGAACTTCTTTCAAATGTTCAATATCGCGAATTCTCTGTCTGTAGACAAGCTGTTGAAATTGTCACCAAAGTGAGGGTTAGGGTTAGCTCACTCTGGTGACAATTTCACTTTTCAGCAGGATGGAGCACCTGCTCATCGTTCACGAAAAACAGTTGCCTTTCTCACTGCTCACGTTCCAGATTTCATTGAATCAGAAAATTGGCCGCCGAACAGTCCGGATTTAAAACCCGTGAACTACTCAGTCTGAGTGCTTCAACAGCTTGTCTACAGGCAGAGAATTCGCGATATTGAACATTTGAAAGAAGTTCTGACAGCAGGCTGCATGGGACGAAATCAGCCAGAACACTATCAACCGGGATACTGGACAGTTTCGCAAGCGATTATCATTGGTTATCGCAGCAAACGGATGACATATTGAACATGACTTTGACAAAAATTTCTTACGCTTTAAGAAAATCCTGAAATTTTACAATTCGCTCAATGTTATATTAAATGCCAATATTAAATGCCAGACCTAAATGGGACTAGTCCGGTTTTAGTTGACGTCGCGATGCGTTGTGGGTGATGTTCGAAGACGACGTCCCGGATTGGTAATAAATTGTGAGGTCCTGATCACGGTTAGTCGAGTCATTGCAGGGACAAGGGGTGGGCGTGCCACGACGTTGCGGAAACAATTTTCCAGAATTAGGATGACGTATATTTTAAATTTTAAAAATTTTTTTACAGCGTCACAAACTTAATGCGTGATTTTAAAATATACAGCGCCATTATTACGTTTTGTAAATTTGGCGTATGTACATCATTGAAACGTTCAGCATGAATTCAATGATTGGGTTTTATTTATTTGAGCGAAAGCATTCTATTATACTCTTGACGATGAAATGTTCAGACCTAAATCGGTTTTTGGCCACCCTTACATATGCAAAGCTTAAAACTGGCAGACTTTACCGGGGTATGGCTTTGGAATGTTATTAAAATACAAATGTTCATTACTTAATATTTTCATCCTGACAGTTTAATCAAGTTCTCAGTCATCATTTCTATTGGACATCTAGTTTTTTCATGTTTGTCATTTGTAAAAGTGCCCCCGCCCAATTTGTTACGCCACCGTCATTAAAATCAAAATGATTAAAGCTTACCAATTGTTTCTGTGAAAGCATTGACTACCATCACGTCGAATGTGCATTCGGTATCTCTGAATTTGCATGTTGCTTCGCATTGATGCCATCCACCTCTACTGATTACTAGACTGCTGCTTTCCGATATTATTTCTTTGCGTACGCCATCAGACCAAATCCATTTGTAGTCGCAAGAAAGTGAAATGGTAGTGGCGGCACATACTGCAGAGTCGCCAACTTTCTTTGATATCGAGACTTTATCGTTGATTGCATCTTTTAAAACATTGTAATATATATTCTGCATGAGAGGTTAATTTGAAAATAAACTGCTTTATTAAATCCTTTTGTATAAAGAACAGTTAAAGGTTTGCGCATACTGAGTGCAGTACTTTTGAGATAGTATATTTCACGGGGAATAGTTTGGTGAACCCATGAAGAACAATCTCAGTTAATCAAATGGGTTTGGTGACATTTAATCACGCGACACTTAATCACGCGACACTTAATCACCGACACTTAATCACGACGACATAATTTTAATCACGCGACACTTAATTTAATCACGCGACAGCTAATCACCGACATTTAATCACGTTGATTTAATCACGAAACAGTTAATCACGCGACAGTTAATCACGTGAAAGTTAATCACAAGAACATAGAATATGTAGACATATGGTGAAGATTTTTTCACTCCGTCAGTTACAGTAAAATGAAAACTCAACTTCCATTTATTTGGATTATACGATTATTATTTGAAAACCCGACGGTTAGTTTCTTTATATGACATTAGGCTCTGCATATCTTCCCGACCCGCCTTTAGTTACTTTGTAAAAGTACGGCGTCAGCCCTTTAATCCGTTGAGTCTGTTTTGACCGCTGTATCTTTAACACGCTGAGGGTACAATTGACTTCATTATTTTAAAATCAGAGCGGTGAGGGCGTCAAATAACGTCCTCAGTTGTTTCTCTGAAACCAGGAGGTCGCATAACGGCCACGCCTGGCAAATTCGGCATCGCTGAATTTGCGTGTTAAACAAAGATGCCATGTTCTCTACTGATTCCTAAAATGTTAACCTCTTCAATGGAGATATACAGTATGCCTCAACTGATCAAAACAACAAAACTACGCGAAAATATCGAGAAATTATTTAAATATATCTACAAAATTGGAAAATGTCGCTTCTAAATTGTTCTTTCATTATTTATTTTTCAAATAAATTGAATCTTTTAAAACATTGATTACTCTCGCGTGATTAGTGTCGCGTGATTAAGTGTCGGTGATTAACTGTCGCGTGAGTTACGTTTGAAAATGTCGCGTGATTTATTATCGTGATTAAGTGTAAAGAACAGTGTAAAAGTGTCCGCGTGATTAAGTGTCGGTGATTAAGTGTCGCGTGTTTAAGTGTCCACGTGATTAAGTTCGGTGAACCGCATGATTAAGTGTCGCGTGATTAAATGTCCGTACACCAATCAAATGTCATTTTCTTCACCTTCACATATGTACAGTATATTCTATACCGCGAACTAACAATCCTTTATTCTTTATAAAGCCAACGGCGCAATCTCGCATAGTTTTGCATGACTTTTCATAATGAAAATGAGTGAGTGCAGAATTTGAGTCTTCACTTACAATGTATTTTAGCGACATCTGTTGAACATTCGTAATGATTATTTCTCGACGCCTTTGTCTTGCAAATGAAGAATGAACCATCATGATCGATGTCGCTTTCAGCAGTGTAATTGCACACGATGTTACCAATAGGATCTGATATGGAACATGTTAATAGTGCATCACTTATGGGAAAGCTAACACCGCTCTTTACTCTCGTCCATTGCAGTGTTGAAGGAACATTGCCACGGTAGGTGATGCTGCATGACAACAGTATTGTGTCACGTTGAAGACCGCACTCATTAGGTCCAGTAAAGCCAAGTGGACTGATATTGCTTAGACAAGTTGGATCTCTTTCTGCAAAATGTGCAATGATTGTCGCTAATTGCTATAGGGCCTACATGTAGAGGCGTAGCGAGGGTATTCGGCGCCCGGCGAGGCAAGGTGTAGGCTACTGTTGGCGCCAGTGGCGTAGCCAAAGGGGTTTGTGGGTTAAAACCCTTGGGCGCCGACGAAAATTTTTTATGTGTTTCCCATACATTTTACATTTTTGGATGCGGTTTTGAGGGTCAACCTTCCCCCTTGGGGCTGCTGACCAAAATTTGCCATAGGCGTGACGACATTAGTTTCGCTCGTTAGCAGATATACAATATATACATAGGATGACCTTTTCTGTTGTCAAGATTTTTAGAAATGGTTACTGCTGTCAAAAGTTTTTAAAAACCCGTTCCGGAAATCCTGGCTACGCCACTGGTTGGACTACTACTGACGAGCAAAAAGGGTCATCACTTGCGTTCATTCGGCACCCCTCAACTCTCTACGGCGCCCCTCTCCTATGGCCCTGACGAGCAAAAAAAGTCGTCGTAATTGCATCTCATTTATTATTTATCCAAAAACCCAATTTTGGCGCCCCCTCACCTCGGCACCCCGGGGCATATGCCCCTCGCTACGCCTCTGCCTACATGTCATAAGTAAAACACGCATTACACTTAACAGTTCACTGCTAAATTCTGACAAATTATCCAAACGTTTAGAACAGTGGCGTCATTTCATACTTTTCTTGGGGGGGCGAGAAAATTGTTTGCAAATTTTTGACAAATTTTTGCAAATTGTAGGCATTTTTGCAATTTTTTGCAAATTTTTTGCAAATTTTTAGCAATTTTGGCAAATTTTAGGGCCAATGTTGGGAAATTTGCAATTTTATATATTTTTTGGCAATTTTTGCAATTTTTGCACATTAATACATTATAAATTAATATTTTCATATTTTCAGCCCCCCCCCAATGACGCCTCTGGTTTAGAAGAAATTTTAAAGAAATTTACTACACGCCAATCCAGATATCAAGGTCAGCCCAGATATGTCCATTGTCCAATATGTCCAATATAGTTTATGCCCAATATAGTTTATTATTATTTAGGGCTTATACCAATCCAGATATCAGACTTACGCTAATATCATAAATACTTTCAAAAGTATCCTAAGTATTATAGGATCTTATACTGGCCTATTGTTTATAGATGTATCATCAATGTTGCAGAGATAGTGAGTATTACTGTATTTTTGAACGTAGCGTGTTATATAGTATTTGTACTCCAGAGTTTGTGGACATGTGTACTCCATAGTGTGTCCTTATTTGTTAACTCAATTACAATATGACAAAAGAACGATCAAACACAAAACAAAGCATAATTCGATTGAATGACCAAATAGAACACAGTGGTTCTCAAGCAGGACAAATCCTACTAAGCTACTCAAACCCCAGTTGTTGTCGTTATTATTATTATATTGCCAAGTGCGTTACCAAAATGGCGTTATAGACGTTCATTAGTTAGTATTACTTACAGCAAATTAGACTACAGTATGATTAGAGAAATAAAGAATCTCACAAATATACTGTATGCGAGACGAAGAATAATAGGCCTAAAAACAATTGAATTTAGAAATGTTTATTTCTTAATAATTAAAGCTTAAATATGATCTCAATTTATGACTTGCCTAATATAATCAGTTGGGCAATGCTGACTTGTCTGATCCGCCATCGTGACATACATAGACTCCTGCATCTTGAAGCTCCGCTTTCGTTATGACCAAATTATATGATGAAGTTGAAGTGTCTCTCTCGATCTTGAATCGTGTGTCGTAGGGGTAGAACAGGTGGTCTTTATAGTAGACGTATCTTTGTTCTTTTGTCCCTTCAATTACCGGTACTCGATAATGAAACCAGGATACTTCAGCTGATGGATCTGATATCGAACAGTTCAGATACGTTGAATCACCGACTCTCACCTCGGTGTCAATTGGTCCAACGATTATTTTGGATTTCCCTAACAAAATGTACATTCACTTTGGATTCAACAAACGTTTTTAAAACAATTATCCTCACTCATGTTCTCCATTTATCTAAGTCTACACTCTACAGTGTATGCAGTGGCGGACTTACTACGGTACAAAAAATGGCTTACAGTAAAAAATAATAAAAATTTTGGGGTCTATCTTTTCTATTAACAATGTTCTATAATGATTTTTTATTTGTTTGTTTAGACAACTCTATTTTCCGAAATGCAACCATTTGTCACGCAACGTGTCTTGAAAAAAGGTTATCACCACTATTACTCACAAACCTCTTCCACTCTTCCTAAGGTTTCCCGAGAAACGCTTAAAAAACTTGAAATAAGCAGAAAGGTCATCTCGCCACTTTTCACACTTTATCTATAACTTTTTAGAAGAAAGTGTACCGGGCCTAAAATGCAAACCCGCCACTGACAGTATGATAAAGACAAATACAGGGTGGCGCAAAAAACCGGAATAGTCACATTTAGGTTTGCATTTAATATAGTCCGATTTTTGCGCCACCCTATAGTTACGTAGAACCACCCGAACCGTGCAAGTAGTCCTACTATAAATGTGATTCTGTTTGAAAATCTTCAGTGTAACTTGGATTAAATTAATTTGGTCAACCGTCAATCTAACCCTTAAAATCGCATGCTGATGTTCATCGAAAGTATTAGGTAGTAGTAGTAATAATAATAATAATAATAATAATAATAATAATAATAATAATAATAATAGTAGTGTACTAGTAATAATAATAATAATAATAATAGTAAGTAAAAGTAGTAGTGCATGTAAGTAATACAGTAGTAGTAGTAGTAGCACTCGATGGAATAATAATAATAATAATGACAATCTTACTGGATAGTCATGAACATCCAAAAGTAGTAGATTGAGGCACTGCCAAAAGTCGCTGGAATCGCGGTGTCACCGCCCGCGGCAGTTGGCTAATAGGCGTGGACTGAACTGGTGCAACAGTATCGGCATTTATAGTGACTTTAGCTTAAAACAGTAGCATTAGTAATATTATTCCATTAGTAGGAAACGAAGTTTCACTTTCAGTCAGACTCAGTAGTTCTAGTGATAATGATATAATAATAATAATAAGTATTTATAAATAGTGCTTAACTATTTTTTATAGTAGTATTTAAAGTAGTAGTAGTATTTAGTAGTAGTAATAATAACTATTTAAATAGTAGTAGTAATAGTACAACAGTAGTAGTAGTAGTAGTAGTAGTAGTAGTAGTAGTAGTAGTAGTGATGGTGGTGGTAGTAGTAGCAGTACATTCATAAAAAATCAAGTAGGCCTATATTTCGAGAGTTCAGAGAGTTCACAGTCAGTGGAAAAGAACAAGACAGACTATGTAGAGAAATCCACCTGGAAACAACATGTTTTGGTTCCAATTCACTTTGCTGAAAATCACTTGGTCGAAAATCAATTAGTCGGCGCTCATTTCGCTTAAACTTACATCGTTGCCAATAAATCGGTGGCCTTTTCATTTAAGCGAAATTGTTATGGTCGAGAGTGCAATGGTAGGGAATATTATCTTGGAATGCATTTGGTAGAAACTTAAAACGTTTTTATTATCTGAACTAAGACAACAGCGACGTATTTTTGATCAAATGATTTTCGATCCAATGATCGGCGCCCATGTTTTAAGACTAGTTTTGTAAAAGTAGCCTACTGGAGTTCGGTGAAAGATTGACAGACAGAAGGAACAATTTCTAGAATTTGGGAACTCTTGCTGAATGAAAATGATTTGGGTGATTAAATATGAAACTTAAGTCTTGGGGTGACTAGTCGGCAATGTTTTATGAACTGGATACCGTCTGGTTGAAACTATTCGACATCCTTTGCATGTCCTTCTTGGCAGAAACCGTCCAACATCGGAATGATTTTTTTAAAGAATTCAACCCACAAACCATCATAGACCTGATTACAGACAACGCTTCAAGCGCGAGTAACCATCACCTGAAGCGAAGTACTATATAAGATGGGCTTAGATGGCGCTTGTAGGCCTATAGCCTATGTTTCGATGCTATAGGGCGTTGATCAGTCATGCACTTTGAATTTCGCTAAGCATATGGTCATCATGAGGGTATGCAGTTCAATGGAATTCATTACCAGAGAATGTAAAAAAGTAATGTCCTTCCCGAGCACTCAAGGCTCATAGGGCGGCGCTGATCTCCGTTACCAAGGCCCTCAGCCAGGCGACTGGTGCAAGTTACATGATACGGGGCCAGTGTTCTCACGCAACGCGCCTGTTTACTCCGCGGATTAACCCGCTACTCATTTGCCATCGCCATCTGGCAAAAGAAGGCAGAGTCGACCTTAAGTCTCCTGCGGGAATTGAACCTGCGACTTTCTGCTCCATTGTCCAACATTATTACTGACCACTCAGCTAACTTCCCGCCCTACCAGAGAATATGACATGTAACAAATCTCATGACTGATCCCAGTCAAAATAGAGGATGGCCAATGTGCCCCTCGTGGCCAGTGGCCGCTCCACAGGAGGGTCCCGGGGGCCCGTGCCCCCTATTGAGTGTCTGCCTCCCAGTGGTACTCCCTTTTGGGACACTATACTTAATACTACATACTGTACCTAACAACAAATGGTTGGCCCCCATGATTAGAAGTTGCCACCTCAACGCGCCCCCCACTTGCCAAATCCTGGAGCCGCCACTGCTAGTGGCTGCGCCAATGCGTATGATTATTATTATTATTACTAAGACAATTTATATAGCGCAGTAGGCATGGCGAAGGCCAGCGTCAAGAGCACTTTACGCGAGTCACTTATGCGAGATATTTAAGTGTCTTTAAATTCTTTGCAACCAGTTCAATTCATGTTTTTATGCTATTTTATGTCTTGATGTTGCCCAAAGTACAATTGCCGAAACTGTCACATAAGCGCTTTTGCCCCAACTTAATAGGAAGCAAAAACAGGCAGTGATGGTGGTCAAATAAGGACAGTAATACAGAAAAAAGCTTTGCTTAGTGTATACAGTATAAAAAGAGAGTCAAAAGAAAGGGAAAGGACAGAGCATAAAGGGAGAGCAGGGCGAAAGTTTAGTGGCGGGAACGAGGGAATGGAGGGACGAAGACAAATGAAGAATATGAAGACAAATTGAAATCGAAGAAGGAAAAATAGACGTTGACTCAGAAAATATAAGGCATTTTTTCGCTTTCTGTTCACAAGAAAGTTAAAACAAATATAGGGCCTAACGCTTGCTCCATACGTAGAATCAACGCATTCAATTGTTGCTAGGCTCCTAGCATTGACTGAACGTGGGCATCTGCCAGTCATTTCGTCATTACCTCTTATTTCTCGATTGCTTATTCAAGACTTACCACCGACAAGCAATGTCCACAGCAGTGCCGAGAACAGTGCAGATTTTCGAACTCTTTCCGTCATTTTCTTAACATTAAACTGCTGAAAGAAAACGGTGTTTAGTGAATGCTAGCCAGATCGGTTAACATAGACTACATAGCAATTATGCCTTATAAATATCAAAATATCTGTAGGTCTATATGCTGCCTATAGTCAACAGTTGCATTGTTAGACCTATGTTTTCATTTTTAGTCTCCTAATCAAAGGTGAAGTGCAAGTCAAATTTTGTAGATACATATTTATTGCTTACTCGGTTTAGGCGTGGACTTTATCGGTTGTAAATCTAGGCATTGACAGTGGCACGATAAAAGTATATTTATTATTTTATCAAGAGTCAAAATTTGATAGCATTAAGTTTTTCAAACACTCGAGTTTATAGGCTTTGGATCTATAGTTTTTATAGCCACCTTTGTATTCATCTAACAGTTATTCTAACTGTTAGATGAATACAAAATACTAATGATTTAAGTAGCGTTTGCGTAAATTGCTTGCAACTGTTATATAGCTAGATACACTGTCATCAACTTGAACTTTCAGCGTAGGGGTGGTTCCACGTTGGGGATGACTGGGGATGCATCTCCCACCGAGCTTTTTTGCTTGTGAGCGTCTCGGGTGTCTACCGGTCCGAGTTGCTATGCAACGTCATTTTCTTATTAGATCTGAAGCTAGTTAACACGACCTACTGCTGAAAGACAACGATGTTTAGTGAATACTAGCCAGATTTGTTAAGATCAAGTCGTAGCTCTTGAGTTTTTTAAAATTTCTATTGAAATATTTGTATATGATGTCTTTAGTCTGCAGCTGATTTGTGATCTTCCTCTTAGTCTCTTCTTCAGAGGTGAAGTGCAATTCGAATTTTGTAGAGGCGTATTTATCGTCATAGTCATAAATAATAAATTCAGCAGGAAGCGCCTCCCCTAACACCTCCCCCCAACACCCCCACCTCAATTTGAGGTCGACACCCCCAAAATTTGGTAATGCGACAATGGTATGTATACAAAATGCATACTAATTAGCTCAGAACACCCCCACCCCCACCCCACCCCCACCCCACCCCACCCCCATGGAGAAGGACACTCTCCCAACTTTTATTGTCGGATGACCTTTTTTGCTTGTCAGAGGTTTTTGGTTTCTGACAGAGACTTAAAAATTCCGACACCCCCATATTATCCCCACCCCACCCCCAAATTCAAAATCCTAGATATAACACTGAGCGCCTCTAAACACTGCATTTCATGGCTTTCAGCAACACTATCAGCGCGTTCACTCAACTATGGCTCAATTAAATTTGGCTCAATTTCACGTGATCGGGTTCTTCATATAGGCTTCCTTGGCTGATATTTTATCCACTGTCTTCTTTGATATTCAGTTATGAATGGATTCAGGGATGGATAAGCTTCCTCTTAATTCATCAAAATCCGAGTTCCTGCTATTAGATGCACCAGTCCAACTGAACAAATTAGAATCTCTTAAATCTATGGTACTGGAGATTCTACTATTGTACATAAAAGTACTGCTCGCAGCCGTGATGTGATATTTGATTTCACTAATCACAGAAATTCAGTCTGCACAGCTTCTCATTATCTTATTTGAGACAGCTATTGCATCAGACATCTGTTTCCTAAGCTCATCCTTAATCAGCTAGACACTGCATTAGTATCCAGTTGCCTAGATTATTGAAATTCTATGCTTCCTGGCATTACAGAATCAAATTTGCAAAGTGCGAAATTCTTTAGTTATAATTACATCCAACAATCCCCAGATTTGAAAATGTATACCCAGTTAGACAGCCTTTCACTGGTATCCTATTAAACACCGAAGTAATTAAATAAATCTGTCTTTTAGGTTAACACCATGTTATAAAATACCCAGTTATTTTAAGACACGGCTTTTCTCTTGACTAGTCTAGTAACTTGTAACTCCACTAGATACTCGGCAGCACTTTAGATACTGTATGTTGTTCCTCATTTTCGTACATTCATTGGCGCTCGGTGGTGGTTTTTGGTGTGTGCCCCAAGCTCTGAAATTCATTGCAAGCAATACGTCCTATAACCATCACACCATCAACTTTTAGATAGATCTTAACACGTTGACTGCGATACGATGGATTCCTGGGACGCGGCTGGTGTCGAATGCGTTCGTGCGTGACCAACGTGAATGCCGCAGATTATTTTCAAGGCACAATCACGTTAGACACCTAGGGGAAAATATTTTGAAGCAGATGCGTTTTAGAAGCCATCTGTTACTAGTATCATGTTCACTTTACTCAGGTATGCGCCAATTCATAGGAAAAATGCCGGTGCCCTGTAAGGTGACGGAACAATAGTTAGCTCAACAATAGCGATTGGAGAAATTACTGCCATAAAATGGAAACAATTTCAATTTAAAATTGTCCGCTTCACTGGATGGAAGACTTGACAATGCAAGCCACGTAATTACATCGTAGCAGGAATTCTCCGGGTGTACGCTTATACCGCGCGTCAGGGAGGATTATAATTACGAGGCTGTGGTTGAGTATATTGTGTTTATTTGAACAAATGTTTATAGGACAAATATTCATACATCTTCCATAGAATACGCCTTTTTGATTGGTCACTCATTCTAGTAGCTAAAGGAAGCAGAAGAATGATTCCAAGATCCGTATAAGCTAAAATAGTTTGCATTGAACTAAGGACGTCATATGACGTCCCTAGCGCCCTGAGAAACCAAAATAAGGACGTCAGTTGACGTCCCTAGCGCTCAACGTGTTAAGACGCACCTGTTTGGGCAGGCCCATTATTCTTAGAATGCTCTCCCGCGTATCTAACTGACCATTCTGGTTCTATCTCGGTTTGGTTGATTATCAAGAGTCAAATAGCATTAGGTGGCATTAATAACTGTGGCACAAGATATGAATTAATATAATATAAATTATTGACAGTGGTACAATAAGAGTCTATTACGTTTCAAGAGTCAACTACGTAGCATTGAGTGTTTTATAAACACTCGAATCGTTGCTTTGGATCTATAATTCATTTGTTATAGTGACGTATGTGCTTATCAACTCCATTAAATATCTTAGGTATCACTTGCATGCATTTAGCCAGCATTAGGCCCTATTAATGATATCTACACTGTAGCTACTGATTTCAACTTGAACTTGAAGTATTTGAAGTATTTGAAGTATTTAAGTATTACTGAACGTTATCTAGTTCTTTCAAAATCACACACCAAACATTCATGCATAGTCTCTCGATGACGTTCAGGAATAACTCAGGAAAACAAATGTTTTCTCGTTTAAAATTTGCTCAAAGAGGCACACATTCTTCAGATACACATAAAATGTACAGTATCAGTCGAAGATATTCTCTTCTATTTCCCCAATGGTTTGTACGAAATTAAATAAAAATCCAGAAATACTGTGCTACTGAAAGAATCAGAGCCTAGAATGGATGAGGTAAAGTTCCCCATGCTCAGGAATCGTTTCTATTCACCAAAAGAGCTTTAGATACCATCTAACCATAGCAGATCACCACATATCTGCCATTAGTCGATGACCACACCTTCCCCACTCGTATTCGGGGATATTTTTGCACCCCTCTAACACCCTCCCAACACCCCAATCTGAGACCGACACCCCCAATCGAGGAATATTTTGACATCCCCAACACCCCCATTCCCCGAATTTGAGACCGACACCCCCCCTTCCAACACCTTTCAATCTGAGCAAGGGATGACCTTAAGGAGGTTTTTTTGCTTGTCAGACTTTTTTTTGGAGATTTGATAAGGGTTTTTTGCTTGTCAGACTTACTTTTTTGGATACTTGTTAAGGTTTTTTGCTTGTCAGACTTTTTCCAAATTCCGACACCCCCAAATTTTCCCGACACCCCCTCCCAATTCACAATCCCAGAAATAACCCTGCTCGTATTCCTTGGCCTACTTGGCGTTGTGCAACCGGTTCCCGTCACAACACCGAAGTTAAGCAACGCCGAGCGTGGGTCGCACTTGGATGGGTGGTTGTTTTTTATTTCAGAAGTTTGTGATAGAATGATGGTTTTGCACGTTCAGTAGATACAGCATTTGGTTTGTATAATGTACTGTAGATTCATTGATTAATTAGATTATTAGAACTTTATATTTATGTACAGTAGGTTTATATTTTGGAACGAAGTAGTTGAAATTAATTATACGGTGTATGCTGCTGATTTTGTGTGTATGTGTGTGGAATGATAAATCGACTGAAGTCAAGCTTGGTTAAAATAATTGCCGATATGTGTAAAATACGCGAGTCTAGTCTACGCCTAGTCTACATTTTGAGATGGGTTGCATTATTTTCTGTAAATAAAATTAGCCAACACCCAAGATTATTAAATGAAATCGCCAAAACTTTTCGATTTCGGTGACTTTGGATTAATGAGGATCACTTGGAATGGCTTTGGATTAATGAGGATCACTTGGAATGGCTTGGGATTATTGAGGATCACTTGAAATGGTTTTGGATTAATGAGGATCACTTGGAATGGCTTTGGATTAATGAGGATCACTTGAAATGGCTTTAGATTAATGAGGATCATATGGAATGGCTTTGGATTATTGAGGATCACTTGGAATGGCTTTGGATTATTGAGGATCACTTGGAATGGTTTTGGATTAATGAGGATCACTTGGAATGGCTTTGGATTATTGAGGATCACTTGGAATGGCTAACTACATTTGAAAAATCTGCCGCGTTTAAGAAGAGTAAAATGCAACTGATCCTAATAAGTACATTCTACGGCGTGATTTTCGTCATCGTTGACGTATTCTTTATCTGCTCCTGAATTTATCTCACTTTGCATCTCAAGATCAGCTGAAGGAGAATTTTCATTGTCAATTTGACAGTAAACTGGTTCGGTTGGAAGAGGACGGTTTCCGAGGAGATTCGAATATGAATCTGCGCTGATTCGTGAATCGGCTTTTGTCACGGTCTCGCTATCTTGGTCTCTTTCGACCGTTCCTTCCACAGTCAGGTTCGGCTCTGTTTCCTGCGGTAACGAATAAATGACAGGTTCGTCTGCATAGTCGTAGGCCTGTTTGTCGTTTTCATACTTGTTGCCAAAGTCACTGGATTTTCCTAAGGAGGAAGAATAATCAAAATTCAGAAAGAGCAGCCGACTTGATTAACATCTATGACATATAATGAATATATATATATATATATATATATATTTATATATATATTTACTGTGAGCCAATAAAAAACCAAACCCTGTTTACTTTAGCTATAACTTATCAATGTTATACCAAGCTTGATAAACTCGGTAGCGATGTAGCCGAGGGACTCCACAACACATCTGTGTGCAGGCTGTTCACCACATGTTTTATTTCTAGCAACTGTATTTCACGAAACCAAACACAGCGTATTTATGCATTTCAGTGGCGTAGCGACGTGGCCAGGATTTCTGGAAGGAGGGTTGGATTTTTCTTGTGACCAACACCAACTTCTGAAAAAGTTATTATCTCCAGTTTTTCCTGACAAGCAAAAACGCTATCATCTCCTCGCCTCTTAAACATTGTTACATTCTCTGCCCAAGAGGGGGGTTGACCCCCAAAATCGCCTCAAAGAATAAAAAATGCATGGAAACTCATTAAAAATATTGTTTTTCGGCAGCCAAGGGGGCTTTTAACCCTCAAGCCCTCTTGGCTACGCCACTGATGCATTTACACGGTATACATTGGCAGCGGTAACCATAGCGCTATTGACAAATGTGCACAGACAGAAAAAGCACAGTGAGCAGATGGGAGGAAGCGGTGCCACCGGATGAGTATGTGTGATGATTAACCCCTTAACTGAGGACCCTGGATATATCCGTCCATTTTACATTGAGTTACAGTTAAATACACGGTTAAGGGGTTAATGATTTCAAGCATATGTAGCCTACAGATGCATATGAAGTGAAATGATTTGTAGAAAAGAAACAAGAACACAAGAACACAATTACGACTTATAACGTTAAGGTTGCATTGTCTATAGCCGTAACTGTTTCCAAAGTTTCATTGTCCTAATGTCTATGCACAATTGCACATTGCCTACTGTACTGTATGAGACTGCTCATAGATAGAGTCATAGCTATAGTTAATGAAAGGATAGAAGTCATGACTAGTTCGAAACTGACTCGAGATGCTGGTCGGCTTCCCCTATGAGTTCATGTTGTCCCTTACGATTTTAAACATCGTGGTGGACTTCATTTTTAAGTGTCTCAATAGGCAAACGTCAAAATAAGTAACCGCCGTGCAAATTTTAGGCAATGGTGAAAAAAATATATATATATAGTCGTAAATCGTAATGCGCCCTTATTGTTTCAGTAATTAAACGACGGTATGCTCTTTAAAAACGCAAAGTGATCGGCGTCTTTGAATAAGATGTGCTGGACCCACATCGTCAGGCGTATCGTCCCAGCAACCGAGACTTTTGCTCTCTTTAGGGCTACTGTATACCGGATTTCGGATCCGGAATCAGTACATTTTTACAAATCCTTCTCTTGTCATAATCCGCGACCGGAGTTGTACTAACCTGTACATGCACATTTTCTGTTCAGGATTTACTCTATGCTGTGTGATTATTGTAAAGATGGTTGGTCTTACGTTTAGAGAGATGCTTCTGCAACAGTAATCCAACGTTGAAAACCAACAGGACGCCGAATATTGGTAGCAAGATCGAAAGCAGAAGAGTTCTTTGGTTGCTATCAATTTGCTGACCTATAAACACAACAATTCGAATGAATTGAAAAAAGAAACAATGCTGCTGCACAGGTTAACACTGATCCAAGGTTGCACAATTTTGACGGATTGGTCTTTTAAAAAGTTGGCCTAGAATTTTCGCTTAATTGAATTTATTCTAGTCATGGATCCATATGTTTGTTGCTAAAAATGACTCTACCATGTTTCGCGCTGACCTCATCGTTTTAATGGTCTTTGGATTAGGTTTGCCATCGACTGACGCTTCTACGTGTGTAATAATTTTATTGGCGTTATTTAAACTGTAAAATTAGGCTAGAATACCGCATGTCAAGTACAAAACTGTGGAATGATCTACCTGCTAAGAATAGAAACAGTTCATGCGTTAGTTTACTGTTTAATAGTATATATTATGATCTCAAAATGAAACACCAGTATAGAAGGAAGAAAACTCTATCAATAAACACGCACCCGTTTCTGTGCTGGCATTTATGTATAGGTTCAGAGATTTTGAAATATTTGCTCCTGACAGCGGACTGATAGCTATGCATTCATAAAGCAGATTTACACGCGCGGCCATATTGATGTCTATGAAGAATCTAGAATCTTCCCTCTGATCGTCGCTATCTGCCGAGATCCACTTGTAGACCGGTGCTGGGTTTCCCTCTGCTAGGCATCGCAACACATCGCCGTAACTGTACGACGCTTTCTGTGGCTCGATCGATATATTTCTGGGTCCATCTAGATTCGGTGACACAAACAGCAACACTTGTATTATTGAAAGCAAAGCAAATGATCGCGAGAAGACAGTTGTAATATTTCAAAGGTAACATGATTACTAACATTACATTTCCAAATAGCTGAATCCGACGATTTAAAAAAAATGTATGACATTTCTGCCTCAGGATAATCTCTTATATATTTACACAAAACGACGGCAGTAAAATTCCACTTGTAAGCGTAGTCAGGTGCATTCCCGGCTCTTCTAATGATTTCTTGACTGGAATCAGTTGCATTGAGAGGTTTAAAGTAGACGATAGCAGTGAAAACAGCTCGATCGTCGCCAGGACTCGCCTGCAGCGTTCCTTTAGAAGACAAAGTTTTCACGTTATACCGTGTAGATGTTTCGGTTTGATGTTGTAACTTGCTGCCATCGCTGCGAAACCAGGATATGTCTACATCTAAGTTTCCTACGTAGCTGATATTGCACCACATATCGATGTAGTCGCCTTCCAAGACGTCGATACTATTGTCGCATTTCGGGTTAGATACTGAAATTAATTCACAAACAATAATGAGTCATTTTTTGTCTATTTGCAAAAAAGTTTCAACTTTGATGCCTACAATAAAATTAAGCTGGTTATTAACTGTAAATTTATATAGGTCTATAGGCCTTATGATGAGCTGTAATACGTCCCTGCAATAGGCCTACGATTATTAAATATTCAAATTTGTACAAGTAAACCACACGGATTCATTAATTAACGTTTCCTTAGACTACGTAACCACTTTCCAGTATAGGCCTTCAGAATGTCATACTGTCTGTTCCAATTTGGAGGGTTTCCAACTTGTCAGGTAACCAATTAGCATTTCCTCCATAGTCTGTCTTGCTGTTTCCCTCTCACTGATCTCTGGAATCTTTTTGCGGATGGATTTGAAGTACCATCGATTGATACCCTTAGGCAGGCCCCTTCAGAGGCTGAAGGAGACCCGGGCCAGTTGGAATTTTGAGGCCTCCCCTAGCCTTCCCAAAAATTAAAATTTGACAAGCAAAAAAGGTAATCACCAATTTTGAGGACCGCAGGGTACCCTTCTAGCGTTCCCAAAATCCTCAAATTGTCGACAAGCAAAAAAGGTCGGCATCAAATTTTGAAGCCCCTTCTAGTAGTAGCTATCTAGCTTTCTAGCTCTCCCAAAATTCTATACAAGGAAAAAAGGGAGGCCCCCAACAGATGGAGACCCGGGCCAAATGGCCCTCCTGGCCCTCCTCTGAATGGGCCTGCTCTTGGGTATTATAACTGGCGCTATAAAAGTGCATAACTATTATTTATTTTATTGTATGCGAAAAACGCTCAAGATGAAATCTGCGATTCTCACAAAGAACTATAAGTTCCGCAGTGTAAACAGTTGGGATTTTATTCGGTGCAGAGATGACGCAAGAGTATATTCCGGCGTCTTCGACTCTTACGATCTGCCTTGATAGGACGAACGTTGTTCTGTCTTCAGTTACGACGGAATTGGCTGAAAATCCGTCCGATCCATTGTTCAAGAAGTGATCAACGAATTCATTCGGATTTCTGAATTTCCACTGAACCATGGAATTCTTTGACAGCGATGCGCATTTCAAAGACAATGGATTTCCAACAATGACTGCAGAATTTAAAGGATAGACGAGTCCCGTCGATGGACGCAAACAATCCACTATAAAGATCAATGATTTTAACGCATCCAAATCGCATCTCAAATAAAAATATCATTTATTTGTTTCGTAGAAAAAGAAAAATTCGCATACTGAAAAGGCAACCAGTTGGCATTGCGGCGTCTTGCTTATCATGCTACTGTAGAGATGTTGTGTTTAATGAATGTGTCATAAGTGAAAACGATGATAAACTTGTTTAGGGGTCGTCCATAAATGACGTCACGCGATTTTGGGCGGTTGTTTAATCCCCCTTTCGTCACACGTCGTCACAAAAGTCAGACCCCTCCTAAAATATGACGTCACAACGCGTCGACTGCCCCCTTCCATTCTCCGACCTTACCTTGACAAGCAAGTAAAGGTCATCCTCACAGTTTTTCCTTTCCCAAGGCACTGCTGACAAGCAAAAAAATCGCCACCTAAAATAAATTACTGTTATGTGACGTCACAATTAAGCTAATCCCCTCGTCACACATCGTCACAAATGAGCGGACCCCCTCCCTACGTGCGTGACATCATTTATGGATGGCCCCTTGAGCAAGCAACTAAAGAGCATTCCTATGAGTTATAAAATGCCAGACCTAAACCTTTCTAATGCTCTTGCATTCTTGAGAACGTCCAACGCAATTATGAAATGTAAAAGATTCAGCGTCTACAAGCCGTGTTATAGAAAGGCTGTGGACACATTTATCCGGGACAATATCTAACGATGAAGCAGCACTAAGGCTGGTGAATAGTAAGTATGAAAGTAGCTGAGAATAATAGAAGAATCCAGTTTTGTGAAAACTTTCCGTACATGGTAAACAATGTTGTGTGCAGGGCCGTATTTAGGATTATGTGGGGACCCTGTTCCAAATGCCCTGTGGGGGCCCTGCCAGGCTACCCGTCCTCCCCCATTGTGCATTGGGACGAGCAAAAAACTCTTCAGCTACTATGTGGGGCCTCTTATATGTGGAGCCCCTCTGTTCCATAAAGCATGTGGAACGTGCCTAAATACGCCACTATAGTTGTGTGCCGTTAATATTATCGAATTAAATCTAAGCAGACAGATTTTAATATTGCCTTATTCATATAATTGCTTACCGGCAGAGAATAGGCATAGAAAAATCGCAGTAAAAACCATCGTACACGAGAACGTTGATCACCCGCTTACAAATTTCTTATATAGGTCTACTCTTCCAATTAAATAGGCGAACTCAATGGAAGTTCAACGGCGAACTTTGCATGTCAATGTCAACTGTAAGGCTTAACTATTGAACGAGAACTATTGAACGAGCACGCCAGTATTGTAAAAGAAAGGATAACATGATAACTATGATAGTCCTTATGGCAATATCTATAATCTTTTCCCCTGTTTCTCTATCCTAACTCTCTCTCTCTCTCTCTCTCTCTCTCTCTCTCTCTCTCTCTCTCTCTCTCTCTCTCTCTCTCATCCTTAATGTTATCCATGCATCTTTTCCTTTTATATATCCTTTCTCTTTCATCTCACGCATCTTTCTCTCTCTCTCTCTCTCTCTCTCTCTCTCTCTCTCTCCTCTTGCTGTCAAAGTGAAAAGGTTTGAGCAAATAACATCGCCATCACTTCTATCATTTGTCATATTGGTCTGTTTGTGTCTAGTGATTTACAGCGACAGCCAAACGATCAAAGTCAACATCACATATCCAACATCGTCTTCACTTTCTGTCTGCATGCATGACGGCATTAATTAGATACGAAACATTTCCACTTTGCTCTATCTTGCGTCAATTTGCATCCTTCTGCAATTATTGTCGTGTTTTTAGTTTCCAGATCCTCCTTGATGTTATCCGTCCATCTTTTTGGGGCCTTCCTCGCCCTCTGTCTTTTTCTACTTTGTGTGTATGTACACATTGTACAGTAGTGCTTTGTAGGATCTTTTAACATGTCCAAAGCAAGTTAATCTCCTTTTGCGTACATTATCGATGATTGTTTCTGATGCTCCTGTCTGTTGCCTGATGTATCTTCATTTCTAAAATTTCAATATAGCACACACACACACATATATATAAAATTATATATATATATATATATATATCGCGGAACAAATAGACAACGGTCGGTACCTTGGCTCGTTAATTGCAGAGGACAATAACTGTAACTCTGAAATATGAGCAAGGCTTGGCATGTGGCGTGCAACCATCAAGACACTCACAACCCTATGGAATGATCATCTGTAGATGGCGAAACGCCTGAAAGAAGAAGCACTGGTCTGGATCATTGCAACGCATATATGGAGCTGAAGGAGGCTGAAGCTTCAACTACGAATACTGCGGAGACCAGAATAGAATCACTGATTGCCTATAAGTCGGTCGTGTGAGCATCACTATACTTCGGTGGCGACTGAATGCCATTTTAATTTCACTCAGCCGTAGCAGACTCGGAGAAAGCGTCGCTTTGAGATAGCGGTCTATTACTTTGACGCGTCTTTGAAAGCATGTGAAAACCAACCCTGGATGTCTCAACATGCACTGCCTTTTGCATATCAGTCGCCGCAATGTTATCTGTCGCGACATCAACAATAGCAGAGCTTGACATCAGAATAGGTCTATAACTGAAATTCTCGAACTTTTTCAGTTCAGAAACCCCTTTGAAAGTCGGCTTACATTCCTCGGACCCCTAAATGACCAAAATTTTCTGTAAGACGTTGAAGGCTGTTGCACTACCATGGTCTGTTTGGGAAAATCCACAGCGATCCGCTGATCACAATAATGCCAGAACCATTGATGGAATCGACGTACCAGTTTACCTCTGTTTCAGGGGATTGTTCTCATTTTCAATCCGTGAGATTCGAGAGAATTTTATTATTCGTACCGCGTTATAAAGGCAGCAATCATATATAATGTGACTGCTCTAGTATTAAGTTCTCGATCGTCTTTCTCGCTGTTGGTATTTCAGGTTGCGCTTAACAGACGCATTCAGATTTTCCCATCGCACAAGAAACCGATCTGTAGTTACACGACCATTAGTAACTCGTGAACCTTGCTGTCAGCCTAGCTGTCAGCCTCTGTTTATGATAAATGGGACGAAATCGTTCAATTTGTGGTTTAAAATTGTGCATTCAATTGAAGTCAAAGAGAACGCGAACTGTCAAACGACGAAGGAAGACAACACACACACACACACACAAACACACACACAAACACACACACACACACAATCGCTATCTTAGGACTCTGCCATCGACTTCTGTTTTCGTTTCATGATTTTTTTCTTTTCTCGACGATGGTCTTCTTCACCAAGAACTAAAAACCAAAAGCCAACAAAACTGGAATCCATTTTTGTATCAATCAATACTGCATTCAGTAATACAGTTACTGCAGCCTACAGTGTAATAGCAGATACTACTTGATGCACCAATGCTATAATGTCTGTTAGTACTATGATGTTGTTTACCTATAACCATTTTTCTATTATACAGCAGATCTTGTTATTTAGGCTACTATTACTATTAAATTTTTCTTGGAGTTGTGAAATTTGAGCTGGGGGGGGGGTTGAGGACCAGTGGCGTAACCAGAGTCAAAATGTAACCCGGGCAGCTGACCATGGGCTGTCCATAAATTACGCAAGCAATTTTTGGGCGAATTTTAACCTCCTTTCAACAGTTGGCACATTTTTCAAACTCCTTCCTCTTTTGTTTACGTAATTTGTGGACAGTCACTCAACAAAAATATTTTAAAAAATTAACATGAGGATTTTAAACTGATCCCATTCCACGAGGCAAGTTCAGACAACGCAAGTGCTCAACAGATGAATTTCAAAGAGTGAATCCATAGGCCCTACCTTTGATCCGTTGCGTGCTGCCAATCAGGTACACCAAGTGGCGCGCTTTCTTTGCTCTGGTAACGACAACAGAAGAAATACGCAGCATCTTGCTGGACAGAAGTAGTCAACCATGGAAATTCTGCAATATAGTAACTTTGGAAACGACGTTTGGCTGATTTCTTGGCTCCAAAATATTTCCATGTGTAGGCCTATGTATGCAATTTAGGCTACACTGGGCTATCTAGTTCTCTGGAAATGTCCTCTGGGACCTTATTCAGAGGCTGAGACTGTTTATTCTGGTCATTTCTAGAGTTCGCAACGACGCCGATATTTTAACTGTCTGGCGAATTATGACTAGCTGCAATCGACGAAGAAATAGTTTGGCATACTTCATCTGATGTTTCTAAGCATAAGTCAGTTATGTTCAGCTCTTTAGAATTCTTGAGAAATCCAAACGCAGGCAACTTTTACAATCCAGACGCTGTATCCGTGAAACTATGCCTTTCAATTTAAAAAATATGACTATTCGCGAAATTGTGAGTAAAACAATAAATTTACTCTTGGCGCGAACTTGTAATAAGAGTCAACTTTAAAGCACACCCCACCTGCTCTGATATACAAAGGAATTTTAGGAATGCTCTCTTAATGTCAATGTACCTCAATGTTGCCCAGTGCTGACCTTCCCGTTTCTGACCAAATACACATGGAAATCGGAGTACCCCTCTCGGTCAAAAAGGTCAAATCTCAAAGCAGCTGCGATTTGTTTTAAGGCGGGTCGACCCGACCCAAGGCAATTAAATATAGTATTAAACAGTCTTTGAGTCACCCGACCCGACGAGGGTCTTTGGAGCGCAGAGGTCAAAGCCACTTCATCTGCCTGCTATCCCTGGTATCAGTCAGCCACGGCCAGAGCAACAATTATCACCTTACACTGTAAGCGTCCACTTCGGTAGAGGAAGATGCAGAGGGATTGAACATACATGTAGACTACTAGTTGTCCATGGATTGAATGGTCCATAGGGGCAGGCGATTACCGCCATAACTGAAATTCGATATATCGCGTAGATACATATACATGCCAAACAATGACTGTAGTAATTACTGCATTTAATACTAGCTGATACCTGTCACATTTTTGAAACACGTTTTCAGACACTAGTTTTAGACTATTAGAATAGTATTGCAATAACGTACACGGCAGTGCAAAAGCAAGTTTATCCAAATACTAAAGGCATAATTTAAAAAAATTCAACCCGGGCAGAAATTTTTCAACCCGGGCAGAAAGCAAAGTAACCCGGGCATTGCCCGTAATTGCCCGGGCGTGGTTACGCCACTGTTGAGGACTGAAATTCAATGAATGACAGACGCTGCATGTACCCGATATGCGATTTTTGGGAGGGTTGCAAAGTTAGCTGGGAGGGTTCAACCCCACCCTCCCACCCCCGGCAACTCCAACACTGTTAGACTGCGCAAACAGGTCTGCATCGACGAATATTCTGTCGTCCATAGCGAAGACTATTTGAATATATCTATTACGGCAGATCGGCGGTAGCCTATAACGGTGGCTTGGATTTTTACGAACGCATAGGAACCATTTGCAGAGAGATTATAATAATAATTATTTAAAGCTCAACGGCGCCACGCCCGAGGCATTTTACTTCGCTGCAGAGCGTGTTACTGGAATCTCTGGTCCGTGACTCCGTCGACAAAGAATATGTACACTCGAAAGAACATAATACACTCGACTGCACATACGGACATGCACATAGGCACCCTCCTCCTCCCCACCCGCCCCAACTATGCATAGATGTCCGTCGTATGATTTTAACATGACGGTCGGTGAGTAAACAAGCATTGCATATGTATACGCCCTTAAAATAGTATTCAGGCCGGTGGCGTTTTCTACGATGCGATGATAGAGAAGTTTATCGGCATTTTTCTCGCTTTAAAGGGAAAATAATGATTTGAAATTTGACAAATCTCACAATGATATTATAGTTCGCGTAATTGCATATTGGACATTGGCTTTTTATAATTAATCAGCGACGCAGCTTAACCATTGGAATAGCGCGTAAAAGAAGATGGCTACGGTTCTGGCTTCGACGGCGGTTTGGAACGAGGAGCCCCAGCACCTGAAGGACTTCGCCAGACGGCATCCTCTGCCCTGCCTGGCGATGGTGCGAAGAGGTCACTATCGAGGAGTCATCCTACCGGACCAGGTCGTCTACGTACACCACCTGGACACCGGTCAGAAGGTTCTCGCCGAGGCGGTCAAGCATCCGCGAAGAAGAGGAGTAGGAGGAGGAGGAGGCGGTCGCGGCGGAGGAACGAACTACTACTCCCTGCCGACGACCTACGCCGGATGGTTCGAGCTTCTGTCGGAGGACGGGAAACCAGTCCAGCCGATCCAGAGCGTCGAGGAGCTGGCCCGGGCGTCGCCGCACCGGTGCATCGTTCGCGCGGCTCTACGGGTCCCGTTCACCGCGCCCGGGTCGGACGACTTCTCCACGGAGCGGCAACGCCTGCTCGGGGTCGGCGAGCGACTGACGCTCCGCGGGGAGGTGGACGTCGCCTTCCGGGGAAGCCGCGGCAGCGTCGTCACCAGGCGCTACCTGCGATGCAGCGCCGGCGACGGCGACGACGACGGCGGAGACAGCGTCTATCTCGGCTTCGACGTGAGGGCGCCGTTCAGCCCGATCGCCGACGACGACGGGGAGACGGCGAACAGCAGCATCTCCGGCGTCCACAGCCTCCGGGGACTGCTCGAGAGGTTTCGGTTGCCGGTCGTCGTGCGTCTCGTCTGCGGGAACATACCGTTGCGCGTCGAACGCGGCTTCGTCCCCGTCTTTCGGTTGATCGGCGCCTATCGAGACGAGACCGTCTTTCTGCTTCCGGTGGTGCGCAAGAAGGAGGAGGACGAGGAGGAGGAGCGGGAGGGGGCGAAGCTGATCGCCGTATCGACGCGAGAACCGCTGTTCGTCGTCGGTGCGAAGAACACGGGCGCGCTGCGCGAGAATTCCGAATTTCAGGCGATGAAGACGAAGTGCGCCGCTTCCCTCTGCAGCCACACGAACAGCATCCAGGTTCTCGCCGATCTGCCCGACGGAAGGGCGATCAGCAGAGGAGGCAAGGTCGAGACGCTTGCGGACCGGATCAAGACCGGAGAGACGTCGTCGAATCCAGACAGCGACGAATACGAACTGCTGCTGTTCGAAGAGATCGAGGAGATCTACAGGTACGTGAGGGAGGGTGGCGATCCTCCGCAGCCGAAAACGCGACCGGTATCGACGAAAACGGCAGAGGTGTTGACGCTGCATGCACAAAACTCGACCTTACGACCACCGACGATCTCTAGACTAGGACTACCCTCGGGAAAGGAAACGGAGAGGAGCGGCGGCGAGGTGGCGACGACCCTCGTGAGTCCCTCCGGTGCAACATGCATCCAGACTGCCGCGAGTGGAAAGGAGGCTGCCGCTGCTCCCGGAAACAACGCGACTTTGGACGGCATCGTTTTGGAGGAACAGATCTACGAAGATATCGATAAGATACGAGAGCGAAAACAACTCGAAAAATCATCAAGAAGCTGCAAATCTCCGCCCACAATGAAACTTCTCTGGAAACCAAGCGAACATCATCATCAACAACAACAACAACAGCGACAGAATCAAGAGCAATGACAACAACAACTCCTCAAATCACCGAATCATCAACGACGGGCGATTCGAAATCGAAGGCGGCCGAGTCGCTCGAATCCGACGGCATGGTCAAAAGCCTTCGACAGGTCTGCATACGCTCTCAGCTGCAACTTCTTCGGTCGTCAAAGCGGCTCTTGTTCGCGATAAACTCCAAGTTCCGTCATTCGACGATGACGATGACGACGACGACGGCGCCAGATCGACGCTGTCGCCCCCGGTGCCTCCGAAGCTCTTCGAAGAAGGAGCGGACGCGGCAAATAATTCTGCGAAGATCCTGGCGGCTGACCGTCATCGTCCCGTCGAGGCGGCGACCGAGGCGCCGTCGCCGCCGCCGCCGTCTCTGGCGGCGGCGCCTCGGCCGAAGTCCCAACCGCCGAAAGTTCCGGCGAAATCGAAACATAGAATTCTTTCCTCTGATCAACCACCGCCGGCACCGTCGACGTCCAGCTCCACTTCGGGTCCCTCCGTTGACGGAAAACCGGTGGCGACGGCGGCGGCGGTGGCGGAGAAAGTTGGAAGTCTCCAAGAGATTATTATCGAAGAACCGGACAGAACACCTGGACTTACTCGTGCGAGACCAGCGGACGCAGCTGCTGTGCATAAAGCTGCTGAAGTCGAGTTCGCATCCTCAGCAGCTGCGGCAACGACTTCTTGCTCGGACACAGCGATTTCGTCGCAAGCGAAGTCGTCGATTCTGAGTGCAACAGCTGCTGCAAATCGTTTCACACCGGGTCTGCGGTCAGGAAATCCTACGGCTGACATTACGGCGTCTCCTCCTCCTCCTCCTCCTCATCCTCCTCCTTTTACTCTGAACCAAGAGATCCATCGTCATCCTCTGGACCATACCATCGTTCTGTCGACGATTCCTCCTCCGTCAGTTCCAGTAAAACCGGATTCGAATCCTGACGACGTTCCGACTAAGGCACGATCCGAGCGACGTCGCCGTATTGAGGCGGGCGCTGTCCAGTTCACCCGCTTCCTGGAAAGCACGATTTATTATTAAGTACGTTTTCGGTGAAACAGAACGAGTCGAATCCATTCGATCAGAGCACGAGGCCAGATTCTCTTCAGTCCATCGGACACGAGCATATTAATACGGTTTCTTCTACTAATCAGAATCCTACGAGCGCCAATCCAGAGCACATGCAGTTGCCTCGGAAAATCGGTCCAGTCAACGACGATCAGGCACCAAAGGATTCGCTGCCCTCGCCTGCCGCCGCCGGAGCCGCTAGAGGCCAGACTGAATCGTCCCATCGTCCCACTGTCATTAGCACCAACTCAGGCAGTCGCGTCAACTGGGCTCCCGGTGTTGGGTTTGGGCCGCAAGGGGGTCCCAGTTCTACTGTCCAAGTCGGCAGCGATAGCGTCGGAGGAGGAGGACTGAACACGACGACGACGAACTCAAACGGAGTCACAACGATTCGAGTGTCTGGGGTGTCGTCGAACCACGACCCGAAGTTCTCCTCCCAAGGGGGCGATCCTGGATACACGCAGATCTACGTTCGATTTCCCAATTCTCCCTACTCAGGGCAGACGCTCTACCGACCCTCGGCGGGGTCTCTGTCTGGAACGCGGGTACAGTCCGGGACGGTGTACCTAACGAATGGCAAGGCAGGCGTCAGCGACCACTGGGTCTGAGACTGAGAGCGTTGTGGCTATTGCAACTCAATCGGGCACAAGTGACGATGAATGCAGAGGAAATAAAACATCAAAAATAAAACTTATTCGGTAATTAATTTAGCGGATTAGAGTGAATGGGGAATAGATACAAAAATTTAGATAGATGATATAATTATATGTGTTGTTTAACAGTTGTTCATATTCAGTTATTGAATTAATGGTTAGCTTTCGTACTGTAAGATGCTACAGACAGTGCTGTTAAGTATCTAAGACACATGTATCAAGATACGTATCATAGATACAAAAAGTATCTTGTATCTTGTATCAAGATACATTTTTCAAAAGTATCTAGTATCAGTATCTTTGGTACAAAAAGAGCATTTATATCAGTATATTTAAATTCGTTACAAGATACTTTTAAAATCTCAAATGATGATGATGATAACTAGTGGATATTAGTGATGTGTGGACATTTCAAATATACTTTAAACTAAAATAATTTTAGGCCCTGGAGTCATATTAAGAGATATATAATTTGATTAATATGACAATTTCTATGGCTGTAAATTTGTATTGCATCTATGACTAATTCTCTCCATGTTAGGTTCATTTTGAAACAAACTCTTCTTGGATATTTTTACGTCTAAACAAAGTACCTTTAAAAGTATCTTGTATCAAGATACTTCCTATTTGTATTTGTATCTTGGTACTTTTGATATTCTGTATCAAGTATCTGTATCTTTGATACATTTCTTCGCAGATATCTGTATCTATATCTAAGATACATTTGAAAAGTAGGCCTATCTTTAACAGCACTGACTACATATAGGCCTACCAGACAGATATACATGTGATACATGCCGTCACAAAAAAACTATTTGCAGTAGGCACATATTGAGATAAAGGGTTCCAAACTTCCAAAGCTTGTGGACCGTCCTTGGTGCCAGCTGCCAAGGGCATCAGAAACTAAATGCAGAACGGACTGCCACAAGTCCTCAACATGTAGGCATAATAAGAAAATGTTTCACAGTTATACTATGTTAGGCCTATTAGGCTACTTTTCAGAACCGTTCAGATATAAGGAAAAATCTCTACAGTTGGCTTACTCGAATTTCCATACAAGCGCACTCATGAAAATTTGGAAAGTACAGTAGCAGATTTGGCGTCATGGTGGCCATCCATATATTACGTACGCGTTGAGGGGGAGAGGTATAGGATTTAGGGGGTACGGATGTGTACGTGGGAGGGGTTTAGAAGACATTTTGCACAAAAATATTTAGTGAAGTGGTCACACCAATGTGTAGCGGGGCAGTGTTTATTCTAGAGGGGGGGGTCTCGACTGAATGCGTGAAAATCTCCCAATTATTTTAGATGTTGGCATGGAAATCCCCCTCCCAAACGTGTGGAAACTCAAATATATTTAGTGATGTGTCAGTTGGAAAAATTTTAATTATCCTTATTTTTAACTAAATATTTGTAGTTAAACTATTATTTTAACTATTAGTTAAAATTTTCCAAAAAAGTTTAACTAAACTTTTTAAGGTAGTTAAACTATTTAGACTATTTTGCAACTTTTTGAAATTTTGTATTATTCGATTCCTTTCTAACAAAAAGAACTCGCATAATCTATGAAGGCTTAGAGTGAAACTCTTGGTGGGGGAAATGAATTTCTAGGAAAGATCCGCCAATTGTCAAAGGAATGATACAAACGGTTTAGAAGAAATCTGTAGATCTGATTTATAAAATATAATGTTGAAATAAAAGTGATTTTAGTCTGGTTTACAGAGTCATAGTGCGAAATGAAAGTTAGTCTCCCTACCAAGAAATAAATACCACATTTTTTCTCAGAAATTCATCAATGCCACACATGCATTTATGGTGGGCTGGTGGAGGGAAAGCATCTCCAGTCATCCACAACGCAGAACTGCCCCTGGGGCTTATGCAGGAGGTACTTGCATCAAACAATGGTTGAAGGGTAAGAATAAACTGATTGAGTGTAGTTCATTTTCATGTTTCAGTACAAAGAGCAATAAGAAAGCAGTATAATAAAAAAGTTGGCAAAAAGTAGTTAAAAGTTGTAACTATTTTAAAAAGTAGTTAAACTATTGGTAACTAGTTAAGAAAAAGTAGTTAAACTATTGCCTCAACTAAATTTTTCCAGTTAAACCAGTAGTTATAACTATTTTAGTTAACTAGGGTCAATGTCAAGGGGGCTAGAATAAACACTGGCTGTGGGGACAATCAGTGCGTGGTTGAATAAGAATAAACTGATTGACCTTGTGGACAATGAGAAGTAATTAAAGCTCGTATCGGCTCTTCCAAGCGGAGGGGTCTAGACCAGTGTTTCCCAAACTGTGGGTCGCGACCCAAGAGTGGGTCGCAGGACTCAGTCCAATGGGTCGCGGACTCGCGGGGTAGAGCGGGATTAGATTCAAAAGTGTCATTTTCTAGCCAATACCACAATGTCATAAGCCTTGGAAGTTGCAAGTAGGCTTAGTTTTTGGGAAATGTATATTATGCCTGCAATCCTCCATACACGTCTTATATTAAAATGGTTAATGTTTTATCCCATTTTATTTGACAATATTTTTGCAGGGTCGCTGGGTTACGTAGTCTACTTTTACAAATTAATATTAACCTATTTCACAATAACGCAAGGAAAGCGTATTCCGACCATTTTGCTCTGAAACACCACTAACAATAGGGAATCTCTCTTGTTGTTTAGCGAAGGAACCTAACGGTTGAGCGAATTTGTCATACTCATAGGATTTCTAAGACGCGTAACAAAGGTATGTTCCTGACAAAATTTTAAAAAGATAATTTTCAGGAAATTTAATATTTATTTCTCTCCTCTTATCTTATTTCAAGTTATTTGGCGAAAATGTTAATTATTGTCCAATATATTTGCCGTATTTTAATTCGAATTGGATCAGAGCTTTTGTTTTGCCATTTATTCAAAACTAGGGTGATTTTTTCCAACTAACGTTCGCAGATGGCCTAATGCATTTTAAAAATTAGGGCCGTAGTACGTTACAAAACCTCTGAAGTGGGCCGCGGTTCCAAAATGTTTCGCTAGGGGAGCGGCGGTTAAATGAGTAGCATCGTTATGCTGCGAAGGTAAGCGCGGTCGCGGAAAAGCAGTGGCAAGCTACTCTAGATTAATGGTGTAAACCACCTGCAATGCTATTTGCCTAGGTCCGGAGATCAGCGCCGGGCACAACGCTCGAATTCAGTATGGACGAACCTTATCCTCACACAACCAGATGCACGACAATCTTTTGACCGCAGACTGGTAGCTAGCATAATTCATTAAGAAACTCCAAGTGCGTACAGAAATGTTATGTGCAGTAATGAAAATAAGGCTACTTTACGTAACATTTTGCCGTCTGGTGGAAGTGAAGCCCTATATAATTTTGTTTAGCTGAATCCGGAACTATCCAAGCCAGACCAGAGCGATGTTTACAAGTTTACAACTGAAACTTAGTCATGATTTTTCAGATATTTACGATTTCTGAGCAAAAAGTTACATGAGATCGGGTATTCGGGTAATTTAAAGTAAATTCTGAGTAGGCCTATATTGTATCAATGGATTTTCATCCGTAATTTATATTGGTTTTAATGAACTAACAGCTCTAAGTTTTTTTATTGCACGTTTTATTAAATGCATCTAACAACAATTGCCAAAATTCAAGCGATACAATTCTATAATGCCACTGTTATAATGCACAGGGCATCAGCCGATGGCGCACCAAATCCAAAAAGAGCCAGGTCAAGCCAGAAATATCACCAGATAGCGGAGGATCAATCTACGGGGTAAGGTGAGACAAGCCAAATAAATTTAAACTTAGCATAGCATGATTTAAAGTGGCTTAGAAGGCATTACTGCCTGTGTGAAAGCCACTAGGGGCACTAACGGGGCGTGAACCCGCTCCATCAGCCTGACGCCCAGCACGTAACCCACTCTACCATCTTCTGCCCCCATAGATTACGTTTTACAACTTTATCTAATAGATGATAATTTGCTGTTTATACGGTGATGTTGGTAATGAACGCCAGTCTGGGGCCACACACCCAGAAGCTAGTGCCAGCGACTCTACGAGAATGAGGAACAAATGAAAGTTTTGACGAGTATTGTGACTTTAAGTCGAGGGATAAGACGTGTCTTAAGATAACTGGGTTGTTGCATAACATGGTTTTACAGACTAAGACATAGTTTATTATTAATTCACTATTCGACAGGAAGCCAACTTGTCTGTCTGAATATTGTCTAACTGGGGCACTGATAACTGGTGAAAAAATTTCAAATGTGAAGTTTTGATATACAGTAACTCTGACTAAAGAGTCTGCCCTATAAAATAAAGATGATGTAATGCAAAGTGCCAAAAGATAAACTCTGAAACATTAAGGTGTCATAATATGTGCTATTGCTGTTAGTGATATTATGGCCTAAAACTGAAATGCCTCGTTGATTGTCGAGAAACTGAACTAAATCTCGGCTTCTGTATTTATTCATTAGCTGGAGCAATGGCAACCATGGTCCAAAATCTTTGGATAAGCCTTCAGGATATGTATCGAAGGACTCGTGTTGGTGGCAACACCGAGATACATCAGACTGACCAGCTACAAAGCTCGGCAAAGCTGTTTCTTGATGCCGTCCGTCCTTCAGAGCGTCTTCATCCCATCATATTTTATGTCCTCTTGCAAAATTCTCACAACGTATCAAGCTGGAGATCGGTGTCAATGCTTATGTTTGCCATGGAGCAGTACACAATCAACCTTCTTACCTATCCTTGGAAGAAAGAATATTACAAAATCAGAGTATGCATGCCTTTGAAATTTCTTTCACTGTTCAGCGAATGCTTAATTTTAACAGAATTATTTCAGCCGAAAATGAATGTGACTGAGGTACGGTATATTACAATGTTTTGGGGTAAGATACATATATGCTAGGTATCATAAACACAGAAACTGATACCATAAATTAAATGTATCGAAGACACTGATACTAGACACTTTGTCTTAGATGTACAGTGTATCTAGATACTGATACACAAATGATGCAAGATACATCTTACCATCCACCAGCACCAGGGCTGAACTCATAAATTTTCTTGTAGAAAAAAATGAATTTTATCAGGAATATTTGAAAATTTATTCAAAGAATCATATAGTTATGTTTCAGAATTAGTCAGTGCATTTGTCATAAAGCAAGCAAAAACTATTACTGGTCATCATTATAATTTGTTCTAAGAACTAACATTAGTAATAAATAATTAATACATTATGAATTTGAATTTCAGATGTATTCTGGATTTTATAAGACAAGAGTAGAAGGAGTGTTACCATCAGCTGCCTTAGAAAGTCTTTTCTCCCTTCTCAACTATCAAAGAAGCGAAAACTACGTTGCCCTCAAAACACTACTCGATCACAGCAGACTAAAGTGTTTATCCATTGGGTTTTATCTTGCAGCTCTCGAGTGTGAAAACTATCACGAGATATTTAGTACATTTCATAAACAAGGTATGACAGAAGCCAGTGCGATGATGTTACGAAGCAGACACGAAGGTAGTCTTAGAAGTTGCTACAGTATGATAGATAAAGATTATGTGCAGACCAATAAACTGCAGTTGCTTGTGTGTGACAGTTTGTCTGTTAACACCGAACCAGAAGAACTACAAACTGACTCAGAGGTGTGTTATGAAACCCCTTCTGATAAAGAGTTGAGCTGTCAAAAAGTTTTTGACAGCAATGAATGCACTATGTTGAACAGCAGATCACAGTCTGTGATACAAGATGAACGAAAACAAAAGTATGTACAGGAGAAATATTCATCTGACGGCACAGGCTGTAGGGTCATAAATATCGATGACAAAATCTGTGATACCGGGCCTGTAACATTTCTTCAAAACGACGCAAATGCACCCCTACAACTCACACAGCACATGCAATCAAATGCTTCTACAAGGCACTCTCCAACATCAAAATTACGCGGTCAGAGAGAAAATACCGACAATTGTTCCAATTTTTCAATTTCTTCATCAGAACAATTTAGTCACGACAGACCCCAAAATCTTTATGTACTAAGTTGTAACACAGCCTATGAAAAGTCCACGACTAATGCATCGTCAACTGCGAGAATGTTGCCTGAGAGAACAGGCAAGCGGGAGAAACATCAAAGCGATTTTCTGAACGAACAGCCACAAAGTAAACTGAAATACCACACTCTGCAACACCCGGTAGGCCAAAAGGTACGTCAGAGTGGTAAAAACCCGTTAGGAAAGTTCTCGGATGTCAACAAGATGGACGGCAAACAAGAGGACCTAGACCTCGTGCATCCGAAATGGCAGTGCGGCAGTTGCACTTACCTGAACGATCCAGGAGTCCAGTCCCCAACAAAGTTTGCACTTTTATCAACTCGAAGTCGGCCAGTAGATGTGAAATCTGCCAAAATGGGGTCATCCAGTAGCCAGGGCTTTTTGTAAAAAATATTTTCTGGAGTCGGGCAGCAAAGAATGTGCAGGGTGCAATTTTTAATCAATTTGAAAAATTATATGGACAGCAGATATAGTTCTAAATTCTATTTAATTATTTAATTTTGCCAACATGATTTTCTTCATGGGTCATCCGAACGCTGTTCCGCCTACGCCCAAAATAGCCCAGTTTCAGTTTCAGTGGTTTTAAAGCATTTGATAGAAGTGCCGAACTGAACTTTTGTGGCCGAGAATGCAACATCAGGTCTTGATGTATAAATTTTGGGCCGAAAAGAAAGTTGTGATACTGTAGTTGTCTCATCATGGCTGTGATGCTTACCCATGCCTTGAGCCCTTTGCTGCTGTTTTACTGATTATGCAGTGTTTATAATTTGCCAAAAACAACCAAGAGTAACTATAATGTATTTTTTGAGTACTAGGTACCTGTGATGGAAGGTGCAGAGAAGCAAAACTATTTAGTATTTACCCAATGTACCAAACATCAAATTGTAATTAGGAATTTCTTGAAATAGCTTGTCCTTTCAGTTTAATAAACTGCTGCTTCTTAAAAATGCTTACTATTCTGGTTAATCTATGCTATACAAATGCTCTGCTCTACTGTTAATCATTGTTGACAAGTGTTTTTTTTCATAGAGATTTGTGATTTTTCAATAATCTGTACAAATATATTAAAACATGGTTTGTTTTGTGCTAGTTTTGTCATTTATTGAAGCTTCTATCCAATTTCCTCTTGCAATCAAATCCTAAAAAGACATTTAGTACATTATAGAAAAGAGATAATTATTTAATATCCAATTTCCTCTTGCAGTCAAATTCTAAAAAGACATTTAATACATTATAGAAAAGAGATAATTATTTAATGTGATTCATCAAATTAAAACATTCTTCTTTTGACACATTTGTACACTGCTGTGCTCGTATAATTATAATTTTATGAGTACTGTTCTTCTACAGTTTTGTAGAACCCTAGATGAACATTGAAAATCAGCCTATTGTACCCGTGTGGTGAAAGCTGTACCAAGTGCCACACATGAGCTGCAAAAACTGAAGAGTGCTCAGTCTAATCCAGCGGTTCCCAAACAGCAGTACGTGAGCTGCTGCCGGCCGGGGGGGGGAAGTACAAGGAGAAAAAGAATTTTAAAAAATGTAAAGAAAAGAAAAAATATAATGAGTTTAAAGACAGGTGCTATCGCGAACAGTACCAGGTAAATGTCTCTTTCTTTCTGTGGACAGAGAGAAAGTGAACATGAGACAAAAATTACCGTTAGCCTTTGATGCATGTAGCATGGGTTGGGAGCTGGCTGGCCATCAGGTTAAAACTGGCCATCATATTAAAAAGGCTTGAGTATTGAAAACAGGTCATAGGTCATCGCCATTTTTGTTTTTGTCAACCTATAAGACTATAAAATAAAGAAACGCCAAAAACTGTTTAGGGAGCGGGATGATGGCAACGAGGGTGATGTATGTGCCTAGGGCAGAGGCTGGTTGATGCCCGGGGCCAAATTGTTCAACGTGGACAATCATATCCTGCACTTTCCAGAATAGGGCAGTACTGAAAATTTTCAGGATTTTATGTGAAAAAAGCTTTGATAAGCAAAATATGCTGCCAGGTCAAACATAAACTTCTGGCTTCTCTTTTTGTTCTCAAAATTTCCAATTTTTATAGCACATGCCCTTACTTGAGCTCTAGTTTAAATGTCCACTATCTGGTGGATGCCCGGCACCACTGCCCCACTGATCCCCCTCTGAATGTCACTGTGAATGTCATGTTTGCGCAGGCAAACCCGCCTCCCATGGCACTCAATTCGACTTTTAATTTTTAAAATATACAGCCCAAAACATTACCGGTACATTGCTCCCTGTGAAACATTTCTGACAACATTTAGTTTCAAATTTACAAATGGCCTTTGTTCATAAGGCAAGCGGCAGCTTGCAAGCTTGCACTGTTGCCCAAATGACGGTCAAAGCAGGCTGTGATGTGAATTCTGCATCAGCATATCACAGCCAATTTGAACGTAAAGAAAGCAACTGATGTCTGATGCAAAACAGATCATGAGGTGACATGTGAAGCAACAGATAAAAGAACTCTGTTTCCAGTTCTCAGATAAGCCTGAAAGAAAGAAAAAAACATATTTTACTGTTCATCGACACTGGCATTTACAACACAGACATATGTAATGGATTGTAGGATGAACACAAACTGAAACAATCTGCAATTTAGACACGAGTAAATATGTATAACCACAAATTGAAACTATACCATGCAGACTACAACGGTACATATAAAAACAAATAGAATGTCAAGAGGCAGAAACATAGATAGGTAACATGAATCTGAATAATATTCTGAGTAAAAAACGCGGCATTGTCAGATATATTATGAATATCTTTTTAGTTACAAGCTGCAAATATGTGCTTTTGTCTGCCATCGAGTTCAATATGTCCGCTGTAATTTTTGACACTTGATCCAGTCAAAGCGGCTGTGATATGGCATAAATATCGGTAAGCAAATCACAACCACTTGAACCAGTTAAAGAGTCGTTGGAAAATTCTCAGAACACGGAAGCAGGTGCACTCGCTGTCTGAATTATGAGACTGCAGACATTTGTGCTCAGACTTGTGACCTTGGGCATATTGGATAATTTTTATTGTTGCTAAACCGTTCTGTTTTATAACCCTGGGAATGGATAGATATAGAATAAGATTTTGTGGTTTTTCTCTTGGATTCTCAACATAAAACATACAACTGTTTATACAGGGTGCTTACAGACTTGACATTTTAAGATTCCCTGTGTTTCCCAGACAATTTCTGAAAAGTTTCCAGATGCATTACCAGTAGTCATCATAAACTGTGGGTTTTGGCTAACCCAAAAAAAATTCTAGTGAAATTACTAACATGCATAACCTTGTATTAATTGTATGCATGCAGCTACAAAGGATCTGCTGTAGCCTAATTTCAATATGTGTTAAAAATTAGAAACAATTCACTTGTCATTTTTGGTATGTGTTGCATTATAAACACTTCATTTATAGCAGATAAACTGACTGCTCAGTGTGAATTCCCTGAGTTACATCACAATTCCCTGAGTTTTCCATGACTTTTCCGGAATTGCCAAAATCCATGAGTTTTCCAGGTTTTCTAGGTCTGTATGCACCCTGTTATAGAAGGACATGAGTTCATGCCTCATAAAACAGCATTAACCACTAACACAGCCTGGTTTTAGCTAAATTAAATACCAAGCAGCGGTTGTTGAGGCCAACTACTAGTCTACTGCCTTATTATGTATTATTATGTATTATTATTACTGGTATAATAATGGTCAAGGGCAAATCAGTGGCATAGCCAGCTTAAATATGCAAAGTGGGGTTGTTATTATCTGGAGGCACTATGCAACTGAACACCAGTGTGGGCCACGGCCAACCCCAACTACGCCCCTCCTTCAACAAAAAGTAAATGGATTTACATCAACTGTGCTGGTCATATTTTTTGAAATGGGGTTGTTTGAACACTGAGGCAAAGTTGTGCATATTTCCACTACATTAGATTCCGTATCTGAGCAGCTCCCCTAGTTAGGAACAACCTGGTGAATTCATTAAATAGATGACTCAATTCACATATTTTATGATTCCACCATATTTACCTCCACCTAAAGAGTCGGAGGAAAAGGGCATGGCTAGCAAAACACCAAAAGACCCAAATTAACAGAACTGACTGAAGGCACCTACAGTCCTTCAAGTGAATGGGTCTACTCTCGTGCAACCTATCACACTATTACTTACTTACTTATTTAGGATGATTTAAAGTGACTTAGAAGGCATTACTGCCTGTGTGAAGGCCACTAGGGGCACTAACAGGGCTTGAACCCGCTCCGTCAGCCTGACGCTCCAGCACGTAACCCACTCTGCCATCTTCCGCCCCCTATTGAGTTACTGAAGAGGGAAACTCAAAACCGGTACAGTTTCAATAAGCAGATTCAGACGTAATAATTATAATATTATGGCTTAATGCTCGTTAAATAGTTCTTCCTGCACTGCCTTGGATATCGTGTATTAATTAATTCTGACATTTTCAGAAAGATTTCTAGCAGACCTTAAGATCCAAGCAGGCTGTGATACGTGTGCCAGAATCCCTCGAGCGCATCACAGCCACTTGGACTTTGACGACCGCAACCAGTTCAAGAGCGAAAAAAGAATCAGTGAAGTTCAAAATCAAACTCCGATCACTGGCGGATGAATAATTCGGCAAACGATCCTGATCATGGCTCATCAAGGCTGGCTGTGGTAATGAAAAACAGATACAACATCCCAGCGTTGACTCGACATAACCGATCATTTCTTCTTCGGTTGCCCCGATCGTTAAGGACCAGTAACTGCCGTGCGCGTTGCACTGCTAAATCCTAGAACTTTAGTTCACCGGTAGAATGCCTTGTCGTCTGCCGCAACAAACGTCTTCAAGAAGGATGAAGTAGCGAGATGAAAATGACATCGGTAACATCTCACTACCCCGTCTTTCATAAAGCCATTTGACTCGAGCACCTCAAATGCTGGCAATGTTCAGGAAATCACAACACCAAACATCCACTGCACTTTCCTACTTTCAGTCAATCAATCCACAATGCAATATAAGGGCTCATCCATATAGTACACACACAGAAAGTCAGATTTTCAATCCCCCCACAGCGTACATAAGAAAAATTTCCAAAATCCGACCTGAACTTGTGCATAGGCAATGTCTAATATAGCGTTAAGTAAAATGTGGTCATGCCGCTTTTTTAATCATCAGTCACACACACACACACACACACACATTACTATATGGATGCACATACATGTTAAGTTAACCAACATTTACGGTGAGATATGGATACATTTCAATAGCTGCAAAATGTGAGAAGGAAACTTCTGGAGTGCTGAGGGAATTCATGAAACTGAACCCAATTATTATTAGTCACAGATGACTTGGATCTCTTATTACCTCTCAAATTACCTGATCAACAGTATTTTCAACAGACTTTACCTGTATCTTATTTCTTGTATTCTATTTCCTGTGCAGCTTGCACAAACAACACAGATATCGTTGTTTAGAAATACTTCTCACACAACAGACATTAAATTTTTTCATAGGAAGCAATAACCACAGGTTCAATATATTTTACTTCCAATGCATGCAGTAGTCTTGTCTCGTGGGAACAACGGGCTCTACACATGATATTTCATTTGTTGACGTTATAATGGCTCTTTGTTGCCTTTCTCAGACCAAGAATTATTGACTACGTGTCATTGCCAATAATTGTTTATAGAAAATAAATGGCATGTGCATCTGACAGTTATAAATTATTATTTATGAATTATTATGACTTATTGTACAAAAACGAGTACCGGTACTGATTTAAGGAATGCCTAATCAGATTTCAAACAATTATTTTAAAATCAAAGATATTCAAGAAAATATGATCATCCAAAGGTGAAATGGAAATCACGACATGCACAAGCAGTATTTGCAATCTATGCATTCGCTTACATTATTTCAGGCAGATAGATGCCACTGTGCCCGGCAGCTTTCCTTGATAATTAATTATCAATGAAAACTCTTATAATTCAAATAATTTTTGTATTTAACTGCAAACCCAAAATCTGGAAAATGCATCATGAGCGAATGCCACTTTAACCCTTTACCTGTTCATTTATTTGTAATGTAATGTAAAATGGACACGTATTATCGGGGCAAACTGGAAAAGGGTTAAGGCCAGATTCTTCAATTTTGATTTTAAAAAATCAAAAGTAAAAAAAATTATGCAGAAGATGTTCTTTGCAGGCTTTATTTTCATTTGAGAATTAACCTCACTACACAAAAGACATGTGACATTGCCAAACACCAGACAGCAAATAAATGGTATCGCGACAACTCGTCTACAGACTTTTCGTCTACAACAACAATACCGTTAAAATTACAGACTTCTGTCGGCCCAACCAGAAGTCGAGGCGAGTTGTTGCAATAGGTCTACTACAATACCTGGGTTAAAGTTAGGATTAGGATATCGTATTAAACCTATTGTTGGTTGACCAGAAGTCTGTAGGCGAGTTGTTGTAGACGAAAAGTCTGTAGACAAGTTGTTGTGGAACCCAAATAAACTGATGATTTTTACACTGACAGTGGCATATGACAATAACATATTGACAAAACGGGTAGCTCCAGAAATTCAATTTGGGGGCAGGCACTTCACACTCCATTCCCTAGTATGCCTTGCCATGCCCATTCGATATGGTTTGATGCATTGATTAATTACTGAAAGGGACGAAAGACAATTTACTCATTTATTTGAACCTCCATAACCTTCTACTTTTCACCATGGGAGAAAATTAGCAAACAATATTTTGGGGTGGGTTTTGGGGGACACGTGTCCCTGCATTTTCTCCCATAGATCTGCCTATGTAGACAGGCAAGTTGACTATAGAAAGAGTGCTACAATGAGAGCAACACAACGAGCATCAAGTTAATGAGCGTAAATGATTTATTATCTGGTAGTTTTGGAACCCATAAGTTACCCAAGAGCCGCCAATTATGAAATTGCCACATCACAATCCACACGGCTGGCACACACTGCTACGAGCACAAATCATCTCGGTTCCCATGATAATCAATCTCCTCCACCTCTGAGCAAGCACACGTTCCAGTGTCAGTTCCCAGATGGCAGAGGTTGGCATCTCTGCATCCACAACCGGAAACTGTCGGCAATCAAGGTATCAGACAGGGCTTAGGCTAAGAAGCGCACCTGGCAGTAAAATCTATAGCGATAGCTCAAAAAATGTACATGCAGTACTTAACCCCTTAACCGGGCGCGACGGCTCAGAGCCGTCCAGTTTACATTGAGTTACAGATTTATTCCCCAGTTAAGGGGTTAAATCAATTAATTCACAGAGGATAGATGCAATTTTCAGCTTTTGTGTGTGTGTGTGTGTGTGTGTGTGTGTGTGTGTGTTCACATGGTAGATTCATTTCCAGTGGGTTTTGTATCTAAAGTCAAAGTTATGATTATTGCCATCAGCAAAATTGACTGATTCTGAAAAGGCCAACCACGGGTACCAATACGTTGGGGCAAGGGGGCATACGCCCCCCTTAAAAATGAAATCTATTTTTTAACTAAAAAAATTTTGATTTTAACCAAATTTTCACACTAAAACACTACTTAATTAAAGTAAAACTGCATAACTTATTTTGCTTGGGTTTTACCTGGCATTCTGGCAACCTTTTAAATTGTCAAATTTTGCATTTGAAAACCACGCTAAAACATTAAACATGGCCATCATGGGTGTCAATCCATAGGGGCCCGGGCCCCCAATAACTAGGGTAGGGGTTCAGCACTTGTTGGGTCCCCAATATTTAAATATTTTGATCTACTGATCTACCAGTTAACACATGTTCCAGTCTCAATACATGTTCTTTCTGAAATTTTGAAATTCCACATTTTCAGTTCAGAGATGTCAATCCATATGATTTGCAAACAATTATATTAATAGTTCAGAACTATGAATTTCTGCCTTTATGAGCACTAAATAGCTTCACTAAAACTATAGTATTGAACAAAACCAAAAGTAAATACAACATTATGGCTGAATTGATATCACTTTCTGAAATAATATCAGCAAGTCAGGAGTGAACAGGACAACGAGAAATGACAACATCACCTTTTCATGTATCTAACTTTGTAGGTGTGTGCCACCCATAATATTCTAAGTGTATCGATGCCTATGATGACCATTGTGTTGTGTTTTCCCCCTGGAAACATTTCTGTGGGCACCCATGATGTCAATGACCAATTAATATAAACAAAAATTCTTGTCATTAACTAGCATCTAATAACTTCAGTGATGAAAAAGCAACTGAAATCATATATGAGACAAGATCACTGCGGGGACCCTTCAGGTTCACTTTATACATAACAAAGTTTCATGCTGTCATTAATTTAGTTAACTCACTATTTATTGTACAGATACAATAAAACAATTATTTGGCCCACTGGTCCTAATCGCAAATACCACCCTAAATAAAAATGGTAGACTATGTAGCTACTGTGAGAAATTACACTCAGTCAGGGATATTTTTATACCCAACTAACACCCCCAATTTGAAGTTGACCAATGGTATGCAAACAAAATGCATACTAATTAGCTCCGGACACCCCCCCGACAATTTTAGGTGTCGATACCCCCCCCCAATTCACAATCCTAGAAATATCCCTGCACTCAGTTAAATTGCTGAAGAACTTTATAAATTATAACCATAATAATAAACAGGGCCAGAGGAAGGCCTAGAAGAGACTGGCTGGACGACGTTAAGGAACACATACAGGAAAAGAACTAGGAAGACTAAAAAGGATTGCTGAAGACAGTGTGGAAACAACTCATGACCGTCAACCTTCAGATATGAAGATGACACATGATGATGATGATGATAATAATAAACAAAGTTTAGAGTGGTTCTGCAGGATCTGCCTTGTGCAGTGTTTATTCTAGACCTGTTTTGAAAATTCCCCAAAGCATGGAAAAACAAATGTTCTTGGGGTGACATTTCCCCAAAGCATGGAGAAACAAATCTTGTCCCCCCAATGTCAAGGTGGCTAGAATAAACACTGTGCCTTGTGTGAGAAGCACTGTTATAAATAAGGAATTTGATCTTATAAGCCGAACACTCAGCGTCAACTCGATACATGCCCGAGGGAAACCACCACAATGCATAAGTTTAATAATAATAATAGGCTAACGGTGTGCTAAACAATACGTCTGCATCAATTGAAACTGTTACTGAATATTTTGGGCTGGCATTCATCGTGCCGATGCCGTCGCCGCGAGAAATGGCAGCTAAATATCTGGGTCAGAAGGCAGCAGGTGCCCGTTCGCTCTTCTGGCGGGCTGTGCGAGTCACGTGATCACCATTGTGTCCGCGAGATGAAGAAGCAAAAGCCCGTTCGCAAAAACGCCGCGATCTGTAAACAGTCGGGGTGCCCTTCGAATCAAGGAACGGCGCTCGTATTAGACTACGAGACCAGAAGTCGAACGACGCCCAGATTTCCAGAATCAAAACCGATACCGAAAAAATTCGCATGCCCTGGAGAAAGGAGCCCCCCCCCCCCAAGACCCAAGCGCTCACACCCGCGCACACGCATGGGGACGGACAGAATAGAATATATCCGAGAATAGAATTCACTCGACGGTCTCGAACGATGAGAGAAAATACCCTACCGTTTTCCGGGACGACGAGCAATCGGCCGCCGTAATTGCGCTATAAGAATCGACCGTGTGGCGTTTCTTTACGACGGCGAGATTAACAAAGAATTGACGCGCGCGCAAAACAAACGGGCGACCTCCTTTCCGGCCATGTTGATGCATGAATATATAATCAATCAACCAAGTTCAAAGCGAAGCCTCTGATTGGTCGACGTCGGAAACGCTTGTCGTTTGCTCACTGTTTATTGGTCCGCATTTCTAATGAATATTTATGAGGTAATTAATATTTATGAATTTATTAATATTCAACGTTTGATGCGGCTCTTCGGCTCCGCTGGGCTGCGGATGCCAGATGGTGACTGCCCTGTGCAGCTATAATGATGCAAATCTGGCCGAAAACAGGGGCTATTTCAGTCTACCGACGATACAGTCATTATTATAATTATTATAGCATCGCCATTTGGTGTGATTGTAGCGCATTTTAAAGGCAATTAATTATTTGGTTTGGCTTTAACCTGAAGATTTAGTGTAGCTTGCGACGTTCAACCGATGTGGATCTCCTGCTTATGCGATTAGTGCTGGAGAATATGGCGTAGAACGAGGTCTAGCATGGAACGGATGCCCACACACGATCAGTGTTTAATCTAGACTCCTGGACTCCGGGGGAAACTGGCAAAGCCGGGGGAATTTCTGCTAGGGGGCCGCTGTTAGTCCATGTAGTATGCCAAAATTTCCGGGGGAATTTGAAATTTCCGGGGGAAGGGGCAATTTCACGATTCGAAGTTGATTGATTGTTTGATTAAACATGTGACACGATTAGGAAGTTGATTGATTGTTTGATTGGTTGATTGATTTCATAATTAAAATAATAACGTATAGAGTGTTTCAGTAGTAGAGTGTTTCAGTTCTGCCCTGTGTGAGAACCACCAGATTGATTGATCGATTATTGATTGATCGATTGATTGATTGACTGTACAGAAGTTGAATACAGTAGGCTATCATTTTTCTTATGTTTTATATTCTTACGTTTGCGCAATCTCACCTCCCATAGTACTCGATACAGCGTTATCAGTGGTGGCAATTTCTAATCATGGGGGACCATTTATTGTAGCATTAAGTATAGGGTCCCAACTGGGGCCCGCCATTCAGCGGCCCCTGGTTGGACCCTATACATTATTACTACTACTACGCTCTACATACTGTACCTAGCAACAAACAGGCTTAGTTGGCCCCATGCTTAGAAGTCTCTACCCCAACGCCCCTCCCCCCAACTCGCCAAATCCTGGAACCGCCACTGCGCGTTACGATAAGCTATATCGTGTAGACACAAGCTCCGCAAACGTTACCATTAGCGACTCTAGAAATTCAATTAATCAAAATGGCCACAGAGATGACGAGGCCCACAGTAGGCTAATTTTCGGCATTGAATGTCAGATCCAATATTCACTTTTGTGAGTTTTGTCCAGTGTTTCAGAGTTTTTGGCCCCGGGAGGCGGGGATGGGGTCGAGAGCAGGACTATTTCTAGGATTATCAATTTGGGGGTGGGGTGTCGGTAAATTCTTGGTCCACTGCCAAAAAGTCTGACAAGCAAAAAAAGGTCGTCACATAGCTGAAATTGTGGGCGTTGGGGGGTCTCAAATATCGGTCTCAAATTGGGGGTTGGGTGTGTGTGTTAGGGGTGTAAAAATATCCCTGATCGAGAGTTTTCTAATTCTGTAGGCCTACTGCGCTGATGTGTGAGACGGTTTGCTTGCCCTGCGAACATCCCTGTTTTTCCAGCGGTTTTGCGGTAATTTGTGTGTGGAATGCTTATAAACATGCCACCAGTTCTTTACTTGGTCGCAACGTCGTCCGTGTCATGTTAGAAGGAACAAGGGGAGGGGCGACCGACCGAGAAGAAGCTGGATGGACGACATCTTTGAGTGGACAAATACACAGAACTATATGCAGTGTCGGTTCCAGGATTTGACAAGTGGGGGGGGCGTTGGGGTGTCAACTTCTAATCATGGAGGGCCAAACCATTTGTTGTTAGGTATGTAGTATTAAGTTTAGGGTCCCAACAGGGGGAACTGGAGGCCAGACACTCATTAGGGGGCACGGGCCCCTGTGGAGCCGCCACTGACTATATGGAGCCCTAAAAAGAGCGGCAGAAGATAGAGAGAAATGGGGGGAAATGACTGCCAACCCTCTGATATAAAGAAAAAGGATTCAACCGTTTTCGAGTATAACTCTAGATCTGTTAAAAATGTCAGCAACGGTAGACCCAGTCAGTGGCGTATCCAAGGGGGTTGGGGTTAACCTCCCCTCCCCCACCACCTTGGCTCCGACGAAAAATTTTTTAAATGCTTTTGCATACATTTTTCATTGTCGGACGAGATTTTGTGTGTCAAACCCCCTCCATTTGGCTGGCTGCCGACCGAAAAAAATTTTTTAAGCGCAATAGGAAATAGATAGAATGTAAAGGTGTTAGGAAGGTGACGACCTTTGTTTTTGCTTGTCAGCTCCTAAAAATCAAAAATTCGAGGAGGGTTTCTGCCTGTCAAGATATTACTCACTTTGTAGCAGTCATGTTGAAATAATAGTCAAATGTAGAAATAAATCATTGTTTAGTAAGTTACAACCGCTCTTTGGAGGGCCCCCTTCTTCCGGGGCCCGGGGGGCTTTATGCAAATTGCCTCCCTCGCCCCCTTCCACGTTACGCCACTGGGTATAGACTGCCCTAGTGTGACACCGACAGCTGATAGCCAAGCCATCATCATCGTCGTCGTCATCATCGTCGTCGTCATCATCATCATCATCATCGTCAATATCATCATTATCGTCATCGTCGTCATGGTTCCGTAGACGTAGATAACGCTTTATGAAGTAATTGTTGGCGCTAAACTTTTAGAAACATCAAGGTACTTTTATAGGAACAGTTTTCTGAAATTTATTATTATCAGTCGCACTTTGGCGAAGCTGTCATTTATGCGATGGGATATTTAGTCATTGCCAATAATTTTATCCACGGACACATTTTTGCGACGTAAGTCAAAAAGTCTTGATTCAAAATCTCAGTTTCTTGCGCAGCGCTAGAGTAGGCCTAAGATTCAGTGGTTCTTAACCTTTTTATGATTACGTACCCCTGAAACAAGTATAAGAGAACGAAGTACCCCCTACCAGTGTACCTTATACCAGGACAAAAGTTTACAATATATTGAAAATAATTATAAACTGAAAATAATTGTAAACTGCAACAAATGTCTGTTACAAATTGCCAGAAAGTGGGCTTTTTCTTTAAAATTTCCAATTTAGTACACAAATTTCTACAGCATTTGTATGGTACAGTATATAGGGTAACTTGTAGTAAAAGTCTTTAAACATACTTCATTTCCGGATTATTCAGTACCCCATAACATCCTTCAAGTACCCCCCAAGGGGTACGAGTACCCCCGGTTAAGAACCACTGGCCTAAGTTGTAGACTAAAATGCATTTGAAATATCGAAGACATCGCATATAAAGGCCTAGCAGGGTTTCCCAAACATTTTGGACCGCTGCCCACTTAATTAAGCGGTTTTGTAACGTTCCGCGACCCTTAAAGCATGTAATAAAAAATGCATCACGCCATTTGGCGAACGTTAGTTGAAAAGAATCTTCTGAGTTTTGAATAAATGGCAAAACCAAAGCTCTGATTCAATTCGAATGAAAATATGGCAAATACATTAGCCAGCATTATTTATATTTTTGCCAAATAAGACAAAATGAGATAAATAAATATTGAAATTTCTTGCAAATTATCTTCTTTAACATTTTGTCAGGAACACACCTTTATTACGCGTCCTAAAAATCCTATGAGTATGGCAAAATCGCTTAACCGCAAGGCGTTATTACTACCATTTTAGAGATTGGAGTTTCAGAGCAAAATGGTCAGAATACGCTTTCCTTGCGTTTTTGCGAAATAAGGTTAACTTTTAAAAAGTAAAATAGCCTATGGAATTCATTTTGCCAATGATGACATGTAACGCCATGAGATCTTATCAATTTTGATTCTATTGCAATTCGGCGAATAAGTTAAACTCTAGACACCAGCAGAGAGCGTCGTCTATTCTGTTTTACACCCGGTGTTGATCTTCTCAAAGCGGATATGACCGCAGAAACGGAACAGTCATTTCATTCCATTGCGACTTAGTTGTAACACTTGCAGCTGTGCTGAACGGTAGAATGTTCCCAATAATGAGCATACTGCAGTAGGCTCTGTTTATCATTGGCGTAGCCAGGATTTCAGAAAGTAAGACACCGAGGTTTCTACAAACCGACATTTAAGTGGTTTAGGGGTGCCGTGAACTCTCCCAACGGGGGTGGCGTAGCCAGGATTTCCGGAAGGGGGTTGGTTTTTGGTTTTGACCGGGACCAACTTTGGAAAAATCTTGACAAGCAAAAAAAGCGTTATCACCTCTAGTTTTTTCTGACAAGCAAAAAAAGGGTCATTGCCTCTTAAACCGTTACACTTTTTAGCCAGGGGGGTTGACCCCCAAAGTCGCGTCAAAAAATTAAAATGAAATTAAAATGGCATAGAAACTCATTAAAAATATTTTGCTTTCGGCAGCCAAGGGGTTTAACCCCCTCCCTCAACCCCCTTGGCTACGCCACTGCAACGGGGTCTTGGGCGCCGTTCAGACGAAAAATTAGGGTAATATCTTATACAAATCTTGATATGGAGCATATTTTCAGATTACACGACGGCATACCGACAAAAATCCTACCCCACCACCTGATAAATTTTTTCATCGGTATTGCACGAGAAGAGGGGGTCGGACCCCTGTGTCTGTCCGTGGCTACGCCAACTATCTTTGGCACATTCTTATGTATACACTGTAGTTTGTCCATGTAATAGTAGGCCTAACACGAATTGAAACATTGAACTACTCAGTTGTGCCCTATGTAGACTTCATTCCGAACATAGTCGTAAACTTCTATTCGGCCTCTAGGCTCGAACCCCTTCAGTTTTTGAAAGGCTACCATGGCTAAGGGAAATGCATATGAGTTATGCTTATAGTTTTTAATCCAAATTAACTCCAGCGATTCCGAAAGTCTCCAAAGGCTCTACAAAGAAAACCATTCGTGTCCAATCAGTTAGAATCAGCTTTCTCAATATATATATATATATATATATATATATATATATATATATATATATATATATATATATATATATAGACCAGAGATCAACGAGTTAAGACGAAACTTCTTATTACCAGTGGCGTCACTAAGGGGCTGCGGGGGTTGCGGACCGCACCGGGTGACACCATCCAGAGGGGTGACACCCAAACTAAGAAATTCTTTTTCTGTGTAGATAACCTTTTTTATTTTTGCTTGTCACCACATTTGAGAAGGAAGATAACGTTTGTTTGTTTTTTTGCTTGTCACCCTTGTCACCACATTTCCGCACCGGGTGACACCAAGCCTAGGGACGCCACTGCTTATTACAGCATAATTTTTATTATTAATCAGTTGGCGATTAGAAACATTTTGAGGAAACGTCTGTTTTCTATTAAATTATACATAATTACATTCGATCTATGGCTTCTAAGCCATCGGACTCAAATAATTATTGCTGAGCGAGAGAACGAGAAGCTGCATAAATCCAGTGGCGGCTCCAGGATTTGGCTAGTTGGGAGGGGGCGTTGGATGGCCACTTCTAAACATGGTGACCAACCATTTGTTGATAGGTATGTAGCAGTTAAGTAAAGGGTCCCAACAGGAGGCACTGGGGACAGGCATTCAATAGGGGCCACGGGTCCCCGAGGGCCCTCATGTGGAGTCGCCACTGCTTAAATCTAGATACGATTGTCATGGGAACACACACACACAGTGGGGCATGAGGGCAATTATCCCTATTCCGGAATACTGACTACGCCACTGACAGATCCGTAGCTGGAGTATTCGGCGCCGCCCGGGTCAAGTATCAATTAATCTCCCGTAACAGTTTAAAAACAACAGTCTAAAAACTGGTGATGACCTTTTTTGCTTATCATGCATTTTCACGACGTTGTAGGAGTAAAGTAGTGCAAGAAGTAGTGTGCAGAATGCGGGTGATGACCTTTTTCTGTCATGTTGGTACCGTCGTACCGTCGTGGATAAAATCGACCATAGTTTCTGGCGCCCTCCCCCCCCCTCAAGGACGGCGCCCGGAGCAGCTTGCCCTCTAGCTACAGGTCTGACCACTGGCCGTATTCTGCTCCAGAAAAAATTCTGTGGGCGACAATATCGTTAGTTGAGGAACAACGAATAGGGAGTGAATCAGGGATATTTTTACACCCCAACACTCCCTCCCCAATTTGAGACCGAAACTCCCAGCAGCCCCCAATCTCAGCTGTGGGATGACCTTTTTTTAGCTTGTCAGACTTTTTTGGAGGGACCTCCAGAATTTGCGGACACCCCTCCCCAAATTGATAATCCTAGAAATAACCCTGGAATGAATAGTCTCCGTCATCTAAAGGTTAGGTCTGTATCCAGTTTCAATACTGTATGTATTTAGCGAAGGCAATGTCAAACTGAGTTTGTCAAAGACTTGTGAGTGGGATAGTTGAAGATGGATGACAGAATGCCATTAACCCCTTAACTGTGTATTTAACTGTAACTCAATGTAAAATGGACGGATATATCCGGGGTTCCCGGTTAAGGGGTTAATAGGCCTACCTGTACTTTATTGGCATTGCGTTGTTCATTTCTGCAACATTGTCTTTCGTCAACGTTTCCACTGGACGAACTTTTAAGCGTCGAATTAGAGGCGTCTTCAGTATATAATCGTCATGAAGTATTTGTGAGTCTTGAGCCACAGAAGCGCAACAGACGCAAGCTTCCTTGTTCTTCTACTTCTTCAATTCACACTTCATTTGAACTACAAAAAACTACAGGCTCAAAATGTATAACAGATAAAGATTTGAATCTCTCCCGCATCAAAACATGCGGGCAAAGAAATGGGAGATGTATCGCCGAAGATGGATATCAAACAATACAACGCTCCTAACAATAGCGTACTATGCTTATTGTAGTATGATACAATATGATATTCATTGTAGTATGAACAACATCTGAATAACTAATTCGCTATCACTTTCTATGCTAATTTAAAATTTTAACTTTTTTTAGTTACGTTATTAATTTGTATTCGAGTTTTAATTTTGACTTTTCTAGTATAAGTTAATTAAGTTTCTTGCGTCATTATGTATTTGTGTTTATGTTGCTGGTCTTATGTTGCTGGATGTTGCTAAATAAACTGTTCTGTTCTGTTCTATTATACTTCGAGTCGACGGAATTTCTAGGAACTGCAAATGGCATCGCATATCTCGAACCAATAGGAGGCAGAATTCACGTTTACGTCTGCAGATCCCCGTGGATACTGGATAGCCTAATGACGCGTCTAACCCTGTTGGCTAAAACAATTTAATATATCCTGATAAAGAACAGACAATAATGATTCCCAGACAAGTCTGGTAAAAAAATGCTCGCATCGTCTCAAGACGACGAATGAAAAGTTCTAGAATTAGTAATGGTCAAACGTATACGTGGTACTGCGGTTTATGTTTTCGGAAAGGCCGTCGAAGGTTGTAGATCAGGGGTTCTCAAACTCTTTCAGTAAAGGGACCCCCTTAGAAAGGCATAAGAAATTCGCGGACCCTCTGACAAGGTCATAGGCCTACTTACTAACGGTAACCCAAATTAGACCTACAGTGTAGGCCTATACTGCCAGGTATACTACCAGGTAGATATTCAAAGAAGCCAAAGTCTCGGTATTTTGTGTTACGAAACGTTTAGAAATTCAGTTCAAGTCAATTATGTTACACGAGATTCGAAATGACTCAATTAGAGCTTCGCTGAGCTTCGCTGATTTTAACCGTATCGATTAAGCTATGTCTTCGCAATCTGTTACTGGGGTAAGTATTCTCATGATTGAGTCTGGCAAAAAATACCCCTATTCGGCAGTCTACTAGGAGACTGCGATTCAATCGCCGCGTTTGTAGGTACCCGTGGAAAAGAGGAAAAGAAATGGGTACTCGTTGAGAGCTTCACCGTGGACCGTAGAAAAGAGGAACAGAAATTGATGAACTTAAGGACTCATTACTCGTTGAGAGCTTCATTTATGCCAGAGTTTTTTCAATCTGTTGTCCGTGTATACCGGGCCTGGGAGTCGACGACAAGTTGCTTAGGTAACTAAGTTGCCTATTGGGTCCACAAACAGGTCAAGAAAGCATTTGAAAACTAATACGTTCACCAGGCTCCAACATATTTGGAACAAAATACAACAAAATACGTACTATTATAATTTGACAGAACAATTCGTTTGGAATTCCACAATCAATGTTGTCATTCCGGATGACATATTCTCATGAATATCTGCTGTTCTCTGAAAACGTCATTAGCATCCTGTTGCCATTTGCAACCATGTAGGGCCTACCTATGCAAATCAGCCTTTTATTGCAGTCACTGCCAAGAAAACTGAACATGGATCAAGATTGAACAAGCGTTTGTCGCAACTTATCAACGCGTCTGGATGAACTCTGTGGCGAAGCAGGAACATATCGTTCACACTAATGGTGGCTACCTTACGGTGCAGGATTGCCGCTAAATATCCTACGTGTCTTAATTGCCTAATATGTATATATAGGGAGAAGGTTATTAATTTGATAAAGTACTTCTCCGTTACGAAACGGTTAGAGAAATCCTCTCTAATATAGGCCTGTGTATTTCATAAAGGCAATTTATGAATTTTAAGATTTTATTTTTGCGAGAATTTGCTAGGCAAAAATATACTCGTATCTATTGCCAACTAAGTTGAGATGTATTCGTGAGCAGAGAGAAAATAAAGGAGCCAATATGGAAACGTGCAAAATGAACAGAGAATCAAATGCATTGTCAAATAGAACGTCACCTTATGACAGTGTATGTTTTACATATTTTAAAAGCCCCTGTTGCATTCATGATTATCGAGTGGCCCAATTTTGGGGTGGGGTTCGCCATTGAACAATGGAATGCGTTCACAGTCCGAAGGCCTCTGCTTTAGGCCTATACTACATCAGCATTGCCTAAGATTGCGCGTTGGGCAATTCATAGAACTGCAGTCAATTACTATCCCATTTATTTGTGAACCTTGAACCAAATAAAATGCAAACACGCAATTTTTTATTCAGTTGCAAACCACTTTGGCCAAAGCACTGAACAAAGCACTATCGCCCAAAGCGTCATATAGCGAATGAAAATCTTAACTTCTTTGTCTGTAATTCGTCCGCTGTAATTATTATCGGGACAAAGTAAAGCAAAATATCGTGAATTTATATAGCGCTTTCGCAGGGCCGCCGAGAGAATTTCCTGGCCCCGATGCAGAAAATAGTCACGGGCCTCTGACCTGACAACAGGGCCGCCGAAAGAAATTCCGGGCCCCGGAGCAAAAAAATTTGCGGGCCCATAAGAAAAATTTATCAACTTCAAAAACATCCTGACAAAGCAAAAAATACACTATTGTCACCGGATCTGGGCCCCTGAAAACTCCATGGGCCCCGGTACAATGTTCCGGCTGCACCCCCTCTCCTCAGACCTGCGATTTCGTGTGTGGCGCCGCAGACGCTGCTTACTCTTTGACACTTAATATGCGCTGTCTCTAGAAAAAGACGGAGTTGCCCATCAAATCGTATACAGCAGCGAATATGCTCTGTCACCTATAGGTTATCCAGTAGAAATATTCAGCGAACCTAATTTCAAATGCCACTGACAGTATGTGTAAACACTAAACAAAGTTTTTTTTTCAAATGCAGAAGAAAATCGTCCAAAGTGTTTCAGAAATACGAGCTGTACCAATTTTAAAGACTGTCAAGTATTCGGCGACGTCAAAGTCAAACATTTCTCTATACAAAGTTCAGCGCAGCTTATGAGACGCGCTTCCGAAAGCACCCGGAGACTTAGGCCGAAACGAATAACTTCGACTAAATTATGATGCACGTAATTCTGCTGGATAAAGAAGTTTCCAACTGAAGAATGGACAAATTCCCAGAAAGAAGCGTCAACTTAGGATTGTGTTCAGATACCGTAGGCCTTAAGACCTGAGTCGAAAACGTTTGGAAATATTAATGTTCAATTCAACATGGATTGAGTGCCTATCTTTATTAAAAGTCCTACTGATTAAGAACTGTGTTCCAGAGCGAATTACAACTATAGAAAACAACGACATTTCGCAAGCAGTTACTGACCCAACCGCTTCAAAAAACGCTTGTAAGAAAACGATAACTGCTAGTAGGCCTAATCGAATTAGCAGTCTACTGATTGAGAACTGTGTTCCAAAGCGAATTACAACTATAGAAAACAACGACATTCATTTCGCAAGCAGTTACTGACCCAACCGCTGCAAAAAACGCTTGTAAGAAAACGATAACTGCTAGTAGGCCTAATCGAATTAGCAGTCTACTGATTGAGAACTGTGTTCCAAAGCGAATTACAACTATAGAAAACAACGACATTCATTTCGCAAGCAGTTACTGACCCAACCGCTGCAAAAAACGCTTGGAAGAAAACGATAACTGCTAGTAGGCCTAATCGAATTAGCAGTCCTACTGATTGAGAACTGTGTTCCAGAGCGAATTACAACTATAGAAAACGACGACATTCATTTCGCAAGCAGTTACTGACCCAACCGCTGTAAAAAAAACGCTTGTAAGAAAACGATAACTGCTATTAATCGAAATAGCAGTCCTACTGATTGAGAACTGTGTTCCAGAACGAATTACAACTATAGAAAACAACGACATTTCGCAAGCAGTTACTGACCCAACCGTTGCAAAAACGCCTGGAAGAAAACGCCAACTGCTATTAATCGAAATAGCAGTCCTACTGATTGAGAACTGTGTTCCAGAGCGAATTACAACTATAGAAAACGACGACATTTCGGAAGCAGTTACTGACCCAACCGCTGCAAAAAACGCTTGTAAGAAAACGATAACTGCTATTAATCGAAATAGCAGTCCTACTGATTGAGAACTGTGTTCCAGAGCGAATTACAACTATAGAAAACGAGGACATTCATTTCGCAATCAGTTACTGACCCAACCGTTGTAAAAAAACGCTTGTAAGAAAACGATAACTGCTATTAATCGAAATAGAAGTCCTACTGATTGAGAACTGTCTTTCAGAGCGAATTACAACTATAGAAAACAACGACATTTCGCAAGCAGTTACTGATCCAACCGTTGCAAAAAACCCTGGAAGAAAACGCCAACTGCTATCACTCGAATAAGAAGTATTACTTGTTCAGAACAGTTTTTCAGAGCGAATTACAACTATAGAAAACAAGGACATTTCGCAAGCAGTTACTGATCCAACCGTTGCAAAAAAACGCCTGGAAGAAAACGCCAACTGCTATCACTCGAACAAGAAGTCCTAATTGATTGAGAACTGTGTTCCAGAGCGAATTACAACTATAGAAAACGACGACATTTCGGAAGCAGTTACTGACCCAACCGTTGCAAAAAAAACGCCTGGAAGAAAACGATAACTGCTATATTAATCGAATAAGCAGTCCTACTGATTCAGAACTGTTTTCCAGAACGAATTACAACTATAGAAAACAAGGACATTTCGCATGCAGTTACTGATCCAACCGTTGCAAAAAACGCCTGGAAGAAGGAAGAAAACGCCAACTGCTATCACTCGAATAAGAAGTAATACTTTTTCAGAACAGTTTTTCAGAGCGAATTACAACTATAGAAAACAAGGACATCTCGCAATCAGTTACTGATCCAACCGTTGAAAAAAAACGCTAGGAAGAAAACGATGACTGCTATTAATCGAATTAGCAGTCCTACTGGTTAAGAACAGCCTTTCAGAGCGAATTACAACTATAGAAAACAACGACAATTCGCAAGCAGTTACTGATCCAACCGTTGCAAAAAAAACCTGGAAGAAAACGCCAACTGCTGACACTCGAATAAGAAGTATTACTTGTTCAGAACAGTTTTTCAGAGCGAATTACAACTATAGAAAAACGACATTCATTTCGCAAGCAGTTACTGACCCAACCGCTGTAAAAAAAACCTTGGAAGAAAACGCCAACTGCTATCACTCAAATAAGAAGAAATACTTGTTCAGAACAGTTTTTCAGAGCGAATTACAACTATAGAAAACAAGGACATCTCGCAATCAGTTACTGATCCAACCGTTGCAAAAAAACGCCTGGAAGAAAACGCCAACTGCTATCACTCGAATAAGAAGTATTACTTGTTGAGAACGGTCTTTCAGAGCGAATTACAACTATAGAAAACAAGGACATTTCGCAAGCAGTTACTGATCCAACCGTTGCAAAAAAACTCTGGAAGAAAACGCCAACTGCTATCACTCGAATAAGAAGTCCTACTCATTGAGAACTGTGTTCCAGAACGAATTACAACTATAGAAAACAACGACATTTCGCAAGCAGTTACTGACCCAACCGCTGCAAAAAACGCTTGTAAGAAAACGATAACTGCTATTAATCGAATTAGCAGTCCTACTGATTGAGAACTGTGTTCCAGAGCGAATTACAACTATAGAAAACAACGACATTTCGCAAGCAGTTACTGACCCAACCGCTGCAAAAAAAACGCTTGTAAGAAAACGATAACTGCTATTAATCGAAATAGCAGTCCTACTGATTGAGAACTGTGTTCCAGAGCGAATTACAACTATAGAAAACGACGACATTCATTTCGCAAGCAGTTACTGACCCAACCGCTGTAAAAAAAACGCTTGTAAGAAAACGATAACTGCTATTAATCGAAATAGCAGTCCTACTGATTGAGAACTGTGTTCCAGAACGAATTACAACTATAGAAAACAACGACATTTCGCAAGCAGTTACTGATCCAACCGTTGCAAAAACCCCTGGAAGAAAACGCCAACTGCTATTAATCGAACAAGAAGTCCTAGTTGATTGAGAACTGTGTTTCAGAGCGAATTACAACTATAGAAAACGACGACATTTCGGAAGCAGTTACTGACCCAACCGCTGTAAAAAACGCCTGGAAAGAAAACGATAACTGCTATTAATCGAATAAGCAGTCCTACTGGTTGAGAACAGTCTTTCAGAGCGAATTACAACTATAGAAAACAAGGACATTTCGCAAGCAGTTACTGATCCAACCGTTGTAAAAAAACGCTTGAAGAAGAAAACGATAACTGCTATTAATCGAATAAGCAGTCCTACTGATTGAGAACTGTCTTTCCAGAGCGAATTACAACTATAGAAAACGACGACATTCATTTCGCAATCAGTTACTGACCCAACCGCTGCAAAAAAACCTTGGAAGAAAACGATAACTGCTATTAATCGAAATAGAAGTATTACTTGTTGAGAACGGTGTTCCAGAACGAATTACAACTATAGAAAACAACGACATTTCGCAAGCAGTTACTGACCCAACCGCTGCAAAAAACGCTTGGAAGAAAACGATAACTGCTATTAATCGAAATAGCAGTCCTACTGATTGAGAACTGTGTTCCAGAGCGAATTACAACTATAGAAAACGACGACATTTCGGAAGCAGTTACTGACCCAACCGCTGTAAAAAAACGCTTGTAAGAAAACGATAACTGCTATTAATCGAAATAGCAGTCCTACTGATTGAGAACTGTGTTCCAGAACGAATTACAACTATAGAAAACAACGACATTTCGCAAGCAGTTACTGACCCAACCGCTGCAAAAAACGCTTGTAAGAGAAGGGGGACTGGTTTTTTATCGAATTTATACTTGTGCGCCAAGCTATCAGGGCATTTGGGAACTGACGTAGAAACTACAGAGTGGTTTTAGAGTAAGCTCTCAGAGCGAATTCAAACTATTGAAAATAATGACAAATGCGATAGACTGTCCACATTTGCAAAAGCACTGTGCTGATGCAGCCACGGTTTTTGAAGATACGTTGGGATTTATTCTAAGTTCAGAGACTGCATTACAGTGACCCAACATTATTACAGATTAGCATTGACATTCCAACGAGGAAAGTTTGCTTGCCTTTCACTTCGAATGGGGAGCAATTCATTTCGCGGTTGAAACGAAATCAGTGATGACAAGGATTTGAGCGAACGCAATTAGTTCTCGTAATTACAGCGACACATCAATGGAGCACAGCACACACTCCATACACGATGAATACGAATAGTAGGCCTACGCATTCACGGTCCAGACTAAGAGTTGAATGTGTGTGTTGAAACTTCACACACACATACGATCTGTTGGTAAAATTTTCCAAAATCTTCCAGGCGATAAAAACGCGCAGATTTCTAACTTCGCCGGCTCCAATTCCGGTTGTACGATGTCGAAGTCTCTAAACGGAAAGCGACAATGCAATGCTGCTTTTGATTTTCGTTAGGAAATTATTCGAATCCAAGTAAGTATTAAATCAAATCTCGTCGTTCAAGAGTATGGAATTCGCTGACTATAAAACCACTCGCCGAAAAAAATAGATGCATAAATCTAGCCTATCTAGGAGACAGTTTGTCCGGAGTCTGTACGGTCTGTGTAGGCCCTAATGCTCTTTATCAATTACCTTATCATGACGTGCTCTTTAAATAGCCGTTCGAATTAACGTTAAGAGATTCCACCAGTTGGAGGCAGGTGAACGAAAACGACTTTAAACAGAACAGACTTTCAGAGGGTATTCATTCAAACTGTTGGAAACAATGACACTTTGCAAGCAGTCACAAACGGACATTGCTGACAGCACGAGTCTTTTAAATAGCTTTAGGCAGAATCAGCAGCAGCAGCAGGCCTATTGTACTGTATGCGATTGCAGTTATTTTAAATTGCGATATGATAAATGTTACGTCGTGGGGCATCTGGATCAACCCAGGTACTTTTAATATTCTCTGCAAATACGACTGGTGACCAGGGTGCGATTTATGACCTGGAGCAGGGGAGGGGGCTATGTCGAGCTTGGGGATGTAGTTGTTGGGGAAGTGTAGCAGTGGGGGGATGTAGTGTTGGGGAGATGTAGCAGTATGGGGATGCAGTTGGGCAGTGAGGAAGAAAATCCCCCTTCCCCCTTAGAAATCGCGCCCTGCTGGTGACTTTCGACAGATGAATAAAGATTGTTTCTAAAACTGGCTTTCAGAACGAAAACAACTACAGTGTATGAACAATACACTTCTGTCGTTTCTCAACCGTTTCAAAGTTCTGTTACGGAGCGCAACCACATACGAGAAAACGGCACGGGTTTCTGAAAATGCGACGGCAGTACTTGGTTGCGAAATTCACCGACAAGTATCACTCATGACATCATGACAAAGCATAGACAGTGCCAACGGGACAAAATATGCACTAGCCTATAATAAAGTTCAGCGCATGCACTTATAGGACGCGTTTCCGAAAGCGTATCTACACTTAACAGTTATTCGAATAAACGCGACTATCTTATGCCGCACATTATTCTGTTTGATAAAGCAGCTTTCCAACTGAAGAATGGACAAATTCCCAGAAAGAAGCGTCAACGTAGTCCCGTGTTCACGTACCGTAGGTCGTCTTAATACCTGCGTCGAAAACGTTTAGATATAGGCCCCACTAATGTTCAACTGGATGTGATACTAAGGATTAATTTATCTTTACGAGAAGGCCGTCGATTATAAATGTTCAACGAAGTTAGTGTCAAATAGGCTATATCTGTAGCCTACTTTGAGGAAACGAAACACTATATAATCCAATCCAGTCCAATTGTGGACAAGGGATTTAAATTGACTTAGTGACCACTAATTTTTAACCCTTCATCTATATTTACGCAATAAAACTAGAAAGAGAAGAGAGACAGACAGAGAGTCACAATTTCATGATTGAGTCTCATAGGAAATATCATTCACTGTCTAGCATATCCTTGGCACTTAGGCCTACAGTATGAGTACCCAGATACATAGGCCTAAATGGAAAGTCTTGGAAACGCCAAATTCCTCGATGCCTTGAAGGAATGACCTCGCTAAATATTTAACTGGATACTGATCGTTGAAAATGAATAGGGCAGGCTTCCAGCATACTTTTCCGGTATTGCGTTGTTCACATGTGTTCGATGGTTGTATAATGTATATTGGGAAATCGCTGAACTTCATGCGACTACACTGTCATTCTTTTGCGAATCTTGAATAAAAGGAATACAAACGTTCTTCATCTTCAGACCTAATTTCTGTCTGCTACAAATCCCTTAGGGCAAGCATGAAGACAACTCAAGATTTAAATTTCTTCACGTTTCCTTCATTAGTTGATTATAGGCCTCAGGCCTGAGGAGAGGGAGGTACAGCCGGTACATTGTACCGGGGCCCATGGAGTTTTCAGGGGCCCAGATCCAGCGACGATAGTTTTTGCTTGTCAGGGTATTTTTGGAGAGCTGATAACGTTGTTCTTTTGCTTGTCAGTTTTTCGGAGACTTGATAAATTTTTCTTAAGTGCACACAAATTTTTTCCCGGGGCCCGGAATTTCTCTCGGCGGCCCTGATAGACCTACTATCACTCACCGACTGGCCATATCGAAATATTGGCTAGGTAGGTCAAAGACGTTAAAAGCTTAGCGCAGAACAAGATTAACGTGATCGTCTGAAAATGATCTGTCTCTATAAAAAAGACGCACATAAGTCAAATGACTATAAACATTTTTAATATAAAGAGCAGACGATTAATGACCCTGGCAGAAGTGTCAACCAATATTCTTAAAGGCCTGTTGACTTTGGGTTAAAGACTTAGCACATAATAAGCCTAGTGGTTAGCTGGATATGGTTCTGCGCGGATTTACTGTACCATCAAAAGAAATATCATCGAGTGATGTATCTATCATCAGCGAAGTTACTGTGATTATAAATATCCGAATATTTATCCGAATAATTAATTATAAATATCCGAATATCCTTATTTATGTACTATGGCACTGGTCAAATTTGTTGTTTATCAATCAGTTATATATATAACTGATTATATATATATAACTGATTATATATATATATATATATACTATCAATAACTATAGTAACTCTTGTGTCAAAGTGCAGTAGAGACTGTTCAGACTAATCCTCCCTTTCTTGTTTTGTAAACAACATGATTTTTTATGTAGGCCTATACGCATAAGATTAATCTGTCTGTATCCACATTGTTGTTGTTGTTGAGAAATAAATGATTGATGATTGAAATATTATGGGCAAGGGATTCGATTCGATTTGTCTACTACGTTAATTCTTAACACTTCAACTACGTAGCCTAGTGTTTTCGCAATGGTGCGCAGAGAGAAAGAAGACGCCCTTTCGAAAACAACGTCATTCAGAATCCCGAGTCCCTGACTGTATCCTCTGCATTTGCTCATATCCTGGTTCAGAGACGGAAAAGTCAAAATTTTCTAGACTAAAATGATGAAATTGTTAAATAATTGAAGATGGGATGTTTATTGTAGATCAGTAATTATTAAGCACATAATCTATATACGTTTTCGAAATTGCGTTGCTTGTACCTACGACGGTTGATCGTAGACAAACTGCTACACTGCCGGCGACTTCAAAGTCAGTTATTTTTCAATCTTGAAACGAACGTAGTCTAAAGTAAAAGAGACACTTACTCTTTCTTCGTGTCTTAATTCGTTTACTACTAGAAAGGACTACTGCATTAAGCAAATTCGCCCTTCAACATTGGTGGGACAAACTTAGAGCGTTCAACCATTTGGAGCGAGATTATAAACAATTTAGGCATTGCGACTGTTCTAGGAACAGGCTTTCGGAGCGAATTCAAACTGTATAGAACACATAGGCGGCGCACTTATCGGCCCCGTCGGCCCAGGCCGGGTATTTAAAAGAACCGGCCCGCCATAGGTCGGGCCGGGGTACAAATTTTAGGAAGTAAGAACTGAAGAATTGCGATTCTTTAAATTGTTTAGTTAAATTCTCACTTCGAATTTCGAAAAAGCCGCTGTCGCTGGAGGGCGAATGCTCTGCCGAATAGGGCTTTATAGTTGCAAGATCAGATAAGATCAGATAGGCATGTCATATTCTCATTTAACCAGAAGGCGTCAAACACGGCAGTCATAATCTTATTAGATTACACAGCTGCTGTCGCGGGAGGAAGAATGCACTGCCCAATAAGGCTTCATAGTAGAAAGATCAGATAAGATCAGGCAGGGGTCATATACACCTTTAACCCGAGGTGTCAAACGCAGCAGTAACGTACGTCTATAAGTTAACATTAGATAAAAAGACGGCGGAAGGCCCTTTGACGAACCAAGTGGGGAGACGGTGGGCGAAAAGGCGAAGGGCAGCAGAGGGCACCAGGGGAAGCAGTAGAGGGCGTTGGAGTGTTTCACCGAGAGATGGCAGTCGGATTTGGGTCCTGATCGAAAGTGATCAGTTCACCGTGTTTGCATAAATTGCGGATTAAGCAATCTAACGACTTCGGGGATTGATTCAATCGTTCAACAGACAACAGCGCTTCGCCATCGACACAATGGACAAGTTTGTTGTTAAACGTCGTAAACCGAATGTCGAAGACCCTGAACAAACTGTAAGTACTTCAGATACAACATCTGCGCAAATTATTCCATAGTGATGAGTGTAGGACTAGGTCACTAGGACTATGCTACGAAAAACTATAATCGTATAAATCTCAACACTAGACATGGTCACCCCAAGATTTATGGGACTGTATGAGTTGTTTTTGCCATAGTTTTCATCCTTCCCAATCCTATTGTATGGAGCCTTATTCTTGATTTTATATCTTCTTGCTGACTGCCTGTGCTTTCAATGACACCTTCAACACATCTGAATGGCCTGACTCTTTCCATGTTTTTGCCCATTCATTGTAATATTCACGATTTTTGTATTCTCTTTCGTTGTGTTATTAAAAACATTTTTTGTTTACAATTACAGTACACATGGACTACTGCCTTCTTACAAATGTGATGAAATAAAAGTGTTGCAGAATGCAAATGTTTAAAACCGTGCCAGTTCACCTTGTGAATAAACATCTTACAGTCCCAGTGGCGTGCAGGGAGTTGTGGGCATACGGGGCCTAATAGATAAAAACCTTCTTAAAACGTTTCTTTTGTTATAAATCACAATTGAAAACGCATTTTGGCTATCTACTGTAAGTTAGTTAGGCACCTCGACCCTCAACGACCGCTGCCGTTATATAGTAAACGGGCGGGGTACTTTTTATTGTCTTCCGCCGCCTCTGATAGAACACAACGGTATTTCACAAGCAGTTACCGATCCTACCGTTGCATAAAACGCTCTGAAGAAAAAGGCAACTGCTACTAATCGAATTAGCAGTTCTACTGGCTTAAGAACAGCCATTTAGACCGAATTACAACTATAGAAAACAACGGTGTTTCGGAAGCAGTTAGTGATAGGAGAAGAACGCTTGGAGATAAGAGCTAAATGCTATTAAACGAATTAGCAGTCCTGCTGGTTTAAGAACAGTATCTTGAACTGAATTCAAACTATAGAACACAAGGGCATTTCGGAGGCAGTTAAACCTACTGGCAGGCTCGTTGTAAAAGCGCTAGAAAGAAAAAAATGGGAATCGCCATTAATAGAATTAGCACAAATACTCCATGCAGGCCATCAGGCCATCTGGGAACAGACGCTGAGCCAACAGACGGGTTTCAGAAGAAGCTCTTCGAGCAAATTCAAGCTATTGAAAATAATGCCGATGGGCATGGTGTCCGCCGACTGTCCACCTTTGCAGAAGAACTTAGAAGATGCAGACACAGTTTTTGAAGATAAATACGACGGCATTTCTAAGTTCAGAGACGGAATTGCAGTGGTCCAACATTCATACCAGCGCACAGACATTCCAACGGGAAAGTATTGCTTGCCTTTCACACAGTCTATATGATTGAAGGGGCGGGAAGTTAGAAGAGTGGTAACAACGCTGGACGATGGAGCAGACGGTCGCGGGTTCAATTCCCGCAGGAGCCCTAAGGTCGACCCAGCCTTGCTCGCTAAAGGGCGGTGGCAAAATGAGGAGCAGCGTTAAGCTGCGAGGTAAAACGTGGGTCTGGGGAAAGTAATGGCAACCTACCCCAGATTAATGGATTATACCACCCATCTCGCTGATTGCCTAGACCGGAGATAAGCGCCGGAACACAACGCTCGAATTCGAGTACGGGACCAACCTTTACCTTTATATGATGCAAACTGCTCTTTAAATAGCCGTTCGAATTAACTTTAAGAGATTCCATCTGTTGGAGGAAGATGAAAGAAAACGACATTAAATAGAACAGACTTCAGACTATCGAAAACAATGACACTTCGCAAGCATGCAGTTTCAAACTGATCGGTCCGTGGCAACAACAGAGGGAAGAAAAGTGACCTGTATTTTAATCGAATTAGCATTTATTATGTAAGAGCGTTTCTGAAGTGGTTTGCTGGTTTGTGAATTGTGCATCTTCTTGCAGAGTTTCTTCAACGTTAATTTTCAACGATTTTGTTGTTAAAGTCAAACACTAACTCCAATAATTATTCGAGGGTCTCTTTTGCCAGTTCAGTAAGATAGAGGCTGGTCCACAACTGCTCTTTTCGACTGATAACTTAGATCCTTAAGAAGCAGTTCTCTGCATATCGACTAGAACGTCTACACTGTCTCTCAGGCATACAGATAGGCAGCCCAGGCCTGAGGAGAGGGGGTGCAGCCGGCACATTGTACCGGGGTTCATGGAGTTTTCAGGGGCCCAGATCCGGTGGTGATAGTGGGTTTTTTCCTTGTCAGGCTGTTTTTGGAGAGTTGATAACGTTTTTTTGCTTGTCAGGTTTTTCGGAGACTTGATAAATTTTTCTTAAGGGCCCGCAAATTGTTTTGTTCCGGAGCCCGGAATTTCTCTCGGCGGGTCTAAGGCAGCCTATGGTAGGCCTATAATCGTTTCAAAGCCATGCGATGTATAGCATGCAGCAACCAAATGAAGAAACGGCAAACGTTTATAAAAATTCGATGGCAGTAGTCTACTTGGTTCAAGCGAAATTCACAGACAAGCACATCATCCATGACACCGTGGCAAAGCGTATATACAATACTAACGAAGAAAAATGTGGACTAGGGCCCAACGTTGGCCAATCCGGCGGCTCGCGAGCGGCATGCGGTTCTTTTGTGTTCAAGTTGCGGCTCTCGAAAGAATTTAAAAATCAAAAAAATGTTTATGGTTGTAAATTTTTCCGTGACGTACCTGGGCTGAAAATAATTATTTTTGGCTTGATTTTATTTTTTTTTAAAACTTGGGCATAATTTTAGTTTTAAAATTTAAATGAAGTATATGGTGACTCTGGCCAGGGTTTGGCCATGATACACAAGTCGCATTTCTGTAACGGATTTCTGGAAACTCGTGCCGGAAGTCAAGTATCCTCAGCTTTTAAGAAAGTTAGTTGTCGACTTATATCCATTTTCGGAACAACCTACTGCTGTGAATCTTTTTATTCCACAATGAAGTTCATCAAATCAAAACATCGACCTGTAACTAGTAACCAACATCTGACCGAACTTCTTCGCATCACAACTATACAAGCTACCAACCAGATCTAAAGAAACTTGCCTGTTCAAAGGCTTCTCAGCAGAAACACAACAATTAATGTTCACCATCATTGTGAATTTTATATGGGATTGAATTTTATTAATAAATTTCATATATTAAACTTTAAATAATTAATTGAGAATTGTGATAATTTCTTAAATTAAATGAATAAAATAAATTTCCATTGCGAGTTGGGTCGCGACCCATAGTGAGTCAATGCGGCTATCAAGATTTGGAAAATTTGCAAAATTGGCTCTTGGTTTACTACAGGTCTGGCCACCCCTGGACTAGGCCTAAATGGACAAGGAGAAATTGAATGCCTATCTGAATGAATACAACCAAAACCACTTTGTTAATATGGTACAGATACTGCTTTACAATGTTTTACTTGAAAGAGAGGGCCGTCGAGTCATCGATCACTTTGTCGTCAACCTTCAGGTCGTGTAAGCAGTCAATTTCAGGTCCTCACGCGTAAGAGACCCCGTTCTAATTGTTACTCTCGTTTCTTGAAAAAAGTCCGCTACGTTCTTCGGTCTCAGCAACAATGTTACAAGGTTGTAGCGAAAACGAAATTAAAGACTGCTTTCAGAACAGACATTCAAAGAAAATTCAAACCGTAGAAGTCAATAAGACTTTGCAAACAGTTGCTCATAAAGCAACACTAGGATGCATTGCAGCAACACTAGGATGAAAAGGCGACCATAATCGAATTAACATTAACTTCCCCAGCGGCAACGACGTGCGCGACTCGTTGAACATTAATTTTGATGCCAAAAGCGGTTAAGAGCGAGCGTTAATCATCCAGTATCGACATTAGTATAGGCATTTGAGGCATGTGAGGCCGCCCAGCGCTAATTGCTTTCGTGACACGCCCAAGCGGCAATTTGCGGCTTTGTGTTCTAGCGCCCGAGTTATGCATGTGGACAATCTGAGCCCATTATTGGCGCATGCATGTGCCCAATATAATTGCCTATATACGCTTCTTGACCTGCGGGGAAATAAGGCGAACAAATGACCCGTATGGTTAGCAGGTATGTGCTTCAGAAACAATGTAACGAACGCAATGCAGACAATGCATCGCTTTTGGATGGGAAAAGTGCCAAAAAATTTAACGCCAAGTAGATTCATACGACGCCAGACGATTTGGAAACAGATGAAAAAGACTGCTTCCAGAACAGACTTTCTGAGCGAATTCAAACTATGAACACGTTATACACCAGCGGTTCCCAAACTGTGGTCCGCGGACCGAAGGGGGTCCGTGGAGGATATGACGGGGGTCCGCGAGAACCTCTCAAAACGTTCTTCATAGTTTTAGCATTAACAGTCTGTGTTCTCAAATTATGTGCGCCGATCGAGCCACCAATAGCAATAATAATTATAATAAATCATAAGACCTAATATTATATAGGCTAGAGCTGCATAATAATATCTAGATATAGGACTCTAGGCCTCTACTGACACTGCTAGCCGGAGTATAATAAGAGAGACAAGGAAAGAAAACCAAGGAGGCTTCTCGAGGGCGAGCGAAAGAGCCTACCAGACGGCATCAGTTAATTTTCTAGAAAGTCTTTATTTGGAACGCTATTTATAACAGATTTTGTTTCATTGAAGAAATATTTCGTCTCGTACTGCGCTTAGTCAGTTACCAGCCGTTGGAGAAAAATAAAAAAAGAAATTAAAGGCGTGTCATTAGCCTAATTTATTTTCATTTAATTCTGACAACAAATTCCCTTAACCACCATCGGATCACCTAAAGCTGCATCTATCAATCATAAGCAAAGACCACCAGACCTCAGCAACAATCATAAATAATAGTCAAGTACACAGCATCCCTCACTATTCAGTGTTGCATCATGCCTCACCTATTCAGTGTTTTTTTAAAAACAGCAAAGAACAGTAGAACGCCCCCAAAACACAAATAAAACCCTCAAATGATTTTAGGCTCTTAGACATTAATTTAATTAAACCCTTTACCGGGAATTGTGGCTACTGTCTAAAGCAAACTGGCTAGGGTGCATAAATACGGAAGTATCCTGAACATACACTGGAAAGATATGATCAGCTAAAATAACATAACATACAATGGGCTAGATCCAGAAAAAAAGAATGCGCTGGTTTTTTAAAAACAACCGGAAGAACAATGGACTGGCAACCAAAATACAACGAGGCAGACCGAGGATAACATGGAAGAAAACACACAAGATTTGGTCTAAAACCCTCAAATGATTTTAGGCTCTTAGACATTAATTTAATTAAACCCTTTACCGGGAATCCCGGATATATCCGTCCATTTTGCATTGAGTTACAGTTAAATACACAGTTAAGGGGATTTATATATAAGTGAACAATAATGAAAACGAAGCGCGTGGCTATAGTCTATAGGTCCGGACTTTTCGTTGAAAGTGACTTGCGCGCTTGCGTGTCAAAATGCAACCAAGAATTGACTGTTTGTGCAAAACAAAGCAAGCACATCCCACTCATTAACAGTAATAATTATAGGCCTATTTAAGACAATTTGACGAAGTAGCTGATTCTGGAAAAAGTAAGCGTCTTCAATCTGTCTGTAATATAATAGGAGTATCCAGAACAATCTCTATGGTCACTGATCTATGCCCACCAGCAAGAAATCTGCTTCTGCCATTGGCGTCTATTAATAAACAACAATGGTTTCTATGGTTTCTGCCCACCAGTGGGCGGAGCAACCGGACCTTGTTGGTAAACACTGGATACCCCTATAACGTTTATTCAGTGTTAAATTACATATTATGATTTTCCGCATCGTAGCATGTCGTCTTAGGGAAAGCGCCGCTAGCCAACTGGTGTTATGGGGATAGCCTGCCCGTCATTTTAATCAAATATTAACTGTAACATTTACTTGTAAAATAATGTGGTCTGCGAGTTCAGCTGGGAACAAAGTAGGGGTCCGCAATTGAAAAAGTTTGGGAACCTCTGCGTTACACTACTTCTATTCGTCCATTTTGAAGGTATGCGAAACTGTGAAACTGCCGTGTATAACAGCAGAATAACATGCTAAATCTTTATTGTTTAGTGATTTTGCCTTGAACAACGTGTTCGGGCTAAACTTTCGTAGCCTAGGTTTCAGTAAAATTTCAAACCAATGCTTCTTCTGCATTGTCACCTCGTCACGCCATAGAAAATGATAGTTTGCTTTGAAATAACGAGCAATACTAACTCTACAAAATGTTCTTGGAACAGCCTAGACCCACGCAAACACACGGCATGCCTTACTATTATAAATAAGAATAAATCTGGAATGAAACATCATGGGCAACAACCGTTTTCCAATATTTCATCTCCCGAACAGCTGTGTGACTATGCAACGCAGTTTGTAGACATACCACAGATGTTCCGTCACTTGAATGGTACAAATGGAATCAGTAAAGTTCCAAAAGTTCCACCTTTCAGATTGGTTTGTGAACTAAGTATAGATTCCCGTAGCGTTTCTTTGACGTTCATTTTCAACGATTTCATTAAAAGTAAACCCCATATACCCCAACCGCAAACTGAAAGATATATAATTGATCAGAGAGATCCATTCACCACATACGCCTACCGACCAGAACGTCTTCGCAGTCTATCGGGCATACAGATATGCACAACTGTGCAAATAAGTTATTCTAGAAATAAGTTATTCTAGAATCGCTCCAGTAACTCACAGCAAGCAGCACAGCAAAAATCAGCGCAGCAGTGATGTCACACAAATTATCTAGCAGACAGTTATAAGAGCTGTTTGACTGAAATTGACTCAAGCGTAGAAATCGAGATTTTGTAGCTCCTTTTGTAGTTCTTTCTGCAACAACCGCGCCGTCGTAGACGCAATGCAACTTTATCGCTATTTGGCAATCCACTCTAATTATCGCTGTTTCATTGTCCTGTTTAATATCGATGTTGGTCGCCGTTATTTACCTCTTGCATTTATAGCGCTATATGAGCAGGCGGACAGCTCGGGGGAGTGAGAACCGCTGTACGGTCAGAAGCAGTGCCTATACATGTATATTATAGGGGACGCAGACATGTCGCAACTTTTCTTTCTTTCCAGTTTAGGTCTGGCAAGGTTGTGATCCGGTTGCCCCCCGCCCCCAGGCTAGGATGCACAGCCGACCGCTAGACTGCTTCGGGATGCAGGGATTATAAGCATAGTTATGGCTCCTCGGCATGGGCGTAAAACACGGGGGCGGGGCGGCGGAGGACGGTCCCCCCGAATAATTAGTTGGCGGTGGACAGAGTATTAATTATCTCCCCCCAATGTTTTGGGCTATTTTGTAAAAAAAATTCTATCCTACCCATCCCATGATGTTATGTTATGATGTCGATGGCAGAACTACGCCAAATCCGCATTCTTTCATTTCGGATGACCTGTTTCGCTTGTCAGGGTATTTAGAGAGGGGAAAACATAAAATTATCAGGATGACCTGTTTTTTCTCTTTGTCAAGACGTATTTCATGGGCGATTTTAAGTCCCCGCTATAATATGCAATATCCCCCATAATGGAGGGGGATTTTTATATTTCTGGGGGTCAACTTTTAAAAAGTTATTCTATCCCCTCCCCAAATGTTGACGCCAGGTTTACGCCACTGCTCCTCGGGATGGGGATCGTTTGACCTGAGGGATCCTGGTCCGTTTTCCCCGAAGGCTCCTGTATTTCCGATAGAACCCTTATCGGTGGGTTATTATAATGGTATGCATTTGATATTAACATAATAATGGAAGTCGACTTGTAAAATATAATAGATAGATGACGCATGAATGTATACTCTACTCGACCTTTGTCCTGGAGATGATAATAAAAACAATGTGTAGTAAGTATGAAACTCAAGTGTTGTCTATGTTAGGCTGTAGGTCCGACCTGCCCCGTTTGATCATCTCTTCCTTAGTCACAGCTATGCGAATCCAGAGTAAGAACACTACACATCAAAACACACAAAACACATCTATTCCTGACTGCATATCCGCCTTAACCTGGAATCTGGAAGTACGGACTGACTACTACTACTACACGGAAGATGCCGAGTTAGTTACGTGCTGGAGCGGCAGAATGACGGAACGGGTTCAATCCCCGTTAGCGCTAATGCAACAAAATCGCAACAGCAGTCCAAGACGTTTCAGAGTTCAAACCGGAAGCCCAATATACAATCTTTTTCCGATTAGGCTAGCTTACTACTACAGTAAGTAAGTACATCTCAAAATAAAAACACAAGCGGCACACAACAACAGACATGCAAGTGTGTTCAGTCAGGCTCAAAAATATTTCTTTAACGTTTCACAACGAGGGAGATGGGGAGGAGTGGGTGCCTCCCTGCCAGAGCCTAACGTTTTCCAATTATTGCTGACAGCACGAGTCTTTGAAATAGCTTTAGGCAGAAACAGCAGTATTGTATTGTATTGTATGCGATTGCAGTTATTAAATTGCGATAATTATGATAAATGTTACGTCGTGGGTCATTTGGATCAACCCAGGTACTTTTGATAATCTCTACAAATACGACTGGTGACTTTCGACAGATGAATACAGACTGCTTCTAGAACAGACTTTCAGAGCGAATTCAAACTATGAACAATACAACACTTCTGTCGTTTCCCAACCACTTTAAAGTTCTTCTACGCAGCCGCAACCATATACGAAGAAACGCCAAAGATTTCTGAAAATGCGACGGCAGTACTTGGCAGGGTTTAATCTAGGCCGTTTCCGGAGGAAAATTGCCCTTTCCCCCCCTCCCGGAAATTTCAAATCCCCCCTCGGAAATTTTGGCATACTACATGAAATAACAGCAGCACCCTAGCTTTGTCAGTTTCCCCCCGGCTTTGTCAGTCCCCCCCCCGGAGTCCAGAAGTCTAGATTAAACACTGGTAGTTGGTTGCGAAATTCACAGACAAACGTCATTCATGACATCATGACAAAGCATAGACAGTGCCAACGGGGCAAAATATGAGAAATTGGATATAGGAGAAATTGAATGCCTATCTAAAAACAACCAAAACGCGAAACGATATGGTTAAGTGGTTATAGTTAAATAGATAGACAGACAGATAAATATTTATTGGACCAAAGCACGAATTGCAGACAAGCAGTTGTTAGTAGTGTGTCGTGATGTTTTATTTGAAGGAAATTAATGTTGAAATTGCAATTACTTGACTTTGTCAATCTGAGATCGTGTGAGAAGTCGGTTAAAGGTATTCACATGTAGCCATAAATGAAAACGCTCAAATTTCGCTCTCAGACAGGCCACGAGTCTAACTGCATCGGGGGTACAAGGGTACAAGGCTCAAATTTCTACTCTCGCAGCTGAAAACTTCTCGTTATTCGTCGATTTCAGCAAAAAAAAACGTTACACGGTGGGAACCTTGGATCCCTAAAGAGTAGGGCCTACTATGTTAGGCATTTTGAAATCTTCGGTCACTATGCTAAACTATTTTAGGCCTAATTCAAGAGCGTTGTAAATCTGAATCGCTGCTCTTGTAGCATGCCGATTGCTACAAGCCACCTCCTAACTCTCGGTAGAACGAAATGCAAATGCCAACTTGTGGTAGCAGTTAATCTTACTGACATTCACACAGCAAGAGGCACACTGTATTTGATATAGTTCTGCAAATGCCAACTTGTGGTAGTAGTTAAGCATACTGACATCCACACAGCAAGAGGTATTTGGTATATAGTTCTGCTGTATAGACCTACAGACGTATTGATTAGTAAGTCGTGCGTGAAAAGCCACTGTCTTAGGTGTTCGTACTGTATATGCATTCCATGCACAGATGCATGCTTGGAAATTTTTTGGTTTAGTCCTGTGCTGTTGTTTATTTCTTCTAGTTTGATCAAGGATAAGGGCGTTATTGGGTCTCCTGAACACTTTTGCACCATCAGTTTTTTTCCACCGAGAAATGTCAAATTATTGCTGGCAACAATCAGTTTTACCCAAGAAATCGGAAATATTTCTTCACTAAAATTCGTCAGTAAAAACATCCACTGATCGTTCTTCACCCAAAACTACTGAAAAAGAGGTTTACAATTAATATTTACATACCTAGTATGTTTTTCTGCTATGCGATTTAACTGCAAAGCGCTGCCCTGTAGAATGGATTCAACCGTACTCATTTTACGTATTTTATTTCCGATGATAAAATACGTATTATACGCCTACGGTAAAATGTTCGTACATTAAAATACGTTGCCCCACAGTACTAGACCTACATTGACGTAACCATGTAGGTGCATAGGCCTAGATAATAGAAGAACCATAGAAGTAGGTCCGCTCTGTACGCCACCGTTGACGTATTTTTACGTACAATACGCATATTTTATTCTTGAACATAAAATACGTACAATACGCGTATTTTATTGAGGGACCTAGCGTATACGGTCATATCTTGCTGGTTGTTATTATTATGAAGAAGAGTTAGCCTATGGGCACACAGTCGCTGAGGCGTCGAAGGCAAAGCCGAGACCGGTCAGGTCGGTGATCCGACAGACAAGTGCAATGTGTGATGAAATGTAATGCAACAAGCGGGAATTTAGCTTCCTGCGATTAAACAATACCGTAATTTATACCATCTCTTACAGTTCCTGTACATATATACACACGAATCTCTTCTCAGCTTAAAACCCTTTCGCTGTAAAATCGTGCAATGTTTGGAGCTACAGTAGGCGCTGTTTTTGCAGAAGTACAGTAGATAGATGGATAAACATTTTTGACCACCACAAATTTAGTTTCGTAAATAGAACATAATCAGGCCTGTACGAATGTTGCAGCTGCACCCCCTGAAAAAAGTAGAGGTGCAGCGCACCTCCTGGAAGACGAGGCTGGGGGTGCAGATCTGCACCCCTTGGAATTTCCGACTCAAAAATATGCAGCAGACACATGTGAGCGATATCGGACGATAATTGTTGGGGTCGCACGTAGGACCTTTTTGTGAATGGGAATAACATTGGCATGCAGCCAGCCCATCAGTGGCGTTAATCTCTGGTAAAAGTTGTGGGGTTGTTGTGCCTAACCCTAACCCTTTGGCATATTAATTTTTTAATATTAATGTTTTATTTATCTACACGCATTATCTATTCAGCACAACAATTTATTAGATAATCGTACAACGCTACACAATATAGATTATTTATTCAGATTTTTGTGAGGGTCCGAAGCCTTGTGGACCCTCACAACCAAATTTTTGTGCGGGTCCGAACCCCAGGACCCTCACGGGATTGACACCTCTGGTAGCCATGCCTTCAGAAGGTTGTTGTAGAGCTATTGAAACCCGGGTCACGTAAGTCTGGAGCAAGATTGAGAAAGACATAGCCATCTGGTCAGAGGAATATTGCAGCCTCAGGCTGAACAGTATTTGGAAGACTTTATGTCTGTCAGCTGAGGTAGATTGCTTGGGAAAGCCTACCGTCGTCTCTTTTCAAAGTGGTCGTTGAAAATATTTGCTTGAGTTTCTGTATCTGCGAATATAAGACCTTGTTTATGTTTTATAGGTCTATAAGTGAGAACTGGTGTCATTTTGTTGACATGCTTGTAGAAACTTCCCAGATTGTTGTTGTCAATAAGTTTAGCTCGCATTATAAGCAAGTATGGCATTTTTACATTTAAGCTCAATGGACTCAGAAGCGTAGCGACGGGGAGGTACATCGGTATATATGCCCCCAAAATCAGTCTACCTTAAAGTTTTTATGTGATTTATATGTGGTTATATGTAGTTTATATGGTTTATGTGGTTTATATTTAAGTTTATACCCTCCCCCAAATATTTATACCCTCCCAAATCAAATTCCTGGCTGCGCCCCTGCTCATAAGATTTTCGGTGGTTTGAATAAGCTATTAGTCGCCATATCTTTTCCACATAATTGATTTACGGTTAAGCATCTTTCCTAGCTGTTTAGGGTAAGAACGACGGTCAGGTAAGGGTGGGTGGGGTTGTACATCTCTTTTGGGGTACATAAAGCGAGATAGCTTTATTGAGATGGTTTGAGAGAATAGACCAATAGTCCTCGACTGTGAAGACATATGAAAATTCACGATAGTACAGTTTATGGTTGCTAGGTAGGCTTTTATTCAGTTATAGTCAATCCTATTGTAGTTGTATAAGAAGCTCTCATTGTTTTTGTCAATGAATGAGTCACTGATTCAGTGGCGTAAACCTGGCGTCAACATTGGGAGGGGGAATAGAATCGTCCATAAAGTCAGGTCAGATCACCTTTTCATCCCCCAAAAGTCTTGACGAGCAAAAAGAAAAAGAAAAAGAAAAAAAGTCATCCGTAATGAATGATTTTACCACAAGGCATAAAACATTGGGGGGATAATTGATACTCTGTCCCCCTCTTGCTAATTATTGGGGGACCGTCCTCCGTCGTCCCCGTGTTTTACGCCCTTGCTCTGATTTAAATTAAAACAGATCAAGAAATGATCGCTGGTACTGAGAGAACGTTCTATTGTTAAGCCATTAATGAAACCGTCAAAGCCAAGAATAAGGTCTAAAATATTGTTGTTGTTGTTGTTGTTGTGGCTAGGCAAATTGGGATTTCATTTATAGGCCATAATGTGGTACCGTACTGTGAGCAGCGATCAAGTTTTACGTCGACTGCTGCTGTAATGAAATTCACGCAACAATAGCCTAATTGGCGATGGGCCTGCTATCATTTCAAAATTTGCTTAATTTAAGCGCGTTTACTTAGACTAGTGGTTCTTAACCGGGGCATCTGTACCCCTTGGGGGTACTTGAGGGACGCTGCTGTGGAGGGTATGCAGAATGGTACGGAAGTAAAAGTATGTTTTAATACTTTGGAAATGTCAGTAGGCCTAATAAAATAGACATTTTATAAGAAAAATTACACTTTTTTAGCTTGTGCACAATCTGTGACAGAAGTAGGTTGCGGTTTATAATTTTTCAATATATTACAGAGCATAAACTTTTGTCCCCATAATTATAAGCCACTGTAGGCTGGCGGGGGTGGTACTTCGCTCTCTTACACTTGTTTCAAGGGTGCATAATCACAAAAAGGTTAAGAACCGCAGAAGACCGTTCCTCCTAATTGGACGTTTTTGAAGTCACGGAAGGGCCTACCTTTGAAGAGCAGACGATAGGCGTAGGCCTAGAGATCATAGTTTCGTCCGACTTTCCGACTTTCAGGCTGACATGTGCAGTGCAGTCAGTCTGTTTAAGAGAACATGAAACATTTAGCAGCGTTGAGAATTTATTATTCGTCGACCTTGAAAATGCCAGAGATCTTTCGACGTAATGTCTGCCCAGCTGTTTCCAACACCTACTTAAAAGCTCTGTTGAAATCTATTGCCTACAGCTGATGTACTTAGGCTAGTTTGGGAACGTAGGCGGGCCAAAGTTTCACGCGCAATTATTATTTTTCTGCATGGTTATATCAGGCGGATAGCGAACTACGCTGGGCAGATGTGAACTGAATGTCGAATTCACACGGATTCCCAAGGAGAGCTGTAGCTAGGGTTTTCGGCGACCGGGGAAAGAAATTACAGAGTTTGTTTATCCATTTTCGGGCTGATGACCTTTTTTAGTCGTCACAAAATCACTAAAGACGGTTTTAAAATTCCGTACAGCTATTTTTATTTATTATTTTCTCATCCAAAATGCGCCCCCACCGGTCGGCGCCCGGAGCGGCTTAATTGCCCCCTCCTCTGTTACCTAGTTACGGCTCTGTTCCCACGGATTCTGTCGTTAACGCATGTTCGAATATTATTATTCTTCTGCCGATAAGCGCCTTGGACAGATTGCGTGCCAATATTTTTAATGTCAAAAAGAAAATAAAAATTATTGCGTGCCAAGTAGACCAACCAGTGACGCAGTTATCAGTGGCGGCTCCACAGGGGCCCGGGGGCCGTGCCCCCATTGAGTGTATGCCTTCTAGTGGCCCCTGTTGTGACCCTATACTTAATACTACATACCTAACAACAAATGGTTGGCCCCCATGATTAGAAGTTGCCACCCCAACGGCCCCCCGCTTGCCAAATCCTGGAGCCGCCACTGGCAGTTATGCAGTGGGCGAAGCCCCAGCTTTAACACTAAATGAGCTTACTTTATACCGTAGGAGCCCCTAAGGTAGACTCAGCCTTACTATAGCTAGTTGGCGGTTGTTTATACATCAAATTGAGGAGTAGCGTTCGCTGCGAAGTAAAGCGCAGGCCTAGTCGTTTGGATGGCAAACTTCTCTGGGTCAGGCCTTTTCAGTGGGAACGCACGGTAATTAACGGCGTTCCCGCACCTTTTTGCCAGATTGTATATATATATATATATATATATATGTGTATGTGTGTGTGTGTGTGTGTGTGTGTGTGTGTGTGTGTGTGTGTGTGTGTGTGTGTGTGTGTGTGTAGGCTATTATGGATATGTATTATGTAATAATGCGTTTGGAACGTACAGGTACGGCGTTCCCACACCCGTTTTTGTTGAAGAGTAAACAAGGATATGAGTTCACAAACCTTTTTTCCTAGAGAAACAACCCTGCTCTGGGTTAACAAGGACCACCCAACAGTAGGCCACCCACGGCGCTGTAGGCCTATGCCTAATTAGGTGACCGGAGATCAGCGCCGATCCTAACGTTCGAATCATGAAGGGCATGGGAAAACTGTACTCGTTGCTTTACTTCATGGTAGTCCTATACGCTAGAGACATTGGCACGCTACAGCCGCACAAGCAGAGCCGTAACTAAAGGGGCGGGAGGGGGCAATCCGCCCCGGGCCCCGAGCCGTCGGGGGCGCATTTTTGGTTGATGTGAATAAAAAAAATTACTGTGACGATTAAAAAAGGCCATCACCCCGAAAAAGGAGTGTTTTATAGAGTGAAGATAACTTACGACTAAAAAAGGGACATCACCGAAATTTAAGCGCGCAAAATAGAAATCTTGCCCCGGGCGCCGAAAACTCTAGTTACGGCTCTGCGCACAAGAGCCCACAGATGCAAATTGTTTAACTTAAACAGAGGGTGGGTCTAAGAAAGACATTTTAGTGCAAGGGGACATAAAATCCATAGTTCGCAATCCGGCCGTAGTCCGAGGGGGTCAAGGTTGTAGATCCAGTTAGGCAGTGGCAGCAATTAAAGTACTTTTATGGAGGATAATAACAAGATTCTTGAAATGAATAGTTTTAATTTGTTTTCTCAAACTTTGTGGAGTTTATTATTATTATTATTATTATTATTATTATTATTATTATTATTATTATTATTATTATTAGAGCGTTGGCAACTTGGCATCATAGTGATTAGAATATTCTAATCATTATGGTTGGCATCTTGGAGGAATGATACCATCATACCCATCATAATCAAATCGGACATCATTACTCTATGCTGTCTCTTATATATCTAGGGTTTTCTGGAGAAATGTATTCTTTTTATCTGAGTTAAAATATTAATTAAATTACCATTTTAGAATTTAATTTATCAGATTTAATATTTCAATTTGGTTTGAGTCAATAGTACGTTTGAATTATTTTCTTATATGCATTCATTTTCTTTCTGTATAAGTGATTTTCAAAAAGCACTGGTTGATCGGAAGGCCCTCCGTGGACCAGCATTTTCGGTCAATTTTAATAAATTTATCAGTGTTTAAATTTAGCTTGACTTAATTGAGGGTTACTCTTATTAAAAATTTCAGAATTCAGAGCATTTCATTGTTTGTAGGCTAACCTTCGCTTTTAGAAGACGCGGAAGATCATATTCATTTACAGAATCTTGATTTTGATTGAATACAAGCCATCTAACCATCTTCATCAGAATTTAATCTGTTAAAATGTATTCAGCATAATACAATAACCAATAGCAACATACAAGTACAATTTAGACAGCCCATGCGTACATTTTTGTTTTAGTCAAAAGCCATGTGATTCTAACAAAAGGAAGATTGCGTGTTCGCAAAGAAAGTAAAAATATCAACATTTGAAAGGAAGGTTTAAAGAAAAGTTTGATTGCATTAAAGACTGCTTTGTATGAATGTGTATTCGTGGGAACATATTTAATGGAATTTACCAATTTGCCATTGTAAGATATGTTGACATGTGTGTGTGTATATGTATATGTATATTTATACACGTATATGTAAATAGGTATATATATATATATATATATATATATATATATATATTATTATTATATATATTAATAAATATATACTATATATATAATATATAGTATATATATATAGATATATATTAATATATATATATAGTGTAATATAGGCATATGTGGAATAATTATGCGTGAGTTTGTTCACGTAAATTTAAATTTTACGTTCTTTATCTAAAACAGCTGTTGATTTGAGGAAATAATACAGATTGTTTACCTTTTCAGGGCTATCAAATTGAAAGATGACAGGTTGTGTTGGACCGGAGCCTTCTTGTGTCAAAGTCTTCTTTGAGGTTTGAAGAAAATTCTTAAGAGCTTCTTTGACTGGAATCATCTGTAAATTAACTTCACAGTTTAGTATATTCACACCAACTCGGTTTTGCATCCCATAATATAGTCTATTTTGATTTGTCTTGGCTGATGTCGACATTAACCGGCCTCTAGCTGAAGCACTGCAGGCCTCCAGCCCACTTTCTATGCACACATACACTGGCATAAACATGAGAAGCTATTACATATACTTAATTTTAACCGCTTCGCCGCCAGAGACCAAAATAATCATGACGCCGGCGATTGCCAAGCGTCAATAGGAAAATGCCGGAAAATTCGGCGCTATGGCGTCAGCTATTTTCCCCGTGCGCCGGATTTTTCCGGCACACAGTGGTTAAGTGGTTAAATACCAACAGCAGTCAACAGCAGACTGACAAAATGACAAACAGATGCTTTTTCTTATGTTTCAGATAAATAATATCCAGCAGATATATTCCAAATAAACATACACTGAACGTGTAAAAATAGTAATTAGTGTAATAATTTTATTTTATTTCAATGTCATGCAAAATCCAATGCAAAGAAGTCATGTGAAGCAAGTGTATGAAAGTAAATAAATCTAGTCTTGAATAAATAATACTCTTCTGAGTGTTTATGTAGTTGTGTGTAGTAGTAGTAGTGGTGGTAGTAGTAGTAGTAGTAGTAGTAGTAGTAGTAGTAGTAGTAGTAGTAGTAGTAGTAGTAGTAGTAGTAGTGACTTTTTATGTATTTAGAATCACATCAAATTGTAGCTTGTGCCAAAATGCAGTTAGACTTTGGTCTCTCTGCAAATCACATTGTCATGTGAAATTAAATCGAATGAAATAAGAAATAACTTGCCTTGTTGCTGATTAGGTAGTGGTAGCCATATGTGGCTTAAGTAGCATTGAGCATAGCTTGGTACTTGAATTGGTGGCTCTCCTGTGATTGGGTTATGCGAGTAGCATACCCAATGGTTCACCACAAGGTCATACATACATAAACAAGTGGCAGCAGAGGCATAAACAATGGTTTTTAGTGAGGAATGGCAAACCCAGCTCTCTGGAATGCGTTACCAGACAGTGTTACTAGCGCAACCAATCTGGGCACATTCATTAGAACCATGTAAAACGCTCGTGCCTCTAACCTGCTAGGACAGTGGCACTATATAAATCAGTCTGTAACTAACTAATTAAACCATTCAAGTCTAACAACGTAATGTTATCATAATACATACTTACTGAAATTTGACCCATTGTTCGTAGTATTGGAGTAGGATGCTACAAATCTGAGGTTACAAGTTGAAGGTTTACTGGACTAGGTAACGTAATCACATTAAAGCTATTGATATTTACGTTTTTTTTCCAAGATTTAGCAAATCTTAATTATGAAAGTGAAAGCACAGACCTGACGCTGCGATGGTTTTTGTGTTTCTTGAATATCACTTGCATTCTTGCTGAATGAGTTAGTTTGTTTTATCCTTGACGTTAATTGTGGTAATAATTATTGTGATGATAATTATAATAACTGTGTCTAATTAAGATTACCAGTAATTTGACCGTTGCGTTTTAATTTGAACCTCTAAACGATCATCCTATAAAATAAATTATTATAATGCACATAAAATAAATTATTATAATGCACATAGAGTCTAGAGCTACCAAAGACTGTTTGTTATTCGTGCTTTTCTATAGCACCAGTATATCAGTTGGCAGTGTTGTTGGCAGTGTTTATATAGGTAAATATTAATTTATTAATTTACCTCATTACAGTTTTAGCTTTTGATGTATTATGCCACAAATTGTGAAAAAGTTGCCTTAAACTGTGTTCAGCTTACTCTTCATCAAAGCTTGTAGCCATTATGCTTATGTATTTCAGTTAGTGTGTCTGACTCATTTCAGTGCTTAGGGTGGCATGTCCTGAACTTCAGAAATAATTTTGCTAAATACTTCCTTAACGTAGTGACTCTAGTCCATAGAGTACCGGTATCTTCACCAAATGTTCTACGTGTATGCTTCAAACCTTGACCTTCAGACCTGTCTCTCTGTTACCACAAAATACTCAAAGCTCTTACCTCTCAGTTTGCACAATGATCATCTCCAAACATTGACTTGTTTGTAAGACAGTTTTCAACAGCAGAAATTTGAAGTGTACAAATGCTCCTGCCACGTCAGGCTTATCCCTGAATTTTAGTCGTATATTGATCGGCTTGTAAGGACATCAATATAAACCTGCCCACCTGTCCAAACATATATTTTGTGGTCGCAGCTTAACCTTGTTTATTGTCGATGGTTATTCTCTGTCGTACAGACTGGACCCTAGAACTATTGATTATAGTTGAGTGTTTGTTCAAAGGTCCAAGTCACCACCAAATGTTCTTTTCGTTGTTATTGCTTGACTAAACGGCCTAAGATTGTAGGCAAAGAGGCTCAACCCACTGCCACAAAATCTAGGAATTTCCTGCTCAAGTCCTTGAAGAAATATTATTTCAGTTTTGTTTTGCTGCTGTCTAGTAGTTTAATTTTATTCATGATATCTGGTTGAAAATTTGTGCTGTTACTTCAGCTGATTTGGAATTGTTTGGGTTGTTGAAATTTCTGAAATTGTTTGAGCATAGATTATAGTTATTAGCTGCTTGTAGTATGACAATAATGATGCAGAATAGACCTGTTTTACAGCATTAATTATAATTATTAAATGAAGTTTTTGCATTTGTATGGCCATTTTTATTGCACACAGTGTACTGGTAAAACATTATTATATAGTGCATTGCTCATGCAGAGCATTAGAAAGTCAATACTTACGAAAATGTAGCTGAAGTACTTTACATTGCCGGCTCTTCCCTACCTGACTCTCTTCTTACTTTACTTTGCTGTTTTCTGTTTGTTTAATGACTTGCAAAAGTGGTTGTCTGCTGAAAGAAGATGATTTTTATCTGATTTGACACATTTTTTCAGTGTGAATTTTTCATTTTTCCTCATGATTTTATATCTTGATGACTTTTGAAATTTCATGTTTTTAAGGATTATTATTATTATTATTATTATTATTATTATTATTATTATTAATGATTGTTAGCACACTTTAAGTCAGTCACAAATTGAAGAATCACGACTGAGGCGCAGGTCGGGGGTAAACAACTTGTCCAAGTTCACTAAGCCATGGCTAGGGTCAGATTCAAATCCACTACTTTGTGATTCCATGGCAAGAATTCTACCACTTCTCCACTGCACTCCTAAATGGCCGGCAAACTTGGCGGAGGGGGAGGGGAAGAGGCGATTGGCGCAAAACAAATGTAACACTTTCAATGCCCATTAAACTGAGTAAAGAAATTATAGGTTGCCGTTAGTCAAACGTTTAGATGGTCAGTTAGGTCAGCTTTCAATCATGCGGAGTGGGGGTAGCTAATTTCAAGTAATTTGTACATACGCATCATTGAAGTCAGAGGCATAGCGAAGGGGGCAGGTGGGGGCATATGCCCCCGGGCGCCGATGTGAGGGGCGCCAAAATCGGCATTTTGGGGTCAGTTGAATACATAATAAGTAAGAAACTAGTGCGGCAACCTTTCCCCCCATTTTTTGCTCATGAGGAGTATAGGGAGATGGCGCCGTAGAGAGTTGAGGGGCACCGAGAGAACGATGTGATGAGCTTTTTTTATTTTTTATTTGCTCGTCAGCAGTGTTGGGGGAGGCGCCAACGGTACACTTTGCCCCCGGGCGCCGGATACCCTCGCTACGCCTCTGATTGAAGTAAAACATCATCCAAAATAATATGTCGTTGATAAGTCGTGTGTCCGTTTTATCTTTCATCAGGTGTCGGAACTCGTGAACTCGAGGCAGTTGCTGGCGAAAACATATGTGGCCATGACTGGTTTTGAGGACAATTCATGAGCTCAACCCTCAAGGCCAGGACCAAGGACTCAGCCCTGAAGGCCAGGACCAAGAACTCAACCCTCAAGACCCGGACCAAGGACTTGAGAAACTTGTTCCTAAGGAGTCCTTAAGGCCAGGACCAAGGCCAAGGACTAACAGCCCTGCAAATGGATCCGTAGTTAGACAGATTGTGTGCTGATCAAAGTAACAACTGCTTTATTTAAAAAAAACACCGATTCTCATCAGTGAAATGAAAGAACTTCAAACGTTGACTACAAACAAAGAGTTACAAGGCATATATCAAGATGAATACAAGAACTGTGATTGCTTTCCAGCAGCATCCGTTAATGTCACGTTGGCTGATCACATGCAGTTTATCTCCTCGTTAGTGAACGCTAGCAACAGCTGAAAATGAAACAACGCATTGTTCAGTTATCGAAAGCATATTTTTTAAAGCAATAAATAATTTAGTTAAACTGTTAGTTTAACTGAAATTTTTTTAGTTAATCACTAAATAGTTTAATTAAAACTTGTTAGTTGGTGTCCCGAATTCTCAATAACAGTACATATTTTATGTTTTATCTATTCCTTTCTGGGTCATTTTATCTAAACAAACTTGTGTTCCTGAAGTCTAGACTAAGACTTAATTATTAAATAGACAAAGATTAACCCCTTAACCGGCCATTTATTTGTAACGTAATGCAAAATGGACGAGCGTTACTTGAGGCACCCAGTTAAGGGGTTAATGACTGAGATGTTCATTTTGCAAGCATCACCTATACTGCATTTTCGAACACATGCCTGATACCTGGGAAATAGTTGTAAATTAGTTGCAAAAAATTTAACTATATTTTTTTAGTTTAGTTAACTATTTTAGAAAGTTAACTTTAGTTAACTAATTTAGTTTTATTTTACTTAGTTTTCTAAAAGTTTAAATTTATTTCTAGTTTAAACTGTAGTTTTTATGTTTTTTTAGTTAGTTGCCCATCACTGGTGGTGAGGATACAGTGTTTAATCTGGACTCCGTGGGGAAACTGACAAAGCCGGGGGAATTCTGCTAGGGGCTGCTGTTAGTTCATGTAGTATGCCAAAATTTCCGGGGAATTTTAAATTTCCGGGGGAAAGGGCAATCCCCCCCAGAAACGGCCTAGATTAAACACTGAGGATATCGATAGGCTAGCTTTCAAGAGAAGCTTCTTGAATTACATTGCTTAGTTTAAGAAGAAGAATCATTTGTTTCTCAATGACATCAAAATAATAATACGAACACAATGAATTCAATGACATCAAAAGGTTTAATTAGTATTTTTCAAATACTAGCCCATGGGTAGTCAAACTGTCTGCCTTTGAAGTTGAGATCTATTTTCATGTAGCCTAGCTGATGATAGCCTATCTAAATTAATTATCAGTAAATATCGCAAAATTATCGCTAGCTCAATTATTCAGATCAAAATGGTTAATTTAACATGAAAACACTCACCCGTATCCAGTATAAATTCCATCTGTCAACATCAAGTTCGGCTGAAAATTTAAACAACATGTTGAATTGTCAGAGCAGCGCAATGAATAGCACAAATATAGGGGCCTACTGTAGCCAAAAAGTGGCGTCGATCAAACTCCCGAGATGTAAAATAATTTATTGTACTGTGGAAGATGATTCTCAATGGCCTAGCGAGGCAGTGGCGTAGCAAGGGATCGAGGCAAGCGTCCCCGGGGGCCCAGCAGGGATATTTCTAGGATTATGAATTTGGAGGGTATCGACCTCAAATTGGGGATGTCCGGAGCTAATTAGTATGCATTTTGTATGCATACATTGTCACATTACCAAATTTTTGGGGGTGTCGGTCTCAAGTTTGGGGTGTAAAAATATCCCTGTTGCTGAATCTCTTGTGACATTCCGATACAGACTCGAAAGCGTAAACCTATTCTCTGTTTCTCTATCTCGCCTATTTACCGCGTACGGAAAATCAGGCTGACTTCTTGGATTCGACAACGGGAGATTACGGTTCCAACCAATGGAGCTACCATCGACTAATGTCAAGAACATTATTAAAATGGCGCTATAGAAGTTTGATGATGATGATGATGATGATGATGATGATGATGATGATGATGATGATGATGATGATGATGATGATGATGATGATGATGATGAGTGTTGATGAGTCAGAAGATGATGATGATATGATGATGATGACGGGGGATGATGATGATCCCCCAATGCCGGAGACCATGACCAGATGCAAATCCGGTGAGAAAGTTTTTTGTAAAGGGGGGTAGGGGTGGGTAAAGAATCTGACACGCTAGACCCCTTTTGCCCCCCAACCAAAAATTCCTGGCGACGCCACTGTATACCATGCAGGCATCAGGTAGGCATATGCGCCCAAGACGCACCTGTGTTTAAACCTGAGGGCTGCGGCATGTAGCGGTAGACGCTGCCGACGACGATGTAGGAGAACCAGAATTCTATATCACTTGATTCCATGTAGGTTAGAGTAGACCCTTTGGCGGTATGCTTCGTCACAATGTCGTAGAATATCAGCAGAGACTCGCGCAGACAGGCGGGGGTGAAAACGGCCAGCACGTAGGCAAAGCTACTGTACCCCAGTCGAGGCGGTACGTCTACAAAATCATCAGTCGTGTCCGCGTTCAATTAAACCTCTGTTTGATGGGCATAGTATACATAACAATGACCACATATAATAACGACTCCCCAGTCATTATTAGGCCTATATATTAATAATGATGGGGAGTTATTATTATTATATACAATAATGACTAGAAAGTTATCAGTGTTCTATTCAGCTTCCCCCCCCCTCAACCTGCCCCAGACCTGTCAGACCACCTACCAGATTCGCGCAAATCCGGTGAGAAAGTTTTTTGTGGAGGGGTGGGTAAGGAATCTGACACGCTAGCCCCCTCTTGCCTCCCCAACCAAAAATTCCTGGCGACGCCACTGCATGCTAGAGGGCAGCGGTAAAATGAGGAGCAACGCTAAGCTGCGAAGATAAAACGTGGGTCTGGGTAAAGTAATGGCAACCTACCCCAGATATATACGGCTTATACCGTTTACGTCGCTGATTGCGTGGATGGACCGGATATATTTTAGAGGTTTGTCGTATTATTATTATAATAATCTTTTTTTCGTGACAAGCACAGCATCAGATAGAACAAAAAACAATAATAAACTAATAATAAACTAATAAAACACACACTATAAGTAAAACAAACCAACAAAACTCAACTACCTATTCAACTAACATAACATTCATTGCATCATATCCATAACCTCAGTCCTCAGACCTCAGGCACACATTATTGCTATACTATAAGAATAATGCGTTGGAACTTGCCGATTCCTCTGGGTGTTGTGATGGCCAGCCAACGCATATAGTTGGTGATCAGGGTCGTTTTCTTCAGGACGAGGGCGGTGCCGTTCCACTCTGCGCCGAAGAAACAGAACAAGTCGCAACCGAACCGGTACTCTCGGCGTTTGCTGGCAATATTGCCACACACGGAAAACGAGGCGTCTTTCGGGTACGGTTTGCAGTTGTACCTTTACCATAGAATGTTTTTAAAATGCGTTAATTAATTGCTTATCATGCCCATCTATAGACGCCTATTAATAGGCTACTTAGCAGTGGCACATTTATAGGCGCGCCTATTACTCAGCAGCAGCGGCGGTTCCACCATGTTGATGACTGCGGATGCATCCCCCACCGGGCTTCCGGGTGACCTTTCTTCCTTTCCAACCTATTTTCCGGCGAGATTTGAAAAAAATTGAGCGAAAAAACTGCAAATGACCTTTTTTTGCTTGTCGGCTTTTTTTGGCAAGGTTCATTAACATTTAGTGGGCAAGACACTAGCAGTGACCTTTTTTCTCTTTTTTCCTTATTCACTTTGCATCCCCCATGCACCAACTTCCTATAATTGTTTTCATCCCCACCAAGAATTCCTGGAACCGCCGCTGTTACTTAGACCTGAACGAAGGACTTCAGTCCACATCAATGGGCACTCGTTACTGGTGAACATGTTGATTGCCAGATGATCGATCCCATGCACCCAGCGGCGTAGTAAGGTTTTTGGGGGCCCTTGTGCAGAGGTGGGGCCCTTGAAACCTCGCCCTTTCGATTTTAAACAAAAAACTCGAGGCGCGTTTACGATATTTAGGCCTACATATTTCAAAGTTTCGCACACCCTATTATAGGTCTATAATAGGCCTAACTAATATTCTTAGATATTAAACCATAGACACGTGTATGCCTACGCTGATTGTGGGGCGTAGTTCTACGTTAAAGGCTTTGTCATCTATTTCTCATTGCATTCTGTATATTTTGACAGGTAAAAAATCTCTCTGACCGCTGGGGCCTAGGCCTGTACACTGCACAACCCATTGCTACGCTACTCGATGGAATGCATAGCAGTGGCGTAGCGAGGATTTCCGGAAGGAATGTCGCCACCGATGCATAGCACGTAGAAAAATAAAAAAATTGCGTGGGAATACATAAAAAATTGCTTTCGCCGCCCAAGGGGGGTTTAACCCCCCCCCGTAGCTACGCCACTGATGCATAGCACGTAGAAGCGGGTCATCTCAAATGGAATTCATTATTCAGACTGCAAAGTCCCATTCTAACGGTCGAAATATCTATCCATAAAATTTAAAATTGAACTTGATTTCGCAGCAGAATTCTGACATCATGACATCAACCCAATCGATCGGATAGAGAGAGAGAGAGAGAGAGAGAGAGAGAGAGAGAGAGAGAGAGAGAGAGAGAGAGAGAGAGAGAAAGAGAGAGAGAGAGAGAGAGAGTAGTGGCGTAAACCTGGCGTCAACATTGGGGGGATAGAATCGCCCATGAAGTCAGGTCAGGCCCCTTTTCATCTCCCAAACTCCCGAAAAGTTTTGACAAGTTGACGAGCAAAAAAGGTCATCCGTAATGAGTGATTTTACCATAAGACACAAAACATTGGGAGGGGGATAATTGATACTCTATCCCCTCTTACTAATTATTGGGGACCGTCCCCCCGCAGCCCCCCGTGTTTTACGCCCGAGAGAGAGAGAGAGAGAGAGAGAGAGAGAGAGAGACAGACTAACGTTGGAAATTTTGCGAAACCGTAATCGAACATAAAAGCAGCACTGCGAGAAGTTCCAGCTTCACAGCCGAGCGAAGAAACCCACAGCAGAGTTCTGTCCTCATTTCTCCTCGAAGAAGGCTTCCTGAAAAAGAGAAACTTAGAATCGAAAGATATACTGAACTTATGAACGTCTTCGTTTAGCGTCTATGCCTTCAATCAATCAAAAAGCCGTCTTAATTTTAAGAACAGGACATGAAAAACACGAACAGATCAGTCGAACGACTCTCCGATGGTTGTGGCGATTCAATGATCGTAAATTCTGCCACCTTTAACGAGAAAATCCTCAACTATTTCATGTTCGAAACTGTGTAACCTCTGGAACATTCTCGAACAAGATGAGTTAGTTTAGAAAAGCGACGTCAGCAAATCATGCATAACAATCGATGACGTTTAGTTTTGACTATCTTCTTCTTTTTCTTCCATCATCTATGATGACGATCGTGGCCGCCGAGAAGGGGCAGGGGGTAATTGCACAGGGGCCCGGCGGCGGTCTTGGGGGGGGCCCGGGCACATGACGAATACGTATAATTAACAATAACATGAATAATAGCAGACCCGGCGAGCAAAAGGGGGCCCGGCGTGAAAAGGTTGACAAGCAAATAGAGGTCACCATCTAATTTTAAGACGTAAAAGAGGCTTGACGAGCAAAAAAGGTCGTCAAGTAATTTTATTCTGCACAGGGGCCCGGAATTTCTCTCGGCGGGCCTGATGACGATGAATTTGATACGAGATGACTCCAGGTCTTCCTGTCTCTTGCCATGTGTGTTGCTTCTTCTAAGTTTAGATTTTGTTTTCCGACATCTTCTTTCATATTATCTATCCATCTCTGAGCTTGTCTTCCTCTACTTCTGTTTCCCTCAATATGACAGATCAGAGCTCTCAAATTTAGTCTGTCTTCTCCCATTCTTGTCACGTGTCCAAACCACTGTAGTCTTCTCCTTACTACTACTACTACTACTATTTTGTCCATTGCCTACTACTACTCTTTCTACTATAATCCCATTTGTCACATTCTTTCTTCGGATTTGGTTTCTTTCATATTCGTTCCTTCTCTGTTTCTTATCTGATCTTCTTTTGTTATTCCTAACATTCTTCTTGAACATGCCATTTCGAAGGTAAGTATCTTTCTTTCATCTTCTTTCTTCATCTTCCAGCATTCAGATCCATACATAAAGATCGGCAATGTCATTGTCTTGTATATCATAGCTTCTGTGTCAATGGCTAACACTGTTGACGCGTTGGTTTTGACTATAAAGACTATCAACTATTTCATTCAGCTGTCTTTTAAATGAAGTCTAAATTGAAGATGAGTAGGTAAGTGAGTCAAATCTCGTGAATTTCTAGAGCGCTTTTTAAAGGAGGTACCGTAGTTGCTGCCTATTCCTAGTCGCGTACGGTAATCTAGCCTATAATGTTGAAACAGCTATAGGGTTAGGCCTATAGCCGAAGTTTCCTGGTAGTTATCAGCCGGGCAAGGTCAATTCTAGAGATCAGTCAGGGTGGGAGTGGGTGAGCAGCGAGGCAGACTTTTAACCACTTTAAATCACATTATTATTATTATTATTATTATTATTATTATTATTATTATTGTAGTAGTAGTAGTAGTTGTAGTAGTAGTAGTAGTAGTAGTAGTAGTAGTAGTAGCAGTAGTAGTAGTAGTAGTAGTAGTAGCAGTAGCAGCAGCAGTAGTAGTAGTAGTAGTAGTAGCAGTAGTAGCAGTAGCAGTAGTAGTAGTAGTAGTAGTAGCAGTAGTAGTAGTAGTAGTAGTAGTAGTAGTAGTAGTAGTAGTAGTAGTAGTAGTAGTAGTAGTAGTAGTAGTAGTATTTATAGTTTATTTATATGGTGCCTTTTGAACAGATTCAATGCGGAATGCAGATTCATCATCAACTACACCCTGACCCAGAACCCAGAGACTGACTCCATCGTCGTCGTCGTTGTTGTCGTCGTCATCATCATCATCATCATCGTTAAATTCTGCAGTGCCATTTTAGTCATGCTCTTGGTCGATTGACGGCTTTGGAATAATAAATGCAAATGGGAATTAGTCTTACAGATATTTTCTACACTTTCACTAGACTCCCGTTGGTCTGTTTTAAAAGAAAATACATTAAGAATAATTATTAGGATCCTGACATTTTGCAAATTTTAGCCTAACGATGAGAGTTGCGAGCATTTAATGTTCCTTTATAGCTGAATCTATATTGTTCTTTGTGCGCTCTTCGAGTAGCTGGTCCAATGTGTCGGCGTTATGGTCGCTTTATTCTCGCGAACATGGGATCTCTTCTTTCATAACTCTGTCGTAAATCTGAAAAGGCACATTAACCCCTTAACTGGGCAACTATTTGTAACTCAATGTAAAAAGGACGAGCGTTACTCGGGGCACCCAGTTAAGGGGTTAAAGAAACTATAACGGCAGCGAAATAAACTAAACTCCCTCTCTCTGTCCATTAATTCAGTGCCCGTCCGCCAGTGTTTTTTAGCCACAAAATGTTGGAACAAGGTCTGAGTCTCCACACGAAATTTCCGCCAACATATAAAAATGGGGATCGTCGTCGTCCCCAAAGAAGGCCTAGAATAAACACTGCCCGTCCGCGTTTTCCAAAATGGCGGCGGTCCGCGGCATTTAGGTGTCGTCGTCGTCTTCCAAATTGAATTCATGGTTCCGCCTCTGTGTCAGGGGCGTAGCCAGGAATTTGATTTGGGAGGGTTTAAATATTTTGGGTGGGTACAAATCTTAACTATAAACCACATAAACCATATAAACCACATACTGTATAACCACATGTAAATCACATAAAAAACTTTAAGGTAGACTGATTTGGGGGGTATATATACCGATATACCCCCGTCGCTACGCCCCTGCTCTGTGTATGTCGTGTAAACTATCATTTGAATTGTTCAGGGGCGCCCACAGATGGGGGATAAGAGAGTAAATGCTTCCTAAAAAAGCTAGGGGAGGAAATCCCCCCTGAGTTTTGGTTTAACGTTAGAGTAGCACAGGCAGTGGCGTAACGTGGGAGGGGGCACTTCGGAGACAGCCCCCGGACCCCGGGAGAGGGGGCCCCCGAAGAGCGATGTTTTTATATTTTTTATTTACCCGTCAATACTATAAACGATGTGACGACCTGTTTTTGCTCGTCAGCCACTGGGGCCTCCATATCAAGGATGCCCTCCGGACCCCCAAAAGTCACGCTACGCCACTGAGCACAGGGAAGGGGGAAGCTGCTTCCAGTAGCCAGGGGGATAGGGGGATGGGCGCCCCTGGTATAGTTAGTAAGGATGTGACTTACCTCACCCAACCAGTAATTCCGAAACATGAGTCCACTGATCTCGTCTGAAAGTACGAAAACATCCGATCAGTGTTTATTCTAGGCCCTTTTCGGGGGGGATTCCCCCTCCCAGTTTGAAAATCCCCCCCCGAAAAAATTCTATATGTTGCATTGGGGATGGAAATCTCCCAAAGTGTGACGAGAGGGGGATTTTTATTTTGAAGAGGGGGAAAAGAGAAGGATATGACCATATAGAAGAGTATTTGAAAGAAAGGGAAGGATGTGATGACCTTTTTTGCTCGTCACCACATTCTAGAAAAAATTATATCAGGATGACCTTTTTTTGCTCGTCAAGGTTTTTGGCAGACAAACCTTCTCCCCAAACATTTATTTCAAACTCCCCCCCCCCCAATGTCAAGGTGGCTAGAATAAACACTGCATCCGATCAATCGAAGGTCTGTACAGATCGCCTTATTTTCGAGGCACATTGGGTAGGCCTATCGAAGATTTGTTTATGAAAAAAATCACCCTCTTCCCAACCCAACCACCAGGCAGGTCAGACAAGTTCGAATGAATGAGCGATTCCTGCCTCCTCTGCTCTGGCAAACCTCGCTACGCCATTGGTTACAGGTACACGATTGATCACCGCCATCAGTAGTGACGAATAGCTATCGCCTAATATTAAAATAACGATGATGATGATGATGATGATGATGATGATGATGATGACGACGACGATTATGATGATGACGACGACGATGATGATGACTATGATTAATTGATTATGATGATTATGGTTATGATGACGATGATGATGATGCTGATGATGATGATGATGAATGATGCTGGCGAGTCTTGGCGACTACGACGACGACGATGATGATGATGTTGTTGATGATAATAAATAAATAAATAAATAAATAAATAAATAAATAAATAAATAAATAAATAAATAAATAAATAAATAATGGGGTTATTCCAAGTGGTTAATGAGACATTAGCCTGAGTGAAAAGTGAAACCATTATTATTATTCTCAACATTATTTTTAAAACTCCTTTTTTCAAGATAACCCTCGAATCCATTCATTGTTTCAGCCGTTACTGTCTCTTCATCCAAACTGTTACTACCACTACCACCACCACCACCACCCACCCACCCACCCACCCACCCACCAAGAAAGTTTAACTTTACAACAAGCTACCGTTCGAAGTGCGGGGCTCGGCGTAAGCGGTCGACTGCTGCTGTACGAAGCTGAACCAATTCTCGACGTCGTCGGTAACCAGCTGGTCGATATCTGTTGTCTTGTGCTTATCTCTGGTCACGATGTCGTTAAAGATGAACGGGATCTCGAGGGGACACGCCATCGTTACCGAGTACATGAAATGGAGGAAGTCAATGTAGTCCCATTCGCTCGAGGGACCGATTCCTTCCAACGCAAGACCCAAAAAATGATTATCATTTTAACCCTCGTAGGCGTAGGCGTCGATTATTATGCCAAACAGATTGTCAAGTCGTTGAAAATGCTTACTCATTTGAGGCCGACGACACAGCAGTACTACTACTACTACTACTACAAATACTACTACTACTACTACTACTACTACTACTACTACTACTACTACTACTACTACTACTACTACTACTACTACTGCTACTACTACCACCTACTACTACTACTACTAATAATAATAATAATAATAATAATAATACCACTGCCACCACTACTACTATCACCACTAACCACCACTGCCACCACTACCACCACTGCACCACCCTATTGGGCACTACTACCACTTCTACTACTACCATTAGGCTATAAAAGAATAATAATAATAATAATAATGGGTAGTAGTACTAGTACTAATGCTAATAGGCCTACTAATACTACTACTAGTACCATTATTAGGCCTACTACTACTTCTACTAGACTACTACTACCATTGGGCTATAAAAATAATAATAATAATAATAATAAAAATAATAATAATAATAATAATAATAAGTAATAATAATAATAATAATAATAATAATATAATAATAATAATAATAATAATAATAATAATAATAATAATAATAATAATAATAATAATAATAATAATAATAATAATAATAATAATAATAATAATAATAATATTATTAATTATTATAATATTATTATTATTATTATTATTATTATATTGCTGCTGCTACTGATTTTACAACTCTTTTGAAGTCTGTCTGCATTCTAATAATGGCGATTAGTTTCTCTTTGGCTTCGATCCTCACCGCCGTTCTCCATAGCCAGAAGCTGAAACGATTCTTTCGCCTCGGAGCGCGTCAGCAGCGCATCCGAATTGGCGTCGAGGCGACAGAAGTAGTCGCATCCGATCCGATCCCAGTGGTCGTATCCGTCGTCCGAATAGCACGCCTTCTGGTCGCAGTCGTAGCCGCGGCCGACCGATCGCGCTCTGAAAATGATATTCGTACGAACTCTGGAGACATTGGGAGGCAGGGCCATATTAAGGCGGGGGCTGTATAGCCATAGGCGGATTTAGAGTTTAATATTTGGGTAGGTTAGCATGGGGGTTTGGGGTGCCATCCAGCACGACAGACCTGGTGTTGATGGAAAAAACTTTTTTTGTTTTGGTGGGATTATAGTTGGGTAGGCTTAAGCCTACCCTAGCCTCTAATAAAATCCGCCTATGGCTGTAGCCCCCTCTGCCCATCATGAAAAAAGGCCCACCGATTTTCGAGATAACCTTTTTTTGCTTGTCAGAACGATTTGGAAGGAGATAACTTTTTTTGATTGTCAGAGATTTTCAGTATAGGCGACGGCCTTTTTTCTCAGCCCCAGGCCCACTCGGACCTTAACCCCTTAACCGTGTATTTAACTGTAACTCAATGTAAAATAGACAGATATATCCGGGATCCCCAGTTAAGGGGTTAATCCGGCCCTGATTGGGGGTAATCACGGGCAGTGGCGGTTCCAGGAATTCTTGGTGGATGAAATGAAAAAAGTTATAGGAAGTTGGTCCGGAGATGAAAAGTGAGAAAAAAACAAAGGAGAGAAAGAGGTCATTGTTAGTGTTTTGCCCACTAAATATATTAATAAACCTTGCCAAAAAAGGCCGGCAAGCAAAAAAGAAGGCCATTCGCAGTATTTTTCACTAATCATTTAAAAACTCACCGGAAAATAGGTTGACAAGCAAAAAAGGTCATCCAGAACCCCGGTGATGGGATGCGTCCCCAGTCAATCAACATGTTGGAACCTCCACTGACCACGGCCGGACACGGGGTTCCGGCCCCCCATCTCCTATTCGGATCGGGACCAGTCGTCGGATTCGTCCAGAACTGGTGGGTAGTTGGGGGAGCCGGCTGTGGTCCCCATGGGCTAGTATTATGTCGAGGAGAAGGCACCAAACACCAGATTTTAAAGCGATCGAGACGACGACGGACGACGACGACCTTGTTTTGTTCGTCAAGACTTCGGACCAGAAAATGGCGATGTACTCCCTATTCTGGAATCCTGACGGCACCACTTGTGACATCGGCATGCAAGTCCAATAGACATGCATAAATCAGAAGCATCTGTTTCTACACGACCTCTTGTAGACGTTTGGAGTAAACGCGCGAAACCTAAATATCTAACAATAATTATTGTCGAACTACTCACGCCTCTGAGCGTCTTTCTGCGATAAAAATTAGGCCTATTGCAACGAGACAAAAGAGAGTTTTCCTTCCCAGCTTCATTTTAATCGAACGAGCATTTCCATACTACTAGCTATCGACGCTTATACTCGAGCCTACATGTATGTATTCTATCCTCGAATTGAATGCAATGTATATCCTACGAGCTGTGTAGACCTATACTGACAAAACAACTGCTCGTCGGGCAAGGAAATCGTGAATTCTGCTGTAATTCGACAGGCTGAAATTGTCAGAACAGCAATTCTTCACAATATTCGTCTATCATAGGCAGATAGATAATTGAGCCAAAAGGATAATCGCTTAACGTCACCAAAGTATCCATGCAGACAACGCACGTCAGCTACCGGACAAGGCGCACGCCAGTTCAAGATCGGTAGCTGCAGTGTTTAATCTAGGCCGTTTCCGGGAGAAAAATAGCCCTTTCCCCCCGGAAATTTCAAATTCCTCCCGGAAATTTTGGAATACTACATGGACTAACTGCGGCCCCTAGCAGAATCCCCTCCGGTTTTGTCAGTTCCCTCCCGGGTTTTTTCAGTTTCCCCCCGGAGTCCAGGAGTCTAGATTAAACACTGGGTAGCTGTAGGCCTACTTATTTTTACTGGATTTTCTGCAGCGTTTGATACAGTAGAATCGAGTAGATCATGCATTTCTTATCCATAGACTTGAAACTGGTTTGGTAGTCTATATCGGGTACTGGTTTAGATTGGTTCAAATCCACGCCCGCCGCAAGTGGGGGTGCAGAGGGTGCAGCTGCACCCCCTGGAAAAATGTAGGGGTGCAATGCACCCCTGGAAAGAAGATGGGCTGCACTCCTCTGCACCCCTTTCAGCTAAAATTCGTCAAAAATTGCCAAAATTTGCTAAAACTGGCCCAAAAATTGCCAAAATTTGCTAAAATTGGTCCAAAATTGCCAACATTTGCAAAAAATCGCCAAAAATTTGCTAAAATTAGCCAAAAGTTGCTAAAATTGGCCATAAAATTTGCAAACAATTATCTTGCCCCAAAGAAAAGTGTGAAATGATGCTACTGCTTTTATCTGGAGGAAATCTGCACCTCCGATGAAAATTCGTTCCGGCGGGCCTGTTCAAATCATATCTTCAGTAGCGCGCTCAAACTGTCCACTGTAACGGTGTTCAGCCAGATTCAATGAAGTTGGATTTTGGTGTTCCGCAGGGATCTGCTCTGGGAAGGGGTGTAGCGACGGGGGTGTATCGGTATATATACCCCCCCAAAAAAATCTAATTTAAAATTTTTATGTGATTTACATGTGGTTATATGTGGTTTATAGTTAAGATTTATAACCACCCAAAATATTTATACCCTCTCAAATCAAATTCCTGGCTACGCCCCTGGCTCTGGGCATCACCCTGTTCATTCTATATAGAATGAACAGGGTGAGGCCCAGAGCCTGCTGTTAGTCCATGCAGAATGCCAAAATTTCCGGGGGGAAAGGGCAATTCTTCCCGGAAACGGCCTAGATTAAACACTGCATAAATGACGTCACGCACTTGGGGGTTGAGGATCAAACGTTTGTGACGGCGTGACGACGGGGGAGGCTTCCAGAAATGTGACGTCACATAATACTAAATATTGTTATTAATACCGCAATGCTATGTTACCGCAAAGTTGACAAAATCTCAGCATCGGATGCTAACGAAAACTATTATTGTGTGTGTGTGTGTAAAATAAGGTAAAGATAAAGGTTCGCCCATACTCGAGTTCGAGCGTTCGACCAGGCGCTGATCTCTGGTTTCAGACAAGCAGCGACGCAGACGGCTTGCACCATTATAATCCAGAGTAGTTTGCCATTGCTTTCGCCAGACCCGAGTTTTACCTTCGCAGCCAAAGCTGCTATTCATTTACCACCGCCTCTAGCGAATGAAGGCTGTGTTGCCCTCATGAGGTATGGTAAAAGACTTTTCAAATGATCCTTAGCACTTTTTTGTAGATACAATACAATATCGTTTTATTAGATGCGCACTGGCAAAACACAATACATAACATTTTTAAAATACACAACACATGAAATTTGGAGCAATCAATTACATTCATTATCATTGTCGTTAAGTTTCATCTGTTTTTCTGCAGAAAATTAAATGGAAAACTGGAAGATATTTCATGGAGACATTAAGGGGGCTGATATTTGAGATTTTTTGATGACAGCAGAGGTGGTCAAAATTACCCAAAATAATTACGTACTTTATGGACGGTCCTGAGTGGATCATGTTACTTGCCTAAATGATGTTGTGAATGGCCAAATAGCTCACAGTCATTGCATATAAATTGGCCCTCCCAAATTTTCAAACATGGACATAAGCATTCTTTAACTGCATTCAGAAACACTTAAGCTACAATCGTAGATAATTAATAACAGCATATTTCAACATCAATTAAACTGACTACATGTATGTGATAAAGTTATAAAGTCCGTACTTCTGTTACAACAAAATTACAAAGCTTTGTAAATAAATGCCCACAGAAAATCGCATGGCTCTGGAGGCTGAACAAAATCAGCAACGAAGAACTACGGAAAAAGACATCCCAAGAACCGATAGCCGAAGAAATCAGAAAAAGGAAATGGCTAGGACATCTATAACATTAAAATCGTTATCTTAGAAAAGCGTTCTGATTGTTTGGCTGTGTGAGCGTTCACAAGACCAGGGCGTGATTTGTGCCTCGAGTGAAGACGGGAAGGGTATTCCCCCATGCATCCCTTCGAGTTCTAGTACTCTTAGAAAACACAAGACCAGGGCGTGATTTGTAGGGGAAGGGATTCCCCATGCATCCCCACTGCCATCCCCACCATTACATCCCCACTGCTACATCCCCCCAAGCTCGACATACCTCCCCCCCACTGCTCCAGGTCACAAATCACACCCTGCACAAGACAAATGTTGATATGGAGCTGCCAAGGAAAAAGAAAAGTAGGAAGACTGCAAAACACATGGAAAAGATCATTAGAACAAGAGCATAAAGAAAATGGACACACCTGGAATGGACTAGAACACATGGCAGCTGATTGAGTGAAATGGAAGGATCTTGTTTGTGGCCTAGGCTCTACCTGGGAGTGGAAATGGCTGAAGAAGAAGATATGATAAAGTTGACACTATTCTAAATATTATAACACATCACATTTTGTTGTTGTTGTTGTTATTGTAAATGATTACTATGCATTCCATGTTTGATCTGCTCCAAACTGGTTGCAAATTTACTGTATTAACCATTCAACCTTCACCAGAAATTTAAAAAGCCTGGGGTAGAGGAGACCAGCCACCATTGTTTTCCACACAAAAAATGATAACTGATTACTGTACATTCAAGACTTACCGATTCAGAAAGAGTTTCATTAAAAAATATCAAACAGAATACCTTAACCATCCGAAAAATGGGAGCTACACAAGTATATTTCTTAAAATAAAAAACAAAAACAAGTTAAATTGGTTAGATACAGAACATACCTCTGCTAAACAAACTCCCCAATTAACACCTTAGGGCTACACTACAGATAGCTAAGAGAAAATCAATAACTACTACAAATAGAAGTGGCTAATGTAAAGCGACAGTGGAGTGTTTATATTCATGTTTATGTGGTAACTAAACTATCGTGGTCTCTTTACAAAATGTAAAATAATGGCAAAGCTGACTTTGAAGCTAGCAATAGACTTTAAGGCAGGATAACAGTAAACCCAAGACAGCATGGCAAAAACAGTCTTAGAACGATCATTTGGACTTATGAAAACTTTGCACAAGAATTTTTCACAAAACATCTACAATGTTTAGACATGCTGTTTTTCCTCCAAGTTTCCATTCCCAAGTGTCAACAGTTACGATATTTCTGCGTTTCTCTGCATTTTGTAAATCAGGCAATTGCTATGTCCTCTAGATAGATTTAAATCAAAACTACTATCCTATCTGACTGACAAAGTCATATATTTCATAGGGCAACATGCTAGTAACATGCTAGTAGCGATTAAAATATCCAGCGCCAGTCATATTTTTGTGTGATCAGCAAAGTGCCAAATTCTTGATCAATACTCTTCACTGTTGCTTTACATTCGTCTTCAACTTGCAAAATACAAGAAAAGCTAGCAAAGCTCCTAAAATTATAATTAATTAACAACGTGCGGCAGGAAAGTGCAGTGAATTAATTGGCTAGTCAATAGACAATAGTCGATGGTTCACTTTTTCTAATCATTCTGATGAAAATCGCTCGGTGCAGATTCTTCGAGCACCGGACCAGACCCCAAAGTAAGCAGTGACTCGTTGATATCGATAGTAAGGTCTCGAACTGCAATCAGAAATACATAACACTGAAATAAATATAATTTCAAAAGACATTTTAAAACAAATCATTAAAAAAAAATTAGCAAACAACTAAGTAAAGTCAACACAAATCATAAATTTCACAAAATTTCATTCAAATGCTGCAGGAACTTATGATTTGCAGACTGCCTTTGAAATGTCGATGCTTTTTTCTTAGCACTTATAAAAGCTGTGACAGTATCAGCATATTGTATTTTCATTTTTTGCTAAAGTCAAGCAAAGTTGATCAAAATCAATGCACTCACGTACAACTCTAATACCAATACTAAAAAACATTATATAAAGATGCAAATATCGGTCCAATGGCAAAATAACTTCACCGATTAGGAGAGAAAATTGACTTACGCGTGTTTATCAGATGAGTTCTTAAGTCAACTCCGGAACTCAGAAGTTCCTGAATATGTTCTTCAGCCAGTTCGCGCTGAATATTCAGTAGAATTCTATCTCTGAAATTCTGAAAAAATCAAATAGTAACCCTGATATGAAATCAATGTCTGCACTTAACCCCTTAACTGGGTATTTAACTGTAACTCAATGTAAAGCGAACGGATATATCCGGGGTCCCAGTTAAGTGGTTAAGTAAGAAAGCACTATTTTACTTCCTAACCGTGATTTCCACAAGAACATCACAACTGTCATAATGATCAAGGCTCAGATACAATATACAGGGTGGCGCAAAAAAACCGGACTATATTAAATGCAAACCTAAATGTGACTACCGGTAGTCCGGTTTTTTGCACCCCCTGTACTAGAATCTACCAACTGTGACTTGTGAAGAGGTACAAACTGCAAATGTAGGAAAATATAATATCACAATATTCAAAATTTATTTTCTGTGTTGAAATATTATAAATAAGGCAGTCTGAGTAAAGGCATCATAAATTAAGAAATTTTAGTCTAAGGTATGCACTAGATGACTCTATGTATAATGATTGCGCTATTTTAGTAATGCATTTGACATCAGCCGACGATCACTCAGAAATAGAATCTCAATTCCCTCGATCAGATCCAATAAGCAACTCTGATTTTGCTCAAATACACAAATCAAATTTGATCGTTCAAATTTACAGTTTAAAAAAACAAATGCTGAATTTTTATTTGTGACTTATGTCTATCGTTACTTTAAAGGTCTTTAAAAGGTCTGTAAAAGGTTAACAGTTAAAGGTCTGTAACCTTGCAAGACTTACGGTGAGCTAGCGGCTCACGATCAATTCTAAACTCTCACCTGTGCCACCGGAACATACTGACGAGATCGAATGAAGTTGGCGACCTCCTTGTGCTCGTTGTCCTCGGCGACATCGACCGGCGTCTTCACCAGATTATCGAGCACGTCGTGCTCGGCCCCTCTCGCCATCATCGACTTCACGATCGCGAGGTTGCCGCGCATGGCAGCCACGTGCAACGGCGTCAGGCCGAACTTGTCGCGCGCGTTGAGGTCGCTTCCGCAGTTCATCAGCGCCTCTGCGACGTCCTCCTTGTCTTTGAAAGCCGCGATGTGGAGAGGCGTCACGTCGAGATCGTCCGACATCTGGGCGTTCCTCCGCGTCTCGAATCTGCGCTCGATCTCTCTCGACGACTCCTCGTCCGGATCGACGCCCCACCCGGAGTGCAGCAGCGTCCCGTACTTCGCCACGTCTATCGTGCCGCTCCTGGTCTTCTTCATGAACACGTCCATGAGTCCGCGACTGACTTCGACGTAGTGCCAGCTGTCCCTGCCCTTGTCCTTGCCTCGAATCAACATGCACAGCTCCCCGCCGATGTACTTGTCCCTGTGGTCGAGCATCTGTTTCAGGACCGTGTCCCCTTTCTTCTTTATCTCGACCAGCAGAAACTCAACCATGTCCGCCGTCGCTCCGTCCGCTGCCATGTGCAGGACGTTTCGTCTTCGGACGTCGGTTTCCGCAATGTCGACGCCCTTCGACAGCAGATACCGCGCGATTTCGATGCGACTCTGCTCGCAGGCCCTCATGAACGCAGTCTTACCGGCCTCGTCTTTCGAACACGGATCGATGCCGTGTTGCTCGACTAGCTTCTTAATGAATCCCAGTCGGCCGTAATGACCGGCTATCGCCAGCATCTGACCGAACTTTTCCCGTTTTAAACCGCACTTGATCAACTTCGCGAGGCTTTTCTCGTCGCCGTTTTCCGCAACTCTCAGCAGCGCCGACTTCTTGGCGCCGTCCTTGACGGTCACGTCCATATGCAGGTCCTTGACCAGCGTGACCAGGAGATGCTGATGACCGATCATGCACGCAACGTGAAGCAGAGTCTCCTTGCGACTGTTCACTTTTGTATGGTCAACTTTCTTGCTAAGAAGCAGTTTCAGTATGTCTACATTTCCTCCAACCACGGCCCAGTAGAGCGAAGTGCATCCCATCTCATCGACTTCGTTATGAAGATCTGACGAGCATCTCATCGTCTTTTTGAATTCAGCAAAATCGCCCTTCCTGGCAGCAATGTGCACCGCGTTCAAGGACTTTTCCCATGTCGTGTACGTGTCCATCTCCTTCTGAAGTTTGCGCGACTTAGTCTCAGTGCAGATGTCTTCCACAGTCTTTCCTTCGTACGGACCCTTTTCTGCACGCAATGTCCTTAGTTCGTACCAGCACCCAGTACGAAACAGGGAAAGAAGAAAATGCGGTCTGACGTTAACTGCAATCGCATGCAGTAAGCTCAGCCCGTCTTCGTTTCTCAGCTTAGCAGCATCCTGTTTCTGTTCGAAGACAAGGCTTCGGAGTTGAACTTCAAAGTCGTAGGGAAAATACTTCTTATCTTCGATCATCTTGAACAGTATTTTCGCGATTACTTGTGCCCGAGTCTCTAAACGTTTGGATTCAGACGATTTTGTAGGCTTACAATCGGCTTTCTCCTCTGCAAACAAGATCCAAAAATCAATGAGTTACGTAACGAACAATTTAGTAAAATTTCTATAAATTTATTCCACAAATAGAAGACATTTAAAGCCTATAACAAGCTCACGACTTCGAAATTCCATGCATCATTTAGTTCCTTTCAGTCCATCAGAAAACAATGGATCATGGGAATGGTAATACCATTCTTTTCAATTAGCTTAAATTCACAGAATTAGCTGCTACAAAAATCATACTAAGTAAGTAAGTAAGAAAATCTTGTTAACTTCTATAGTGCTTTCAAAAGAAGCACCAAAGTAGCTCCTTATACTAGCCCAGTACAAAGTTCCTACATTGGCATACCCTTGTTAATAAACTGTATTTATATCAACAAAGATAACGAAAAAAATCAAGACTTTCTCCAATTTTGTTTCATTGCCAACTTTATATGCAGTCATCTAGCAAAGCCTGAATGTCAGATGTAGTCTCTGACCCAATATATCAAATATGCACTTCATCATGGTCCACATACATACATACATGGCCCACACATATGGAACAATCTCCCTATTCAGATTTAAAATATACCAAACCTAACACTGTTTAAAAAGAGACTTAAACAGATAATTCTACAGGAATAGACAATTTCTAACTATAGTCTACTTTGTTACAAACACGTATATGCTATGTTTGTTAATTTTACTTAAATTAAATTATGAAATTATTTTCTTAATTTATGTCTGCTATCATTATTAAATTTCATATTTACTGGTTACTTTCATGGGATCCATAACCATTCAGTAACCATTTCTTATTTCTTTCTCAACCTTCTGAGTAGTTACAATGTTATTATTAGATAAGTACATAGGCTCATGTATATGTTATTTTGTTTATATTTTATGTAAATTGTGGAGAAATCATGGAGAAAGAAATAAAGATGTCATGTCATGTCATTTGTGCCAAAATAATTAATAGAAGAAAACAAACATACACTGTGCCCAAGTCCACACCACATAAACATGTGTTGCAGTCTAAATGGAATTATGAAAGTATTTCAACCTTATACTTAATAATTAAATCCTGTGCACGTGGATGCTAATCAGAATTGCGTCATATCATTGATTGAGATGAATTTAATCTGCCCTAAAGAAGAAAGTCAAGATTTAAATTATTTAACAGATAAAGTGAAAATATTCGACATTTCAAAGCCATTTTTCAATATTCAAATTTAAATGCCAAATAATGCACAGATTAATCCTACCTTTCAAATCCACTGATTCCTCTGAAGAATCAAGCATTGCATTGGAAACTGTTGGTACATCATGGTGCTCCTCAGTTCTTCCTCCTTTCGATGCTACCGCTCTCTGTCTGATCCCAGAAAACGAACCAACCATCGAAGAAAAGTCAAAGCCAAACGACGTAATGTGAAATAGCAAAACCTGAAGTACGATGCCAACCTGTCGGTGATTGGTACGCGAGTCTTCGTCGGTCAACAATCTCGCTGTTTCGTCGCTTATACGATTGTTCTGCCTCAGTGCCGTCACGATCGTTTTATGGGTCAGAGGTGCGGCAGCATCGCTGCGAAACGTGTTCACAGAATTCGAAAGTCCATCGCTTAGAAACCAGTTATCTGGCACTGAAAACAAAGTAAACTGGTATAATCAACCGTTTATAAAGGTCATCGCGCCTAACAATAAGTGTCCATTGATTTTTCAAAATTCAAATTAATTTTATCGTCCGTTTCAAACACATAGGTGTTCATCGGGGACGCCTCAGACCACAAACCGCAGTGCTCATCGGCAGAGCAGACTATAGCTGAGGAGGGTTGATTCGGTCCAGGTCAAAAACCAGAAATCAGTCAGGACTATACCAAGACTTAAGGAGGAAATAAATAAGTTTTAAGATGACGCCTACAAATATCTAGAGAAGAGGCCATCCGAATATCAAGGGGAAGGGAGTTCCAAACATATGGAGATGCATAACTAAAAGCCCTACATCCAGATTTAGTGCGACGCAAGGGAATTTCAAGAAGGCATTTATTTACAGACCTCGTGGATATAAATGGCTGATGATATAATAGCATTTCTCAAAGAGAAGTCGGATGCTGATTTGATGTATCCTATATTTTTTTAAAATGACCACAGCGATGCTGACTATGATAATGATGACGATGGAGTCATCTGCCCTAAGACATGTCCGATTGGCTTTTTGCCACCTGGTGACGGGATGAGTGAAGTGGTTTCAGGTTGCCATCTTTAAGAGAGTTGAGGTTAACAAATTGTCCATTGTCACTATGCATTGGCTGTGGCCGGGTTTCAGCCCACTACTCTATGATTATGGGTGGGAAGTCAGCAGAGTGGTAACAACGTCAGACGATGGAGCAGAAGGTCGCGGGTTCAATTCCCGCAGGAGCCCCAAAGGTCGACTCAGCCTTCTTATGCCAAATGGCAATGACAACTGAGTAGCGGATTAATTCGCGGAGTAAACAGGCGCGTTGCGTGAGAACACTGGCCCCGCATCATGTAACTTGCACCAGTCGCCTGGCCGAGGGCCTTGGAAACGGAGATCAACGCCGCCCTATGAGCCTTGAGGTTAGCCTTGAGAACTTGGGATGGACTTTACTACTTTTTACTGCTCTCTGACTGCTCTATGGAAAGAATTCTACCACTACTCCATCACTGTTTATTATAATAAAACCAGTTCGATCGAATTGAATGGAATTATTTAGACAAATCAATTTAATAACTCAACATCACAATGAATTATTTTCAATATAAAAAAATTCATGGATATTTACTAGGGTCTGTTGAAATGACGATGAAGTCTTTTGGTGTCGGTTCACACCCGTCGCTAGAAGAAGACAAATTCTGCTCAGAACTAGAATCTGGACCGTCTACTTCTATATCGGTCTGAATTCCATCATCACTCGATTCATTTCCTGTACAGATTAAAAATAAAAATAACATGTATAATAAATAAATAATTTAGAAAGCAGCTAAATAAATCACTGAAATCCTTGATGCTACAAATATTCTGATATGCAACAATCCAGGTTCAACAGCAACACAACAGTCTCACTGACCAAAGAGTATTTACTTTTGGTGATTCCACATACAAACTCCCTGGCATCACAATGCCAGCTAATTTTTAACCCTTTACCCATTCATTTATCTGTAACACAATGTAAAATGGATGAGTATTCTCGAGGCAAACAGGAAAATGGTTAATTCACACATTTCAACCACGCCTAAAAACCAGATCATACCTTGTCATTTAGCCTAATAGTAAAAAGACTAACAATACAATGTTTTCTATTTAATCTTAAAAACTCAACGTTACCTTTTCACAATGGTGCATCAACAAAACATGCATAATATTTTTAAAATGACAAGACCGCTTAATGCATGTCAAAATGTGCTATACACATATTTGAATATTACACTGTCAAGTTAGAAGCTGCATATAACACTAGAAAACTTGCAGGGCAGCAGTAAACATATCATTTATCACACAATTTTCAAAATTACTAGATTACATACGCTTTTGTAAATTACGATAAAATTCTCGAATATGATCCTCCAAACTGTGACCTAAAATGAAAACAAAAGATGCATTTTACCAGTTTTAGTTTTAACATATGTGTGTCAAGCCCACTAAAGAAGTTATATTCTAAACAGTCACTAATATAGCTCTACTTTGTACAATGTATTATTATCATTATTATTATTATTATTATTATTACCGATAAGATCTATGTGGTGACTTATCCAAAAAGGACTGCAAACATAGCACAGTAAATCAATGCCATTCTAGTATTACAACCACTGCTGGTAATTAATAATAATAGTAATAATAATTATGGTTATGCATCATTTATTTATCTGAAGTCTTATTTCACGATCATCATAAGTTCAATGGAACCTCTTACCTACTAACTTTCAATTCTCTTTCAGTGAAAAAGTAAACTTCTTTGTATAGAAATTTCAAAAATCAGGCTAATTTTTAAAAGCTTTCCGTCAAATGATCATCATTACCCAATACTTGACAACAAGGATCAAATTTAGAATGATTAACTCTCTGACTGGCAACCGCAGGTCACTAAATTTCTGGTCCACCATTCTGGAATTGATGTTGGTAGCAGTTGCAGGGCAACCATGGGTTAACCTTTGAGCCATACAAAATAGTTGATTACAGTCCACGTGATTTGCACTCCAGTGAGCAGAGTATATTGGCTTGAGGAACATATCATTCAAATCATTCTGGCTTCCATAGGAATAAAGTGTATTTTTTAAAACCCTGTTAATACCCAAAAAAGACCATATGCTGCCAGTCAAAGGGTTAAGAATGACTGCCATCAAAATAACAGCACGAATCAATGTAAATCCATTCAAATGAAAATACACGGTGAGTCAGAAAAAAACGTTATCATACATAATATTATTTTATACATATTATATATATATATACACAGTGAGTCAGAAAAAAATGTTACCATACATAATGTTATTTTAACTTAGTTCGATGTAGGGTTTTCAACTTAGTTTGATGTAGGGCTTTCAAACTAAGTTTAAATAATATTATGTATGGTAATGTTTTTTTCCGACTCACCGTGTAGGATTTTCGTCAACAAGTTGTTAAGACAAGATTGAATTTTTTAAAATTCAATCTCTCAAATAGATTCGCAATATAACGTTAAAATTTAAACTTTAAACATGTAACCCCAATAATCAAAACATCAGGTGCACACAAGTATGGAAAACCTTTTCTACACAGCAGCACCGAAATAGACATAAATAGACTTTTACCTTCAAAAATTGTATAATTTCTTTTATAATCTGGTTCTCGGTCTCTGAGTATCATAAGCAGTGTGGAAATAAAATTCTTGAATTCTATTTTGTATTCTTCATTGGTTATCAGTCCATCCTTCAACATATGCTTCAAGGTCACCAGATGGTCAGGATAGTTGATTATAACGTGAGAGTCCTTCAAACAACAGATAAACGAAGAACAACGTATGAAATGTAAAATTCAATCTTGTTTCGGAATAAAACATACATACCAGCAGAATAAATAGCAATCATGAGGGCCTGAAGCGACCAATAAAAAAACATAAAGCTCTTAACCCCTTAACTGGGTGCCCCGAGTAACGCTCGTCCATTTTACATTGAGTTACAAATAGTTGCCCAGTTAAGGGGTTAAACAGTTTTGATGTCTGTAACCTAACGCGCCAATCAGTATAAGACACATTATGCAAAGCAGACCATCTGGCACAGTTTAGAGCAAATTTTTTCAGCAAAAGCCACTAAAAAGCATATCACTTTCATTTACTGAAAATAATTTAAGATGTGGATTTATTCACAAATTTATGACGGTAAAAAATATCGAAAATCGGGTGTCACTTACGCGACGACTACGCTTATAAGAAAAAAATTGATCCTAAAATAATTCTGACCAATTAACCCCTTTATCGTGCATTTAACTGCAACTCAATGTAAAACATGGGCAGATATATTCAGGGTCCCCGGTAAAGGGGGGTTAATAAGAACTAACCCCTGCTAAAAAAATACAACAGAAAATCAATCTAAACAACTGCAGCAATGCCACAGAATCAACAGAACTTGAATCCTACTTGTCCGGCACTTTCCGTTTAAGAACACCGTGAACACTTGACTGGTGAACATCAGATTCGATTCCTTATCAACATCGGATGCTATCCAACCAGCAGGCTTAAGGGCTTCACCGTCATCATCATCATCATCATCATGCAGACTCATGGCATCCTCTGAGCAATCGATCACCACAAACGGCAAAAGATTCGTAAAACCACGGCATCCAAAACCATTACCATTTCCTGCAACAGAGTGAGATAATCAGACAAAAAAACAACATTTAATGCCAAACTACTGCATTTGCGTCAAAACCAATTAAACGTAATGCATATAAACACCAATGAAATTTCATAGAACTATTCAATGATAATAATAATAATAATAATAATAATAATAATAATAATTTAAAGTGGTTCATAATAATAGTAGTAATAATAACTAATAATACTACTACTACTACTACTAATAATAATAATAATAATAATAATAATAATAATAATAATAATAATAAGAACTAATAATAACAATAATAATTTAAAGTGGTTCATAATAATAGTAAGAAAATAAATTATAACTGGGTTTTAAGTGGTTTAGTAGGATTTCTGCTGTGTTGAAACCCACTGCTGCTCATACAGCCCTCTATTCCAACTTCTGTCTGTCTGCTACTGCTGTTACCATTGATTTTACAATAAACACAATTCGCAGTGTACACTGTACAAGGCTGTAATAATAATACAGCGATTTCAAGTGATTTAGGAGGTTAAGTCAGCTACAATGTGAAAACCACTCTAATACTCTCGACATTTGATAACCCAGTTTTCATAGATAACTTTTGGATACATTTATTGTTTCAACGGTTACTGCTTTTTGTCCAAACTGTTCCACAAATCCACTGCCCACTATTATGAAATAAACCAAAAGTAACAAATATATGCATACCAGTATATTTTCCACTAAATGCATTAACCAATTTCCATAAGTTTTGGCATTCCACAATACAGAACAGAGTAAGAAGCTGACTGAATATAATTATAAGCAAAAACTGTCACTGGTGATAAGGCAATTAACCCGTTAACTGGGCGCCCCGAGTAACGCTCGTCCATTTTACATTGAGTTACAAATAGTTGCCCAGTTAAGGGGTTAATCATATAGGATAATATAATGGCAGATTTGTATTCTAGTTGCTTGCCATTCATAAGGGTTGCTGTATTTTCAGTCTTCCCCATAAACTTTGACTTAAAATGCAATTAGGTAAATGACTAGAATGCTGATGGCTAACAAATGGAAATGTTTACAATTTTCACAGAAATTATGTCAATGATTTATCATTTAAAAAGCAATTGGATTTATAATTAAAACATAGTCCGAAGCATCTGATATTAGACAAAATTCCTAAATGGTCTTATCCACAATATATGGTGCTACTGCTACAAAAACGCATTCAAATAGCAATGAAAATTCATACTTTTAAGTCTCCATCTTAGATCGTTCTCGTAGTAGAGGCAGGCTAAGCCCTGTCCAATGTGCTTTATGGAATCTTTATCTCCAATATAGATTTCAACTTTAAAAACATAACATAACATTCATTATTTTGGAAGCTGGTTTTCCAAAAATGTCACCATCATCACATGAATGGCCATATGTCACATTAATCAAAATTCAGTTCTTCCAACTTAATCAGGAAATTTTGGTTTAAAAACTAATTCAATGTGCACTAATAAATAATTATTCACTAAAACATGCAATATTGACATTTTACTATCGTCATCAGCTTTACTTACAAAATGAGAAAATTGTAAACATCATTTAAATTTTCATTTTATTTAGAGTCCATAGTTTGAAGAAAGATACTGCAAACCAAATGTTTCAGCAACTGAAAGTGTTCTTAATGAAAATATTACCAATTAAAAAAGATAAATCCTAAATTCTATTCAATTTGCTCTAGAATGTGCCACAATATTTAAGAACTGTAATCTGAATCTGAATGTATCCGAAAAGCTGGTCTCAAACTATTCAATAAATGATAGCAAGTTTTAAGGAAAAATTGTCAAGAAATACTAGAAATTATATAATTAGGCACTTTAACAGTTTCAATAAATGAATACATAGTGGTAAAACTTGTAATAATGCCCACCTGAAGAAAATTCTCTTGTCTTTTCTATAGGGTTCCAGTCATCTGAAACAATCAAATTCAGTGCTATATAAAAATGCTATATAAAACATATCTCGGTAATAATTTCATATTTACTTGCAAGGCTAATTTCAACTCAGAACATAATAGTAATCTTTATTTCGTGACAAGCACAGCATCAAATAGAACAAAAAATAAATAAACTAATAATAAACTAATAAAAACACACACAGTCATCTGTAAAACAAACAAAACTCAACTACCTATTCAACTAATATAAAATTGCATATATCCATAACCTCAGACCTCAAGCACACATTTACTATACAGTCAGTGAAAAATAATTTCAACTTAGAACATAATGAATTTCAATTTTCATAACTTTTTTCCTTGCTCATCCAAATTTCCCACTAAGAGCATGAATAATACAAGAACAGTGAAAATTACACTACAAAAATAAAAACTCAAACTCATTAAAAAGGCATAACAAACTAATTTCATGATGCAAATCTGATAACACAATGCAGCATTCTGTCACATATATGTAATCAAAGTCTATGACCAGAAACTTGATAACAAACATTAATCAATTACATTACAAATTTCCAATGGCAAATATAAAATAACGTATAAATGCAGGAATGTATGTTATTTACGGTAAATTATACACAAAATCTCATTAACAAAAATAAATAAATATGCCTACCATTATATTTTATGTTAATGTCTACATTCTGGAGCAATTCTGATGATTCGCTTCTGTACTGCTTTACAAGCTTCTCTATTATTGACTTCACAATATCTGCATGCCGCTTGGTGGACAAAGTACTGGGTTTGAATAGGGAGTGCGACGACATTATCGGTAATTCATCAACCTTGAAAAATTGGCATAAACAGGAATCCAGTTACTACAGTAAGCCAGCAGACATACAAGTTGAAAGAATTCTTAATTTCATAATTAATCAATAAAATTCAACAAAACATACAACTAGAATCGGCAGCAAATAACAGCCTAAAAAGGCAAGAAAGAAGCTAGCAAAGCAGAGATAAGTAGATGTGATAAAACAGCTCATATACAGGGTGGCGCGCAAAAAAAACGGACTAGTCACATTTAGGTTTGCGTTTAATATAGTCCATTTTTTTGCGCCACCCTGTATTAATTAGTCTTTCATATTATGTGTGGACAAGACATCCACTTATAAATATCATATTAATGTCAACATTTAGACCGGATGAGACTTGTGACACAGCAGGATGTAGAAAATTCAAGGTCAAGACAGACAAACAGTCTGACATTATACAAACGTGACTGCATAGGATCATTCTAAAGGCCCATTTACGATACAGTGCAAGAGTAAAAAAACTAAAACTTTCATAAGAAAAAGAAGAAAATATGTTCTGCTTTTGTTATCTTTGGCAGAGAGGCTAGACAAGCAATGCTGTCAATACCCTCAAACATAATTTCATAGATCAATATATTGTTACAAACTAATTACTTCATTAATCCCATGAGCAATAATGCAATAGAGTGATTAGCAAGGTGTAACGCAATATACGATATAAACTTTCCATTAGTAAGAGCTCATTAACAGATACCCAGTCATATTATTCAATCTCTTGCAAAAAAAACCGAAAATTAAACAAAATTCAAATTTGTTGCAATATGAGTAAAGTACTGCTTGCAATCTCTTCTTCTTTCTTTCCTTCTGTCATTCCCTATTCGGTTGGAAGATGGGTCTGAATGAGTTGCTTCCACTTCTGTCTGTCTCTTGCTGCCCAGGTCATTTGGATGAAGTTCATTTGCATTTCTTCTGCATCCTCTTTTAAGTTTTCTATTTCTCTATCAATGTTTTTCTTGGTCTTCCCTTTCTCCTTTTCTCTTCAACATAGTTATATGGTGCTTTCTTTGGTAGTCTTTCTTCTGTCATTCTTTCAACATGACCAAACCATTTCAGTCTTCGTTTCTGTATAGATTCAAGTATAGTTTCTTTTTGCTCTGTCTTTTTTTCTCTGATCATTTTGCTTCCTATTCTCGCTTATTATTCATATTCTGCTTGAGATAGTAAAACTCAATTCATACCATAGAATAATCACAGCTGAAATGAATAATTAACCAAAGATTAAACAATAATCCACATAATCTCTCCTGAAAATAATAAAACCTGACAAACCTGCACTACATCTCCTGTGGTTGGATTACGATTAAGGGTGTGACAATGGACAATTTCATGGTGATCTAACGTGGATATAGATACTGAACACTCCTTCCCAACGATATCATTTCTGGCTTCGGGGCATTCCTTACATGACAAAATAATCCTTTTCTCATTATCATATGAAGTTCCTGAAAGTTAACAGACTTCTGATTTATTTATTCATTTAGATAATTAATCTGAAAACATTTCATCGTAATGAAGTAATTTTAAAAAATGAATACAAGAAGCCTTATAAATTCTGCATAATGTTGAATAACATCGAGTGTACTTTTCTATCACTGTTCATTATTAATACAAATAGCAAGGATCCATTGTAAAATTTTTAACAATTTAGACCAACCTGGTTTACTCTTTAGATTCTTATAATAAAGATGATAAGCAGTTGCACATGAATAGCAATCAAATGGCTGAGAATTATCTACAAAATAAAAATCATCATCATCAGCAGCAGCGTCAGCAACTGCTCATCACATTCAGACAATGGCATCAAAACAAATATATTCTCATTAAATAGTGTAAAATTAAGTGTAACTGTTTTTACAAAGAAATTATTAATTTATTAAAGAATACAATGTCTGGCATGACATGAGCTGATTGTCAAAAGCACGATTAATATCATCACATCCAGTGTCAATAGTTAAAACATAATATCTTTAACCCTTTCGCCCCTATGGCTCCTGTGCGTCCGTTCCCTGTCCCCTAGGCTCCTGGGGAAAATTAATGGGGTTGTTTGGGGCTCCCACATAAACTCAAATATGTTGGGTAAATGTTAACATAGAACAAAAATGTTTTCACCAGTTTCCTCAGAATTGAACTGTGTTTACTTCCAGCATAGAATATTTAATACCATGAAGACAATCAAAACCGGCCGTGCGGGGATGAGGAAAAGACGCAGAAAACCCAAAAGCGGCCTTACGGGGGACTGGTATCGGTAGCAAAAGCCACTTTTGCGGCTTTGCAGGTGACAGGGTTAATGAGCAGCACAAACAGTTTAGACTTCCTCAAGATTAATTTGGTGCATTTTGTAAATTTTGAGTATAACTCTTTCAAAAGCAATGATGCATCGCTTAGTAATGTTAAAGCAATATTGTTACCACACCAGCAGATGAAAAATTTTAGAATCACTGAAAATCACGGAACATTCTCATTTAACCACAATAAATTTTATACATTCATGATCACCTTTGAACATCATATTAGCACAAGCAGTCATTGTCATATTATGTTCCATGTGTGATGACTGCTCTGTGAATAATGCTGAAATAGAAATTGCAACATTGCAACAACTTCAACATAGCTTTAAATATATGAAATGCTCTTCACGACAAGCAAATTATAATGTACAATTTATAATGAATCAGCCTTTTACTGCCAGATTCTGATAGTTTTCATTTTGAATAATATAAAACAAAATTTTATAAACAGTTGTTGTAACTTACACAGAGAACCCATTTCACTGTCCGTGTCGTCAAAAGCAGAAATAATAGACCGGCAGACACAATGACCGAAACATTCAAAATTCTACAACATAACAGACCTTAAATCTATATTGTTGATCATTTCTAAAACCTGACAAAAATAGATAGATGTAATGAAAGTAAAAGTGCTAAAATGACAAGCAAAATCAAGTGCAACATTATGCCACATATCAGCCACTTTCTTTGAATATCAAGGCAGTAATCCATTGATGCAATATAATCCAATTATAACAGGCCTACAGTTAAACCAGCCCATTCTTCTTGGACTGGCTAAGACTCGGCAGGTTTTTTTAGACTCGGTTACACTGACCTTCTGTCAACAACTGTACACGAATGCTTTTTCTGGGCTGCTCAAGTTCATGTTAAAACATTGCGGCAATCCTGTCAACAGTGATCCACATTGTCATAGCTAGACTATATATATATATATATATATATATATATATATATATATATATATAGTCTATATATATATATATATATATATATATATATATATATATAGGTCACGAGAGGCAGCGCGCATGCAGAGCGCGATAAGTGGGTCACAGACATCAGCATGTGGTTCCACGTTGTCATAGCTAGACTATATATATATATATATATATATATATATATATATATATATATATATATATATATATATATATACACGTCACGAGAGGCAGCGCATGCAGAGTGCAATAAGTGGGTCTTAGATCAGTATGTTGTCGCCGAAAAGTATAACCACGCCGAAAGTATAACCACGACTGTCATTGATGAGGAAGTTGGATGGTTGGACTAGATGAACGAGGAAGCAAAACATGTTGGGAGATGCACAGAACAGATCCTGGAAAGGATTATGTCTGATCATGTTCTTCACGGTACTGTTATTATTGCTACTGACGCTTGTTATGCCAACTCAGCAACGATCAACAATGGAGTTTATATACATCATGTTGTTGTACACCCTGATAATTTTGTTCATCCTGTCTATGGGGACATTGATAGACAGACATCTGAAGGTTTTTTATGCAGGCAAAACGAAAACTACGGTTCCGAAGCGGAAGAAGCACGCTTTCCTTTGGCGGTTTTCTCACAAGACATATTTGTGGACAACTTTTACGATTGCTCAGTGAAAACTAAGCAATATGACATTGGAAATGATGCAACATTTGACTACATTAAAGTGTTTGTAGTTTACTTTTGATTTACATGTTTTATGAATTTGGGACCCCCATTGACAGGATTACCCATATTGCAATATCTTACAGCATAGTTTTAGAAGTATAAGTATGGTGTGAAGTACCAGACAAGGCCTATGACAATTGGCTAATAAAATGGTACCATATTAACCCCTTAACTGGGCAACTATTTGTAACTCAATGTAAAATGGACGAGCGTTACTCGGGGCACCCAGTTAAGGGGTTAATAAAGTGCTCTCATCACACAATGTTCATGTGAATCATCCATTGTATCATCATTTTGTCCCTCCACTATTGCAACGATAAAAACCAACACATGCCAGGATGATGGCAATGTAACCAATGCCCATAGAAAAACACAAGGGTTGTCTACTTTGTTTCTAATGGCATCGGTTGAAATGACATGAGGCTGGGAACGAGATCACTACATCACTACCACTCTGACTGATCTCTGGAAATTACCTGTGGTATGGATTTTGTGTACCATCGATTAGCAGTGTTTTATACAGGCCTGGCAGGAGGGAGATCCCCCCAAAAAACAACTCAAAATCCCCCAAACCCCAGCACTTACACACATTTTGCATTGAACTGTGTCTTTTCCCCTCCAACCAAGTTGATTCCCCCGAAAGCCTCAATTTCCCCCCAAGGTCTGGAGTCTGGATAAAACACTGATCAATTAGTACTTTTGAGTATTAAAACTGGTGCTACAAAAGTTCATAAATTATAACGTTTGCTAGATACAAAATACCATAGAAATCATCCATCACTTTGATAATCATTAATCAACAAAATAAGCTTTTACTTTTACTAGAATGATTTGGGGATGGCGGTAACGCGGAGACAATAGACAAGACACTAAGGGTGGAATAGCAACGGGCAACCCCTCCCTCCCCCCAAAAAGTCTTTGGGGCGTATGCTCCGAACCTTCGCTGACAGTGGTTCTCACACAGAGTAGACACTGCTAATTACCCACTGCTGAACCATCCTAAACCTTGTAATGCTGATTAGGACGGTTGAAAACTAGGCGTCTCAGGAGGTCAATCTACATTCTGGATTTCAATGAATATATGAAAATATAAAATACTTCTAAGTAACTGACCTCTGCTGCCATTAAACGAACTTTAACCCCACATTTAACACCCTATGACGCACGCTTAACGTTTTCAGCCAATATTATCAATTTTTATAATGATTTCTTTTGTTAACGCATTAAAGTAGATCATTCAATTTATATAAGTAAGTAAGCGAAATTGCGTGAATTCTATAGCGTTTTCACACGTAACACCGCAGTAACTGATTATTCTGATAATTCTGACGCGTATATAGCCATAATATTATAATAGCATATCACCTGCCAATCTGCCACGATAATGGCTGCCGTACTAGCCATACAGGGAGGCTTACAGACCATACTGTAATGCGCACTTGGCTTCGATAGTACCTACGCCATACAATAAGCTTTAAAAACGAATTTTAAACCAAAGCGACATACCTTACTTCGGTCTGTTCATATATTCAAGCAAATAGTAACGAGACTATAGAATATGCTGCGAATAACTCCAAATGTTTTAGTTCTCCTTCGACAAATAATTGTTGTCTATGTTATGTCCTATATCCTCTAGTCTAAGCCTGATGACGCTACAGAATCGAAAGCAAAAGCATATTTAGTCTGTGTTTATTTAGCGACGCCGGTTTCTTCCTCATCTAGGCTGTATCGTAAATAATAAGGCTTGTCAGATTAAAAATACCATATTTAGTTGCAGCTTGCTGTATTTATGGTATGGTCGGGTCATCAGGGTCTCTGCCATTTGTTTTTCTCTGATTCAATTGCCTATTGGTTTTCCCGTCCATTACATAACATCGACTTCACTTTACCCATCAATCGCCAACGAGGCGGGCCTATCTCCCCTTGCCGTTAATTCTGCCACGCAGGCCTAATGACGTCATGCATCTTACTATGATTATTATGTCCAAAATACTTCAATCTTCTATGTGGTCAATATAGTGACTGCTATAGCAAGCGCGATGCACTACATTAGCGCAGCAACAGTGGACGGCCGCTAGGAGGAGCCACTGCCTGTAGCGTGGCAGCAGCTGCGGCAGTACCGCTAGCAGATGTCTTTGTATTAATGTTGATGATTAAAACTATATGAAACTATCAAAATCGACAACACCTCGATTACTTAATGTAGTAGCTACAAATAGTTTTACAGTCAACCGAATATATGCACGACCAGCTAAATTAGCAGGCTGTGGGTCTAATAAGGACCACGGCTGTAAAAACCCTGGGTTTTTAGAAGGCAATCTGTGTTTTTAGTTCTACTAACCATTAGATTGATAGATGACATTCTTGAATGGACTGGACTTGACACCACCCAAAATGCGATACACATGGCCAAAGAAAGCTATTATAGCCTACATTGTGAAAGGGCCAAATGGCGAGCACTAGTCATTACACCGTTGGCTCCAAGACGGTCTTGTACACTGGACTATGGAATCATGAATGATGATGATGATGATGATGATGAGTTGTTGGAAACTGCAGCAGTATGGGGATGCAGTTGGGCAGTGGGGGGAATATTCCCCCTTCCCCCCGCAAATCGCGCCCTGACTACTACTACTACTACTACTACTACTACTACTACTACTACTACTACTACTACTACTATAAAAGGGCAAGAAGGCAGAAATGAAAGGCTATTATAGCCTACATTGTGTTTATAAATAACGCGTGCGAGGAATTTTTCCAAATGCACGATTATTTCTATTTTTAGCCTGAATAACGCGTCTAGTCATATACCCATTATTTGGCGTAGCGCAAGAATTCCCAGTCTTGTACACTGCAAGCATGTGAATCATGAACTAACTAAAACAAGAATTCCAATGCTCTCGCCTTTTTTCTTCAGGGTCTAGCCAGGAATTTGATGGGGGGAGGTATAAATGTTAACTATAAACCACATATAACCACCTATAACCACATATAAACCATACAGAAAACTAAGGTAGTCTGGTAGACTGATTTGGGGGAGAGGGGTATATTGCTGCAGTTTCCAACAACTACATCCTCCCCAAGCTCGACATATTTTTAAAATAACTGCTCCAGGTCACAAATCGCACCCAATGGATAATAGTAGTAGTAGTTTTAGTAGTACTGCGATAGTAGTAGTTTACTTACATTTAATAGTAGTATTTTCCAGAAATTAAGAATTAGAAGTTACTGGTAGTAGTAGTAGTAGTAATGTCCAAAAGTAGAAACTCAGTAGTAGTGATTTAGTAGGCCTAGTAGGCTATATTCCATACTATCAGGCGGATATGCTGTCCCTCCTTAGGCCTACATCTCGCAGGGGTGTCAAACTCATTTCATATAGCGGGTTACGTAAGTCATTGTGTATAGTCACGCGCCTGCATGATTTGTACATAACATTGGCACGAAATATGCCTACACTAAGACCATCACACATAACAGTAGGGGCCTATAGGCCTATATAAAATTTACTGATAACTAAACTTTTAGTATTCCATTTTTGTGATTTCTGTTAATGAAAAATAAAAGCATTTTAAAAAAATTATCAGTACAATAGATCCAGAGATTCCAGACTCTTGGATTTAGCCCAGTTGACGTGTAAAAATGATGGCGCCCGCCCCTATTTGTTAATACTGGCTACGCCATCGATTCTCACAGGCCTTAAGGCCGTTCTGCAGCGCCGCCTCGTTCTCGCCGTATGAACAATGCGCTGATTTTCGTAATTATTTAGTCTCTCGTAGGCAGTGTTTAATCTATACTCCTGGACTCAGGGGAAACTGAAAAGGCCGGGGGGAACTGACAAAGCCGGGGGAATTCTGCTAGGAGCCGCTGTTAGTCCATGTAGTATTCCAAAATTTCCGGGGGAAGGGCAATTCCCCCCGGAAACGGCCTAGATTAAACACTGCTCATAGGGCCTAGATTGAAAAATTAGAAGTTAATAATAGCTAATCATCCAATTAAACAGACTTTTCTTTCGAACCGGACCAAATCGAACAGAACCGCATCCACCACCCAGTGGCGGCTCCACAGGGGGCCCGTGCCACCCTATTGAATGTCCCCCCATGGCACCCCTGTTGGGACCCTATGCTTAATACTACATACCTAACAACAAATGGTTGCCCCCATGATTAGAAGTTGCCACCCCAACGGCCCCCCACCTGCCAAATCCTGGAGCCGCCACTGCCACCACCACACCTCTAGTTCAAGTGAAAGTAGTGCAGTGTTTATTCTAGGCACCTAGACATTGGGGAGTTTAAAATTTGGGGGGCAGACATTGGGGAGGTCATACTACTTGCCAAAATACCATTTGGGGATTTCAAACTTGGGGGGAATTACCCCCAGAGAACAGGGCTGGATCTAGGGTGTCCGGCGCCCGGGGACAAAATATACTGTTGGCGCCCCCTCAACTTGACGAAAATCCTAAGAAGCCAAAAAGGGCGCCGCTCTGCCCATTTGGCGCCCCTTTACTCTACTTCGCGAATACCCTGACAAGCAAAAAAAGTCATCACCCGTAGCGGAACTCCCTACCTTAAACCAAGTTTGGCGCCCCTCACCTCGGCGCCCGGGGACATTTGTGCCCCTCTGCACCCCCTAGATCCGCCTCTGCCAGAGAAGGCCTAGAATAAACACTGAAGTAGTGAAAACAGTGTTTGTTCTAGCCACCTTGACTTTGGGGGATTTTGAAATGTTTGGGAGGGACAAGGTCTGAGTCTCCACACTTTTGGAGGGGAAATTTCCATCGCCTAACCAACATATAAAAAATTTGGGAGGGGGAATTTTAAAACTTTGGGGAGGGGGAATTCCACCCACCCCCACCCCAGAGAATGCCTAGAATAAACACTGAAGTGGTGAGAAACAAAATTCTTCTTAAGCGGATTCCTCTTCTTCTGAGTCCAAAAGCGGTCGAACAGTCTCCGCGTTCTTTTCCACCAAATCGAGACAGTCGGGACTCAGCCTTCGGACACCGCAGTGGTATTTTCTACGCCGGTAAAGGAAGGCGGTTCGAGCAACGCCAATGCAACAGACAACAGACACCAAGGCAGCAGAGCCCAGAGAGATCAGTACTGAAATTATAAAGAGAAAAACGACTAGAGAGCTATAAATGCGTTAATTTTTTTAACGGTGTTTTAATTGCGCGATTAATATTGTTTAAATCGCCCGTTATATTATTTGCGGCTTTAACGTAGCCTACATTTAGTATCGCGTCGTAGGCTTGTAGCCTACATGCGGTACTAAGTACTCGTAGCAAGGTTATTTGGGGCCGTCCATAAATGACGTCACGCGGTTTCGGCAGTTTTTTACCCCCTCCTCCCCTCGTCACAAGTCGTCAAAATGTCAGACCCCATAAAAATGACGTCACAGTGCTTTAACCCCCTCTTTCTAATGTCAAATTTAATGTTTCAATGCACTTATTTCTTGAATGAAGCGGGTATATATTGCAATGAATTCATTTGAAAATACTCATTTATAATTATCATAGTTGCAGCAATATTCAGAAACTTTTTCAAATTATTTTTTTAATGAATAAATTATAAGTGTAAAATACCTTCAACTTTGCGGTAACATAGCATTGCGTTATTAATAACAATATTTAGTATTATGTGACGTCACATTTCTGGAAACCCCTTCCCCCCGTCGTCACACTTGGTCATAAATGTTTGAACCCTCCCCTAAGTGCGTGACGTCATTTATGGACAGTCCCTATCTAGGATTATCAATTTGCGGGAGGAGGGTTGTTGATATATTCTGGGGGGCCCTCCCTCCCTTAATGTCGAGCGATACCATCTTAGCTGCATCATAATTGGGGGTGTTGCTCTCAGATTATGGGCCCAGGGGCAGTGTTGGAGTTGTGAAATTTGAGCCGGGGGGGGGGAGATTTTCATTATTAGACTGAAATTCAATGAATGACAGAAACTGGATGTACCCGATAATTTATATTGCTGATCAGACAAAATTTGGACTCAATTTTCTAACGGCGTTAATTTTGTAAAATCGCGATTAATTAATTCCTTAACGCACTTTCATTAATTAACTTGTTAATTTCATTAATTAACTTGTTAATTTGACAATACTAGGAAAACACGTTTCGCCCTAAAAGAAGTACCGTAACTACTATAAATAAAAGAAACGACGAGTTGCAAATGAGTTAGGCCTATCACGCAGTGCTAATGTTTATAATATGTTACGGTGGACGCAATATACAGTGGCGTAGCCAAGGAAGGTTTTGGGGTTAAAACCCCCCTGGCTGCCGAAAACAAAATATTAAATATTGTGGGGCCGTGGCCCCCAAGGAAAAATGAAAATATTAATTTATAAATTTTTTAACGCAATAAAAGGTCAAAACAGGCCGTTGGCTAAAAAGGAAATGAAAATATTAATTTATAAATGTATTAATGTTTTTAAGAAAAAAAAACCAGGAGGTGATAAAAAAAAAAGGTTGTCAAGTATTTTTGTTGGTATGGTACAACAAAACAAAAAACCCCACCCCAAAAAAAAGAAAAAGGTCGCCACAGCATTTTTTGAATAGTCGAAAAAAATCCAATTATAAAATTGTAAAAGAAAAATTTTAAACATTCAACTTGCACCAAGAAAAGTGTGAAATGACCTACACTGCCTTTGTTCTGAAAACAAAATATTTTTAACGAGTGTCTAATGTCCATGCATTTTTATTTTTGACGTAGACTTTGGAGGTCAAAGCCAGGATTTGGCTAAAAATGTAACGGTTTAAGAGGCAAGGACCTTTTTTTGCTTATCAGGAAAAACATTTGAGGTGATAACGTTATTTTGCTTGTCAAGATTTTTCCAAAGTTGATCACGATCAAAACCAAACTTCCCCACCCCTTCCGGAAATCCTGGCTACGCCACTGGCCATAAAAGTTAAGCCTTCAAATGAATTATTTGTTATTCTAATTCTAGAACATTCAACTTGCACTGAAGACAAATTGTTTAGGCCTACTTTGCCTTTGTTCTGACAATTAACCAATTAGAAGCCTCAAGCCGTCAGTTTCTACTTTAAGTAGTAGGCCTCAGTGGCGTAGCCAGGATTTTCGGAAGGGGGTTTTGTTTCGATCGTGACGAAACTTTCCAAATTTTTTCTTATTCTTCCTTTTTTAGGAGATGACAAGCAAAATAGGTCGTCACCTTCGTATTCTTTCTAATTTGTTCTATTTTCTATAGTACTTAAAATTTTTTCAATTGGGTTGGCAGCCAGCCAAGGGGGTTTTGACCCCCAAAATCGCGTCCGAAAATGAAAAATGTATGAAAAAGCATGCAAAATTTTTTCATCTTGGATATATAGTGGACAATTTTAAACCCATCTTGGATATATAGTGGACAATTATACCACATCTAGGATATATAGGCATAATTATAAAAGTCATCTTGATCAGAGTCCTTCTGTCTGCCAAATGAGTTTCAATAAGTTCGTCTTCTTTCAGGATTTGTCTTATGTTTTGCAAATTTCCGTCGTTGGAGTGACCAGTAAGGCCAAGTATATGGCACATGAGAGAATACAGGTCGACGTTGTTGAAAGGTTTTGACGCGTAGTTCCTTTTGAACGCTGGACCGTGAGCAATGAAGATCGGATGCATAGAAGGCAGACTGTTATTATAACCATGATAGCCTAAAATTATGAAAATCATATGAAACGATTTTCGTGTATTGTAGGGCCTAAGGGGTGTTCAAAATTTTGAAAGTCATCTTGGATATATAGTACATAATTATAAAAGTCATCTTGGATATATAGTGCACAATTATAAAAGTCATCTTGGATATATAGGCCAATTATAAAAGTCATCTTGGATATATAGTGCACAATTATAAAAGTCATCTTGGATATATAGTGCACAATTATAAAAGTCATCTTGGATATATAGTGCACAATTATAAAAGTCATCTTGGATATATAGTACACAATTATAAAAGTCATCTTGGATATATATAGTACATAATTATAAAAGAAAATTGGGAGTTACACTACGGCAACTATAAGCATCACACAGTTCTCTATACCTTCCAGGCTCTATATGAGAGAATCATGGGCGCCCGCATATTAGGGCAAGAGGGGGCACTTGCCCTCTGGAAAATGCAAATATCAATATTTCGCATTGAAATTTTAAAACCTTGCTAAAATATTAACCGTGACCATTGTGTTAAAATGTGTTTTGTCCCTCCTGGGAACATTTCTGTTGGCGCCTATGGATGGGGTTAGGCGGGCCAGTTGGCCCGGGTCTCTCCCTAGAAAGGACCCCAAAATAATAAGCCTAGGCCCTGGGCCAATATAAATTATTTTACTTGTAATTTTCTTAAAGCTCTAGATTCACATCAAGAGTTAGTGGAACAGAAGGACCTAAAATAGTGTAAAATTCTGAAAGGCCTGCTACCTCCAATGGAGAGTCGGACAGTCACCCCAGACACCCCACCCCAGGCAGTCACTCCTCTTGGAATAATTACCAACCGAACTGGCGACCAGCTAGTATTGAATAGCTTCATATTTGACCTTTTGCCTGAGAGCTAGTAAGATTATGCTAAACCTAGAATGTCTGGCTTACGCAGTGGCGGCTCTAGGATTTGGCAAGTGGGGGGCCGTTGGGGTGGCAACTTCTAATCATGGGGGCCAACCATGTGTTGTTTAATGTATGTATCATTAAGTATAGGGTCCCAACTGGGCGGTCACTGGGGGGCAGGCACTCAATAGGGGCACGGGCCCCTCTGGCCCACCGGTGGAGCCGCCACTGGGCTTACGAGAAAGCAAATCTTGCTGAAAGGTGACTTTCAAATTTCAAATTTTCACTTCCGGAAGGCAGTCATCCAGCTCTATATAAGAAATCGTCTGGTGTTTCTTCTTTCTTCTTTGTCAATGTAAATTTTTCCCACTTGGCGACTGACGTGTGGGCACCCATGGCTCTGACAGGGGTGCCCGTGCCCCCTATTGAGTGCCTGGCCCCCCAGTGGCCCCCCAGTTGCGACCCTATACTTAATGCTACATACATTAAACAACAAATGGTTGCCCCCCATGATTAGAAGTTGCCACCCCAACGGTCCCCCACTTGCCAAATCCTAGAGCCGCCACTGGACTCTGACTGAATGAAACTTAAACTAAACATCATGAAGCATACACGAAACTGTTACAAAACCTTTTAAAACGTGACAGAGGCTGTTGTTGCTCTGACAGAAGTTAATGCCTTCCCGTGCCAAAAGAATGTAGGACAGTAGGCCGTATCTTCTATTCTTCCCATAGCGCAATTCTTCTGGAAATTCTTCTGCCTTAAATATATTGAAATCTGGAATCGCCTGGAAGGCTTTGAAGACAGAGTCTTCCTGTCCTGTGTAAAAATAACATGAAATTAGGTAGCATGACAAGACGAACGTAATGGCATACGTTCCACTGTTGTTTCGTCAATCAATCAATGAATCAATCAATCGGTCGATCAATCAATCAATCGATCGACCGACCGATCGATCGATCGATCAGTCAGTCAGTCAGTCAGTCAGTCAGTCATTGTTTGTGATTTGGTAGCCTATCTGACTGAATGAAACATAAACTGAAGCATCAAATCTTATTGCCAGCAATAGTTTGAACACAGCTTGATTGCATTTAGGAATGTAACTCACGGAACTGAATTTAAAATCACGAAACACTATGACGCTTATAGGCTTAGTTTCATAGGCGACTCCAAACGGGGCTTCGGGGGTGGGTGGGGGGGTGTGGGGGTGGTAGACCAGTATCCCCTATTGAATGCCTAGCCCCATGCTTTAGTGGATTCATTCTAAGCAACTATAGGCTAGTTCAGGACTATGAAAACTAGTTGGCCCCCATGATTAAAAGTTGCCATCTCAACGGCCCCCGACTTGCCAAAATCTGGAGCCGCCACTGCTTAGTTTGCGCGCGCTTAGGCCCTAGCTTTTGTCCGTTTCAAAAAGTGCTCATACAATAAATATACATAACTGGCTATCTATCTAAATCTAAACTACCGCGCAACGTTATCTTACCTGGCAATGGCTGGATATTCCATATGGGCGATTGACCAGAGTAAGTATAAAGCTTCGAATCAACGTATTCGTCCAGAAAAACTGTTTTAGTAACGTTCACCATGCCATGATCACTTGTCAAGATTACATTCATTCTGTCCAGTAAACTTTTGCTTTCCAGAGAGTCTAGTAGATTTCCAAGAACCTCGTCGAGTTCCACTATCTTTTCCAGCACCGCCATTGTCCCAGCGCCCTCCGAATGCCCCGTATGGTCAGGCTCTCCGAAATAGAGGAGTCCGAGGTTTATTGGTCTGACGCTGTCCGTAAACCACTCGACAACGGTCTTCACGCCAATTAGGAAATCGGTCTTTTTCACCGTACTTGCGCCCTTGACGTTACACCTCGTATAGTAGGGACGCTGCTGGTCCACCACACTTCCCGGCCATCGGTACGATCCGCTGGCTCGTCCGTTCCCCGTTCGATCGTTAGTGACCCAGATCGGCTCGGCGCCGCCGTCTCTGACGCCCGACAGTCCGTCCCACCACTTTCTTTCCTCGGTGTCGGGATCCAGGCCGTAGGCGAACGTCTCGTTGAACAGCGGATCGAAGAAGGTGTTACCGACGATCCCGTGGTTCTCCGGATACAGACCGGTAACGAGGCTGTAGTGGTTCGGAAGCGTCTTAGTCACGAAAGCGTTTATCATGCCCCCGCCGTCGACCGTAACTCCGTCCCTGATTAACCGGTCGAAATTCGGGGTGAAGCCCCTGCGCTTTGGTCATCTGGAGGTAATCCCAACGAAATCCATCGAATGATATCAGCAGTAATAACGGAACTTCTGCGTGGGAACAGACGCAACTTAATAGAAGAAAGATATTTGGAATGTGCAACAAGTATCGGCACTTCGCATATTCCATATCAGCACATTAGAAGCCGTAGGCTGTTAGATAGCCTAAAGTAAAAATTATGGTTAAATCAGATTATTATCCTTAGCCTATATTCTTATTATCGATTGCCTTTCTACGAATCTGCACGCCAGTCTACGTTTCAAATATTGTAAAAGACATGGTCCTTGTTGCCGTCCAACAAGTCATAGGAAATTTCCATATATATGGCTAACAACTTGGGATAAGCAAGTCAAGTACAGTGTGCAGACAGCTATAGAGTGATTTATATACATTTGTTGAAGGCAATGCTGATCGGTAGGCCTACAGCGTATGCAGCACCAGTGCCTGCGATGTTTTGCAGGCTAAGCAGTTAATGCATCCCGTAGTTACTGGAGCATGACCGCTGTCTCAGGCATTTTAAACCGTAGGCTTCATATAGGTCCCCTATTGTATTGCACGGTCCAAATACACGCCACGATCAGTTTCTGGCAAAGTTAATGCGTTTTTCTAGCCATGCTTTTTTCAAGTTTTTTGGGTAGGCCCCTACATTTTCATTTAATATGCTGACTGCTGCGTAACCTTTGGGGCTGTCCATTAATTATGTCAACAATTTTTGGGCAATTTTTGACCCCTCCCCCTTGTCAACAACTGTCAACTTTCACTTACCCCCCATAATTACGTCAAAAACTTTTGACCCCAAGATCAATGACAGGTCCCAATAACAAGATTATTATTTTTGTGGTGATGACCATTTTCCCCTTTTTTTCTCATCGAGTGTCAAAATGTGGCGATGACATTGTTTGCCATGCTTTTTTCCATTGTAATAAGTAGTATTACGTGAAATTTCCTATTTTTTGATTATTTGCAAAAAGTGAAATTTTTGACGTCAACTTCTCTTGATCCCCTCCCCCTGTCGACAACTGTCAAACTTTTCAAAACCCCTCCCCCTAAATTGTTGACATAATTAATGGACAGCCCCTTTCTTCAATTGTACAGTCGTCAGGCATGTGTCATAGTTGGACGGAAGAAATGATGCGACAGCATTAAATTTATCCGATTCATTTGGCTGTGCGTTAAACTCAGTAATGAACAAAGCAACTTAGGAAAACAACCAATAATACTTATCAAATCGGTCGATAGTTTGAGGCCGATAATCGGCCGGCCGATAATCTGCCGGAAGAATAATCGGTGCACCCCCAGTCGACGAACGCGTCTATAAAATAAACGTACAAACGTACAAACGAACGAACTCCGCCATAGCCGGTGGCAAGCCCTGGTTGAGAAAGGAGGAGCCAAACACACATACAAACACACATAGACGCCCATCGTCTTTTAGACGGACGCGTCTATAAACAAACGCAACACACACATACAAACGAACGAAGCGAGAATCAATCAAGTGACGAATGTTTAGACGCTGACTGCCTCAGCCTCACCCTTTGCCTGGAGGCCGACTTCCAAGGTTCGTCGTTCGGCGGTGCATCTGTCACAGGACCTCTCGACTTAAAAACGGCGGCGATTGCTGCAGCTTATTTAGATGAGACGCGGTTTAAAGGCCACAGAACTATATTATGCGATCGATTTTTCGCCAATTTTACGTCTAATTGGAATAAAATCCAAAGATTTAACTGCCGATCAACCAGAGGAGGCGAAATCACTCTGTTATCGCCCTCGTACGATCGCCGAATATGCTATCAAATGTTTTTTCGTGGTGCCTGCCTATTGAGAGTATATTTTAATTATTTTGCGCTGTAATTTGCTTCGTTCTGTCGAAACTCTTGCCTTCTTTCACTCGTCATGACGTGCCTTCGTAGCGGTCGTGCTACGCTGTCGTGTCTTGCTGCTTTGCTGGTCGGTTTTGCCCGTTTGACTCGCTGTCATGCTGAAATTCCCCTGGTGCTGCTCGTCTCTTTCGACGGTTTCCGGTGGGATTACCTTAAAATTGCCAACGAACAGGGGTACAAAACTCCGAACTTCAATCGACTGATCGACAATGGAGTGACCATTCACAACGGCGGCCTTAAGAATGCATTTATCACGAAAACGTTTCCAAATCATTTTACTCTGGTCACGGGACTCTACGAAGAAAATCACGGCATCGTAGCGAACGATTTCTTTGATTCTGGTTTTAACGAGACGTTTCGTGTAGGATCCACTGAATCTGAAAATAGGAAATGGTGGGATGGAATGTCAGCTGAGGTTTTCAGAGGTGTTGAACCAATTTGGGTGACAAACGAGCGCAAGGGTGGTGGCAGAGCAAGCGGTGCATATTTCTGGCCGGGTAGTGTCGTGGATAATCAACGACCAACGTACACTCGATGCTTTTCGAAGAATGCAGATTTTAAAATCGGTGTTAGGACTGTCGTCGAATGGTTTACGAAACCTGATGATCCGATCAATCTTGGATTGCTTTACTTCGACGAACCAGATCGCACTGGTCACCAGGAGGGAGCGGCGTCGACCAAGGTCCTAGAAATGGTCGTCGCGCTCGATGGAATTCTGGGCGAATTACTGACATCACTCGAGAAGCATGACTTGATGAGCAGGATGAATATTATTGTGACTAGTGATCACGGAATGGTCAACACGACCAAAATTATCTATCTAGATCAGGCCAATGCAAGCCTTTTTACTGTCTATGGTTCATCTCCTGTGTGGAACATTAGACCAAACCAAGGTTATTGACGCTTCTCCTTTAACCCCTTAACTGGGTGCCCCGAGTAACGCTCGTCCATTTTACATTGAGTTACAAATAGTTGCCTAGTTAAGGGGTTAAATGTGGAAATGTAATGGCACTCATATGTAGTGACTTGCAATTGCAATTTTGAGGAGAGATATAGTTGAATCTTTAACCTCTTAACTGGCCATTTATTTGTAACATAATGTAAAATGGACGAGTATTCTCAGGACAGCCGGTTAAGGGGTTAACCATTATTTTAAAACTTTTCTGCAGATACTTGGATTTTGTTATTAATTTAGTCGACATTAAAGTTGTGCAAACCAAAATCGTGGCTCATCGGTTTCTGTGAAAAATGTTTCTTGCTTGCTAAAGAGTTGAAATCAATTTTATTTCCAAGATATTTTACATTTATTTATGTTTAAACTTTGTGAATGCAGTTTAAACAAATAATCATTGTAATAATCTGATGAAATTATTTTGGCCTTACTTTGTCCATTAAACACAATGAAAGACTATTACAGAAATGTAATAATTAACAGATTTATTTACAGTTAAGCCTATAATCAAGCTTCTGATGTTATCATGACATTGCTGGTGGCATGATTTTGGCTGGTGGCACATTTGTTTTTTAGCCATTTGTGTCATTATATTACAGTCTCTTTTTCTGTTTCTCTGATGAACAACATTGGTTTGAACAAATGTTAATAAATTCTTGTGCTAATGAGGCATTATTGCTCGACTTTCAAGTGTCTAAATCACAGAATACTTCATTTGATGCTGTACTTGAATTATATTGTGTATTCATTGTTTTAAGATTTGCATATGTTGTTGGATATTTTATCTAGGCGTTCAAGTAGATACCGTTTATCAGATGCTGAAGGAAATCGAGTTTCTCACAGTTTACAAGAAGGACGAAATTCCGCCCGAGTTCCACTACAAGCGCAACAGAAGAATCGAGTCGATTGTAGTTTCGGCTCCAGAAGGCTACAATCTGTGCTTGAATAAGTCAATTACAAGTTGTGAAAGCAAGGGTGCGTGTTGACGACAGTAGGCGAAATACACATTCTGATATGGTTTATTTGCTGTCGGTGAATTTATTTTGAATTTTTATTAGTTTTTGAGTGCTTGTTCATGCTGAAGATGTGTGGAATCTTTTGTATTTTGTACCAGTGTATGGTGGTGTTTGGAATTCTTGTACCAGTGTATGGCGGTCTTTGCATTAAATATGCTTTCATAATCGCAATATAGATTCAATTAGGGTACTAGGGTAAATGGTAATTACATACAAATGCAATGGATTGAATTTTTATGGTAACTGTGTGAGCTGAGAAAATGAGAATTTTAGTGCGTTTGTACGTAAGTCGAGGTTAGTTTAGTGTATTTTTGAGTTCTTTGGATAACTGATTAGGGTTAAATCTGAACTACGTAGATTCGTATGAGTGTCTCGTGTTGGATAATGATGCAGAATATTATTAACTGGTTATTATTATTATTAATTGTTTTTATTATTATTAATTATTATTAATTATTATTATTATTTATTTATTATTAACTGGTTATTACTCTGTTTGTATTGATCTAGGTAACCACGGCTACAATAACAGCCTCTTATCGATGCATCCAGTTTTCATCGCTCATGGACCAGCATTCAAGAAGAACTTTACCGCTTCACCGTTTAATTCCGTCGATGTGTATCCTCTGATGTGCCACATCCTTCAGCTGATGCCGCATCCGAACGATGGTGACCTCAAAAACGTACTTCAGATCTTGGCTGGCCGCGAAGATGGTGGAGGCATCAGCCTGACAGCGATCACCTGTAAGGAAGAGACGATAATTAAATATTGTTATAATCAGGGCACGATTTGTAGGGGGGGAAGGGGGAATTCCCCCCCCACTGCCCAACTACATCGTCCCTACTGCTACATCCCTCACAGCTACATCCACCACACTGCTGCATTTCCCCAACAACTACATCCCCCCAAGCTCGACATGTTCCCCCCACTGCTCCAGGTCAGAACAAATCGCACCCTGGTTATAATGACGACAGTGTTGCATTGACGTAGCCACTGGGAGGCACGGGGAGGCCCACCCCCACCCCACATTTGTTCTGGGGCTGGCCGTGGGATTTATGCAAAACCTCTGAGTAGTTTGAAAGGGGGGGTAGGTAGTATGAGAACGAAGGAAAGAAGTTGAAAGCTGCAGTTTGACATGATGACTTCTTTACTTATCAAGACTTCTTCACCTGAAAGATGTTGATGTGCCCCTCCTCCCCTTAACCCTGGCTGTGCCACTGTTGTCGTGTGACATGGTAACTCGGTGATTAGTGAACGCGGTGTGAAATTTGGATTTGAATCTCGGCCAGAAGAAACTTTGTATTAGTTACTTCGACCGCTTCCTCTATTGAGATGATTTTTCATGGTACAAAGAATGAATATAAGGAAGGACATTGTTCAAACAGTCATTGAAAGGAAACTCAAGACTTTTTGGCCATATCTGCAGAATGAGAGACAAAAAGCTGATAAAAAGGATCATGCTCGGAGTAATGGAAGGCGAAAACATAAGAGGAAGACCACGAAAAGAATGGATAGACAATATTAAAGAATGGCGTAACATGGACAATGGACATACTGTATATGAAGCTTACAAAGCCACACAAGACAGAGACAATGGTGATGATGATGATAGTAATTTTTAAAATTGCTCTACCATTGAACTACACTTTTGTTTCAGGTGGTCTGCATGTGTCTTTATGCAGAGAAAATTTGCTGTGCCTTACTATTCTGTAGACATTTAACATTAAATTTATATATTTTTAACTTTCTAGTTATTGGAGCAGTTGGTGTCGCTGTGCTTGTGGCGGGAATTTGCTGCCTAGCGACTGGCAGGTCCTACAGAACTTACATGCGGAAAAACGCAAAATTGCTGAAGAAACGAGTTGCTCCGAGTTCTGCTGCGGACACGGCGGAATCGACGGAGGGAACGTAAAGCCGCTTCTGGAGTCGGAGGAGGAAGATTTTGCTTAGCCATCCTAGTATTCCATTTTTACTTATGAAATTCTACACGTACCGAAGAGGTTGCTTGTTTTGGTGATATAAAAATTTTTTTGATTCCAGGCACGATTGTTTTTTAATCGTTTGCGTCTTTATATTACAATCACTTTGTCTGTTTCTCTGGTGAACAATATTGGTTTGAACAAATGTTAATAAATTCCTGTTCTAACGAAGCATTAACCCTTAACTGGGCAACTATTTGTAACTCAATGTAAAACGGACGAGCGTTACTCAGGGCACCCAGTTAAGGGGTTAATGCTCGAGATTTAGGTAAATTTACTATTGCTACATTGCACTTTCATTCCAGTTTTGTTTATTTGTTCTGTTGTATTTTGTGTTTATTTGTACTGAGTAGAGTGAAATGAGTGAGGTTCATCTGCCTCTCTGTGAATGAATTTGAGATTATAAAAGTGTCACCGAACTGACCCGACCAAAATTTTTAGACGTCATTCCGTGTGATTGTTATTGAATATTCTCATTGTTGTCTCATGTGATCGAGTACAAAGTGTGCTGTTGTAGACTTATTTTTGCATGACTGTACTCACCTAACCATAAAACATACCAGACTATGTATGACTTCAGGTCAGGTCTTTTCCTCCAGCTGTGTCCAGCTATTGACTTCTCCATGACATCTCTCCAAAGTTCTCTGTCCTTTGCTATTTCTTCCAAAGTCATTCGGTGTCTTCCGTCAGTTTTTCCATTGAGATTCAGCCCTGCCATGTGCAGATCCTCTTCCAATCCGTTCATCCATCGTCTTTTAGGTCTTCCTTTAGATCTTCTCCCCTCTGGTTTGTAGTTGAAAATGTATGATGTATGACTTATCCCTTGCAAAAGCCACATGCCACCAACAGCTTCCCACCCATGATTTACATGTAATCTATTACATCTAAACAACTGATATTATTAACCTATTGTTCTTGTAAGTATTATTGTTGTGGCGTAACAGTTGTATCTGATAGCTTTTTGAGCTGCTGTACTTAATGTTGATCTGGGACTTAGTAAATTCTGTTTTGATGGTATTGTGAATTTGTGAACTTGTAAATGTGTAATTTTATGCTGGGTGCTATTTAGTTGGAATGACAGGATTCTCATAATGTGCTTTTACAGTATGATCTGAATAGCACTTTCAACATAGCATTTTAGTCAAGCATTATTACACAAAAATGCTGTATACAATTTTATATATTATGGCTGATTCAATCTGAGCTTTATATGGATGGATTTTATATATTTTGAGCATTAGAACCGGTGCCATAAAAACACATATGATTATTATGTTGGTATAAATATAGAAGATTTGATGTGATAGCAGAGATTGGCTGAATGCTCGCCAGCGGAGAAATTTCACCATAGAGTCTGTCGCCTATAAGCAGTGAATTGTGACTGTTTTACAAATCTGAGCTTCTGCTATTTTTTCCTAACGTGTGTTCATATTTGCAGGATTTGAAAATAAATAGTATCTGTCTAGAAAAATTTAGAAGAAAACTTGTGACTGCCGAATTTTCAGTTATTTGGCCATCTTTTTATTTGCAAGCAACTGCTAGACTTTAAAGCCCCTTTAAGGGCTGCCCCAAGTTAACTCGTCCATTTTACGTTACAGTATGTTACAAATAAATGGCGGTTAAAGGGTTAAGGACCTGTAAAGGTGCCTCTAGACTCTAGTTGCTGCTCATATACAATTTATTTTACGTTGTAATTTAGGCCAATACTAGTCTAAAGTAAAAGTAGCCTGTTGCAAAATAATATGATATTATTTCAGGTGCATTATACTTTTTTAATGTGTTATGAGTACTTTTTGTTGAACTGGGTTGTTTTGTCATTTTGAAATTGCATAATGGCTTATAGATATTCTGCATAACAAGTGTAACAGTGATAAATATTTACAGAGTATCAACTATATCTGCTTCTTGTGCATTCATTCTACCATATTTACCCAATAAACAATTATATTATTGAACCTGAATTTACTACATGTATTATTGTTCTGTTTTTATAAACTGGTGTCTACTCACACAATGATGTGTTCACCTTTTATGATTACTGGTACAGTACCATTAATAACAGCCACAGAAATTAGATTTTTGACCATTTTTCGAGTCAGACGCAAATTTACTACGATGCTCTCGACTGGTATCAGTTATTTCTAAATACAATATGAAGTATGTTATTATACAGGTAAATTAGTTCAGTGTTAGGTGTATTACGATTTGTAGCAAAATGTGAAAATATGCCAGATAAAAATTGCTTTGGTGTTGGAATTTTCTTTTCATTCCACTTTAATTAATTATTCCTATGAAATACTGGAGTTCAGTGTCTTCCAAGTTACGTGTAACATTTATTTCTCTTGTTTTGTAATAGAAAGGTATATTTCAAAGATGCTCTTTTTATTACTATCTTTCGTATGGTACTCAACAACAAGTGGATACAGACAGATTAATCTTATACGTATACATCAGACGAAATCATGTTTACAAAACAAGAAAGGAAGGATTAATCTGAACAGTCTCTACTGCACTTTGACACCAGAGTTACTATAGTTATTGATAGTATGTATATATATATATATATATATATATATATATATATATATAAAATATTATATATATATATATATCCTTATATATATCTGTTACCTTTGCCTTCGTTCTGATTGGTTGATATATATAAAACTGATTGATAAACAACAAATTTGACCAGTGCCACAGTACATATATAAGGATTTTTATCTTTGAGCGACAAAGGCCACAGTTGACCTAAGGAAATAGTTCAGAGCTTGGCTAGGTAAGTTGTTGTCAACCTTAGATAGTATTATTAGTATTATTGAGATATGATTATCTTTAAAATTGAATACTGCAAGTTGGATATAAGTTGGTACACATAGTAATATTGGTAGAAGTCAAATAAGATAACTGCAGAAGAAATGAAACTTATATGCATTTAGTTAGTAAAATATAAGGAAAATTTGTTAAAAGGAATTATACATTTATTGAAATTTTGTTTATTTAGTTATCTGAAGGGAAGAAGCTAAGTTTGAAGTGTTAAAATGTATTTTTTAATGTGTATCTTAATGGTAGCCAAGTACTCTCACTAATTAATACATTGCATCAATATTATCCCTAGTGTTGTCATAATTTCACACCAGTGGCTGCCGACGAAAATCTTTTTGTGTCTCCATACATTTTTTGGAGGTCAAGACCCCCAATGGCTGGCTGCAAACCCAAAATTTCTAAGTGCTATAGAATGTAAAGGTGTAAGGTGATGACCTTTTTTGCCTGTCAGCATCTGCAAAGGATAAATACAAGAAGGAAAAATGAGGATGAACTTTTTTTGCTTGTCAATATTTTTCTAAGTTGGTTATGATCAAAATCAAAACCCCCTTTCAGAAATCCTGGCTACGCCACTGACTACTGCCCTTATGTTCATAAGTGAGAAACTTTCACCAACTTTATTAAATAAAGTCCTGTTTGGTTTACAAAATCAAACATATTTATGATATAAATATTTTCACAAAAAATCTAAATTACTTATGAAAAGCAGCAATAGAACTATTATACAGCATTAAAAAGACCTGATCACGACTTGCAAATTGTAACAGTAAATATCATATTATAATTACACACGAGAAAACAAATACCATGAAATGCACATTAAGCTATTGCTTAACTGTATTTTGTGATCCAAAATGAGTGCATTTTCTTATAACAAATGCATTTATTAATTTAATTGGTCATGTTGTTGAAAAGCACGATAATCTCTGACAAAAACTGAACAATATTTCTATCCTAAAGCCTTGGAGAGAGCATGCTGACTAGCCCAAAGCAAAGATCGGAGAAATTCAATAGCTTTTGTCAATTCCCAAGAAAGGAGACAAAATAACATTTGAGAAGTATAGAAATACAGTATAATGGCAAGATAATACCAAGTAATACAAAAAAACGAGGTACAAACAGAAACCACGACAAGACACCGGAGATGAAAATGTGGATTGTGGATGTTGAAAGGATGCAATGGATGGGGATGACAATGGAACAGCATTCAAGGTGACAAATAGAATGGAGAAAGGTCTGCCCTCATAGCAAGGGCTCATCCATATAGTATGTTAAAAAAGGCATATTTTCAACCCCCCCGATTGCACACACCATATAATTATAAGCAAAATCTCCAAAATCCTCCAAATCTCCCCTCAGTGCATACGTAACCATATGGATGGACCCCAAGGAATGCCGAAAACAAAGGGAAGCAGAGGCAAGAGAACAGCAAAAATAGCTGCATGCAATTTTAAAATAGTCTTTGGTAAGCCAATGTATGAACCAGAACAACCATGCCTGCTATGATGTACTACGACAAGCAAATTACCTAGCATTATCCATCTGTTGCATCACCTTCAGCTTCTGAAATACCAGTAACAAAGATGATGACAAACCAGTGGTAGAAAACAAGACAGTGGTACAATGTAATATTACAGATGAAGCAAACAATAAAATGGATTCACAAAGTCACAAACGACATGAAATCATTATTATGCTACGTACAATCTGGAAAACGCCGATAAAAAATATGAAAATTGAACATTGAACATCATCATATATAAAGAAGAAATCATCTTCCCAATAGATAACACAGTGATCCTCAGACGGACACTTTAAGGGGGTAGCAGAGACGCAATGATGATGACAAACAAAGCAGTAAGATAATTTATAGAAAGTTTGATAATTGATTGATAATTATCTGTCCAAATATCAAATGCATAAGAAACTGACTCGGCTTAGATAAACATTTCTTAATGGTCCAGCCAATTGGCCAACAACGCTTTATTCCGGATCACAGTATAATTTCAGAGAGAAGAGGCAAGAAATACTAATGTTACATACAGTACTTGCACCATATACATAATGTCAGACCGTACCAGAATAATATACCAGACATTTGAAAGCTCCATTGCACTGGTGCTAATTAGACAAAAACCCCATATGAACATGTGATGCATTGTGCCATCTCACACAATTTTATACCAGTTCCAAGAGGCATCAACAATACAGATCTTTAATATACTGACTGCAAAACAATATCCACAATATATAAACCAGTAACCGAGTATATCTGAGAATGCACTGTTTAATAATTCAAAACACAAATGACTTAGACAGAGCTAGACAGACTGTTCAAAACAATAAATACAATAGGCTATCAAAATACATTATTAGTATTCATTAGAAAACCAGAAGCAAATGCAAAAATGCTATCAAATGATAGAATTTAGTTAAGAAAATAGAAGTAATTCATTCAAAAGGCTTTTTATACACTGGCACAACTTTTCAACAGCAATTGACAAACACAATCAATTAATATTCAGTTAGCATCAGGCATAGGTCCGAGGCAAAGGTTAGCTGAGGAAATTATAGCTATCAATGCTTAGCTGTCTTGGACAAACTTGGGCTTCTTGTACAGTTTTAATGCTCGTATCCAAAAATAAATAAATAAAATATATATTTCTGTTCCTGAACTCCACTAAAACTAAACCAACGTTCATAACAAATTCAGGAAGCTTAAGTTACTATTATGCATCGTCTGACTGCTCAGCAGAAATGAAAATAGAAAGAACAGTAAAAAGAAAATCAGCCTAAATTCATTTAAACTCAAAGCTTGCAGCCTGAGGCACAACAGTAATAAGCAGCATATAAAATCATCAAAATGTCACAGAATTTTTAGACATCATGCAGTTTAATAATGAGAGTGAGATTCAAATAGACCAAGGACTTCTAAAAGGGATATCTAGATGTCCTTGAAATAGACAGCAACCATCCAGTTGGCCAAAGACTCAGTTTGACTCATAATAACATGCAATATCAAAGGTTGACATCTGTGACAATTTATGACCTTTGGCTAAAACACTTGAACACAGTTTGATCTTCCAAACTAAAGAAATTAAATCCTAAACAGATACATTACATCCTATCTAAGAATGACTCACGGCAAGACAAAGAATATCGACAGCAATTCAGGATATCAGTATATCATCGTTAACCACTTCTCAAATGACAAAGATAATAAGGAACTCTCACAATTTAAAAAACTCACAGATATGACCAGTGAAATGTAAAATAAGATAAAACGACACAACGAAAAAATCCAAGTAAAACTTCTGCAGTAAGTATTGCTTAAAAGCAGAAAATTAAATAATTTAGTCACTGACTCCGTATCATTCGCGATCCATTTATTCTAATTTCAAGCAGTTGATTGATTAACCATCATTGCCTTTTTGACGGCTCTTTCAATCTTCATCCTCTGACCGACCTGTGTAACCCCCAACGAAATCAGTTCGCTCCTGCCAAGCAGAGCGAGGCAAGACCCATCGATCTGGTTCTGTCTGAAATTCAGTGCATGTTCACCCATATGAATGCTCTCCAGCCATAGAGAAACCTCGTCGACAGACCAATTTTCCAACGGATGACTAACGCCGAAAGACGAATCATTCGGACGCTGATAACTGCCAGAAGCTCGTTTCTTTGTCTCAGACAGCAAAGAGTCGAGAACTGATGGTGGTGGGTCTTCGAAGCCTGGTGGAGGCGGTGGGACGAACGTTGAAATGTCAAACTTATCGAAACAAACGGGAGTCTGGGAATCCATCCGACCAATGACTGCATGTGAATTTGTCTTGTCAGAGTTGTCGCCCGAGGTGAAGGATGGCGGAGGAAGAATGACAAAAGAAGAAAGATCGGTAAAAATATTAGCTTCATCGCTAGCAACAGCTTCTCTCTTCAGCGGTTCCAGTGAAATGCCATCGGTGATACCCGAATTAGAAATACTCGACCTAGATTTTAAGTCATGTGACGTTCTTTCGTTCGGTATTTTGTCCTTTTTATTTTCGTAAACGGATGTTTGATGCACGGGAAGAAAGCTATCGACCCCTCCGGCGATGGTTTGATGTCGACTCCTTAACCGACGTCTCTCGATAAGCGAATTTTTTAGTTCTTCCTGCAAAGACAATTCTTTATGAGAATTTACTTCTCTGTTGAATTTTTCTAATCTTGCTGCATCATTTGCAGTAGTAGGTACAATTTTATTTAAAACTGGTTTTGAATGGCTTCCGTGGTCGTTTGAATTCATGCTCGTAACTGAGTCGGGTGTTTTGCCAGGCACTCCGCCGGCTAAATCGCCAGAATTTCGATTAAGAAATTCAAGGCGTGCAGCCTCGGCAAGAGTCAGAAAGTCGGATAGATTCGACGCATCGCCGCCGCTTTGCCTCCATCTATCGCAGGAGACTCTCTCTTGAATGTCTTCCTCGTCGAATGCTGCATTTCTGCAGCAATTTTGTTGAACAACTTCTGGCCAACAGCAGACGGATCCTCCTTCAACTGCGATCTTCTCCGCGGAACGGTCGGTCTTGTGTTGCCGCTCTGTGCTTCCACCACGCCAGCATGTTGAGCCGATTTAGGAGGCACTTGAGGAGGGGGAGGAGGAGGCAGTGGAGGTGATACTTTGAATTCTGCCACCATGGCGCTTCTCTTCCGGTTGCCGCCGTTTGTTTCAACGCAGCCAGACCGTTCGGTCGCCGAAGAGGCCGGGGCGATTTCTGATAAATTTCTCGCTTCGCTTGTGATTCTGGCACAACTCTATGGTGGTCAGATAAACGGTGCTTTATCGCTTTCAGATTTACGTCCGAAGAACCCGAACAGATCTCGACGGTTGCTTTCGTATCAATGGTCTTGACAACCGGAGAAAATGGAGGAGGAGGAGGAGGAGGTGCCGGGCGTTTTGTTGACGCCGCGACAGAAGGGCGCGACCGAATGCTGTCCGCCACCATCCTGTTGCACTGATTTTCCGTCGTCGTATTGTCAACGAACTCCGGCCGAGCGCAAGAGCGACTGTCAGACAGCACGGCGTCATTCTCTCGAGCGAGCGAGAGCCGAGATGTTCCAAGTCCGCTAAATTGTTGATTCCTCGCTCCGTGCTCGTCTCCTGGTTCGTCAAAGACGGACATGCAGTCGGAGGCCGACGTTAGACAGTGGACACTCTTTGCTTTCCACATTCCACCCCGATCCATGGCATTGTGTTCCGCCCTTGGCACAAGCTCGAAGATGGATGGTGCAAGTCGCTTACCGTGGACAGATTTGATTGAAGCAATCTGGCAGCTGGAATCAACCGGAATGCCTGTGAATGCCAGGCTCTCGTTACATGATTCTCCGCAGAGACTGCCACAGTCAGAGCTATCGCAATCCTTTAGAAAGCGATCCAAGTTTCCTGGCAAAAAACAATTCAGAAATAAAGTATGAGGCAAAACAAGGCCGGATGGATGATAATTCATTTAAATGATTCAAATGCAGTTTCTCTCAACACCAGTGGAGACTAGGATTCAAATTCAGAGTGACCATATCAACTGATGCCAAGTGTATTACAAAAATGGCACTAAACAAGTTCACAAATAATAAATAACTTGAAATTCCAATAATATTTTCATGAAGTCATACATTCAGTGGCTTATAAAAACAATACTGCTCTGCAGCAAATAAATTGTCTCATTATCTTGTGCATACACTATATATATATATATATATATATATATATATATATATATATATATATATATATTTATATATTATATATATATATATAAATATATGCAATAATATATACTCAAGAATATATATAATGCAAAAAATTTAAGTAGATTCCATCTTCTATAGAATAAATGCAATAATGTTCGAAAAATCACTCAAGAATCTTGGCACAATGCCAAAAAAAGAAGAGAAACGATGACGTCAGCTCTAATGAAGCAGATGACTTCGATGATGCTAACAGGAGCCATCCTTTATGAAGACCAAAACATGTTTTGGTCTATTTAGAAGAAGTCTGATTACCGTAATTATTTAAAATTCCAAAGTGAAGGAAAACAAACATGTAAAAGAGTTTGACTAAACCAGTGAACACAGATTCCACTTACTCTGAGGACTCACTCTTGTCAGAGTAGAAAACGACATGCTCGGTTGCTTTTGAGCAAGGACTGTCAGAGTCAGGATGTAGTCAGATTCTTTGATCAGCTTGACAGTATAATCATGAGATGCAGCTCTAACATCAAAGCCATTCACCTGCCACAGGAGAAACAGTTCTTATGATTTAAACAGTGGCAAAATTGTGACACTAGCAGTAGTAGTAGTAGCAGCAGAAGCAACAACAACAGCTATGGTAGTATTAATACAAAGATACTGTATAGATACATAGATACTAAATAGATACATAGGTACTATCAATCAATCAATCAATCAATCAACTTCTATAGTGCCACTATCATAATGCCCAGGGCATCAGCCGATGGCGAACCAAATCCAAACTGAATTAGAGCCAGGACAAGTCAGAAGATCAGTCTGAAACAGCAATATGTAAACATAGATATGTAGATACTATATACTATTATACATACATAGTTACTATACAGATACTGTAGCTCTTTTAATTGCACTAAAAGTAACATTTATTACATTTATATCAAATGTCAACAAAACAGCTAGAAAGGCTGTAGAAAAAAGCTACCCACACACAAGTGCTCATGACTTGAAAACACTTTGACGCTCATAAACTACTAACGATAAACTTATTAACAAAAGACAATGCCTGATTCTGGAGCTAAAGCAACAAAAACTCTGTGGCAGCGAGTAAGCACCGACAGAGTTTTTAGAAAGCTTAGAGCAGTACGAAGCGAGCATTCCTATTGAATGAAATTTAATAATACCACATAGTTTTATGTTTTTTGAAAAGAGCAAAAGTCCATGCACTCATGTTCACACAACCACAGCAACATCCACATTCACATGAACTCAACTGAGCATAACCTGCATGACATTTATCCTCAAAGCAATCACATTGAACCCAACAAAATTAAAACTTAGTAAATTAAAGCACAACAACCACAACAACAACAAGTGAGACCTCAAATCACAGAATAAAATCAACAACAACAAGTGAGACCCTAAATCACAGAATAAAACCAACAACAACAACAAGTGAGACCTTAAATCACAGAATAAAACATAAACTTATTACTGTATTGAGATTATACCGATAGCAGGAAATCGCCGGGCTTGATACCAGCACCGTCTGCAGGGCTGTTGGGTTCCACCCGCTCAAAGTACTGGAGCGCGGGAAGCTTAGGTGTCGGAACAAAATCAAGATGAACAACACCCGATTCTGGAGCTAAAGCAACAAAACAAACAGCCAGCACTTTAACTGATATTAAATGCTGCTACTAACTTCAAGAGCATTCTAAAAGAATAGCATAAGGTCAAATTATTGTTTTATTGTCCCCAAAGCACAGCACTGATTAGCTACAGTTGTTCTTCACCTAGGTCTTAATGATATATATGAAAAAGAATGCTATATAAATTTTAAATTTCAAGCCATATGATATATATCTGTCAAAAATAACAATAAAAGTCCCAAAAGTTAGTAAGCAAAAAAACTTTGAATAAAACCAATCTGTTTGTCATTATTTTTCCTCCTGTGGAAACTGGATCTTCCCCTTTTGCCTTAAACTTTTCTTCTTGATAAAACCCTTACATTATGTTACAGCAAATGTCAGAAAAAATATTAGAAGACACTACCACATTATACCGGTATTTACTTATTTGCCCAAGCAGCATTGCTTTTCAAATGTAGGGATCATTCTCTTACAGCTAAAAATGCTTCTGGAATCAGCATCCAAGCAGGCTCAATATTCTTCACAAAATAACAAACTGTGAGAAAAGGAAGACAATAAAAAACTGCTCGACATAAAGTGTGAACATTTGATCCCCCTCTGTGTGTGTGTGCGCACGCGCGCGTGCACACGCGCTAACCAAAGCATTTTACAACGCATGAACTTATTAAAATTCATAATTAATAGTCATTTAAATTCTATTTAAAGAAATGCAAAATACTCAGCAGTGATTTTGATTATTCACCTTTAGCGCCTCGTAAGATGAATCCGAATCCAGTTTCTCCCTCCTCTAAGACAACAGTTCTTTCAATCAGGCCTTCATTCCTAATATCAACATTGAAAACTTTATGAATCTTATACAAACTGCTATATTATAGGAACACTGTTCATTTAAAGGCATAAGATACAGTAGAACTTTGCTAAAACATACTTAGCTGGTCCTCAAAATTTAGTAAGTTTTATCCTAGGTATGTTATATCCAATACCGTCCAATACAGTAGGACATCACATGGAACTGTACATTGCGGTACTTTATAACTGGGTACACTCTTATAACCTAGTCCGTTATAACAAGTTCTACTGTAGCGTGTAACCAGTTCCACTAGATGTTAACCAGACTTGGAGTCGAGGCCACAACTGTCGAGGCCAAGGCGAGGCCAAGGCCGGGAGGTCCGAGGCCAAGGCCAAGGCCAAGGCCAGGAGGTCCGAGGCCAAGGCCAGCAGGTCCGAGGCCAAGGCCAAGGCCAGCAGGTCCGAGGCCAAGACCAAGGCCAAGGCCAGCAGGTCCGAGGCCAAGGCCAAGGCCAGCAGATATTTGGCATTTTTGGCCAAATTTTTAGGTACATTTTGCCAAATTTTTGGCAAATTTTTTGCACATTTTACATTTATTTATTTATTTATTTGTTACATTATTTCTTCAATTCTTTGGAGCCACACCCCTGCCCCCAAATTGGCCCCAAATGACGCCCCCGTTAAACACGAAGTCATGAAATAATGCAGAAGTGTTAAACTCTACAGTTTAATCCACAGTTGGTTGCGTAGTTGGCAACTTGGAGGTTTAAGTTGAGAGGGCCCACGACTATGAGAGTGTCCAAGGCCTACGAAGACCTTAAAACGGCCCTGCAGCCACCTCAGTGGAAGGGATGTACATGGACAGTGGGTAAAATCCCCCTTTTCCCTGCAATACCTGATCAGGGCCAACACTTCGATTTGGGCAGATTAAACGTCAAAATATTGAAATTTTGGGGCCAAACAAGTGCTGGGTCCCCTACCGAATTATTGGGTGCCCTGGCTCCTTATGGATTGGCGTCCATGGCAGTAAGGTCCAGTACCTACTACCAACCATGTTTTAAAAATAAAATTAAAATACCTTTTGATGTTTTGTAGCTGTTTGCCAGTCTCGTGTTTTATATCCAGATGTTTCTTGAACCCACTTGAAGTTACAGCCTTGAGTTTCACTTATTATTTTGCGACAATGCTTGCATTTTTGGACCACTTTCTTTCATTTATTATTTTGAAATCGGTGAAAGCAAACTTCAAAATGCTAGGCTCATTTTGGCCATATTCTTTGCTTGAGTATTTTTCATACAAACTTTAATAGCAATAGGTAGGCCTACAGCAGAGATTGCTGTCAGAAGGCACCGTTTCTTTTCCAAGAACCTACAACCTCCTTAGCCTAAGCAGATACAGCCTGCAGGTGTTCTGTTATACTTTAGAGACAATAAACCCCGGCCCCCTTTTAACGCCGCTGTCTAGAACTGCTCTAAAATAGACGCCATATATCCATTTAGGTTCAAGCCTTTTAATACTTTTATTAGCAAGAAACCCAATTATCTGGTCCAAAAAATCCCTGAGGACCTTCAAACAATGTCAGCCTTGTCAATGCAAGCAACATAATTACAAGCTACTAGAGCTAGCAGGAATTCTCAGGGTCTACCGTTTAGATTGAACAGAGGACGTTTTGTTCAGATTATTAATTCACTTCAACATTTTGAAGATTTTCTTGTTTAATTCCATGGTGTTTTGTACACAAGGCCGAGGACTTGTATGCCAATAAGGCCTGACTTGTACCGAGGAGGCTAGGCCAAGGCCAGCAGGTCCGAGGCCAAGGCCAAAGGAATCCCGAGGCCAAGGCCAAGGCCAAGGCCAGCGTTATTTGGCCTCAGGCGCCTCGAGGCCAGGCCACGGCCTCGAGGACTCCAAGTCTGATGTTAACAAGCTCCGTCATCTACATTCTTACAGGTTATTTAAACTGATTTAGTAAATGCACCCTTTAAGAAGCTACATTGCTCTGTGAGTCGTTTTCAAGAAATGTGGCCTTGGACCTTTGAGAAGGCCTTCTGTTTTTCTAATCATGGGCTTAATCAGCTATTTTAACTCCCTGAAAGCAAAAGATCCTTAGGTTTTAACTTCAGGAAGATCACAAAAATTTAGCCCCTCTTCATGAAAAGTAATGGTACATTATACAGCAGAAATGTATTGCATAACTCAACACTCACAGTTTTGTTTTTTGCAAGGACGATGACAACTCTCTCAGAGCTAAATCAACTTCTCCAGCTGGAAAATAGAAAAACCACGTTATTATTTTAAAATAGAAAAACCACATTATTATTTTATCAGCCTCATAATAATTCAAAATAATCTCTCAATAAATTTAATCTAGAATGAAGTGTAGCATAACCATGGGGACAAAATATCAGCGGACAAAATGTCACGGTTTAGGGTTAGGGTTAGAGTTAGGATAACATTTTGTCCGCTGACATTTTGTCCTAGCACCCATGAGTCTGTCATGAAGCAAGGCCCAAGATTTGGTCAACGATCATATACAGATGGAGAACATTCTGTGCTGCTTGATGTGCTTCCCGCATGAGGATGGACTAAGTACTAAGTAAGCGTAGCCACGCCACTTGATGCGCAAAGACATACAAGGCAAAGAACTAGTCACCATGTCTACAGCAGAGGCAAAAAAATATAAAAGCATTAACATTTGCTCTGTACCAATACAGTTCTGTACAGTCAAAACACAAAAGTAAATGAAGATCACCTCAAGATAAATCTTACAACAGAAATCCCACTATCACTAAATTAGACTCCAAAACAATAACTGACATGAACTGTCGAGGCTGAAAAAATTTCACCAAACATTCACCTTTGATGAAAAATACAAAATCACTGCAACAAAGAAAATTTTTCATAAAGAATAGCACTCACTCTGGCCCGACCCTGAGCTCGATATGCTAAGCGATCGCGGAGAACTCGACCCAAACAGTCCATCGACCGTAAATTCTGTCACAAGGGCAAGTTCAGTTCTTCTCCGATCTATTCTCCGATCACTTCTCTTGGACAGCACGCCATCGTCAGAAACAAGCCGCTGGTTTCTATCCGACGGGAAATTCTCAAACAAGTGATGCAACTGCGGGTTGCTACGGCAACGCTTGAGCGTGCTGAGTGTTGACGCAGGAATGCACGACCGACGTTTCACGCTGAACGTTGGGAGGTCTTGATAAGGCACTTGAGAATGGAAGGATAGATTACTTGTAAGTCAATTTCCAGTCAGAGGCAACAATTTATAACTTGAATAAATAAATAAAATATATATATATACATATATATCACAAACAACAGATAATGATCGCTTTGCTTGGGTCAACAGCTTCTCTTGGTCCCCACAAGTCCACATACGATTGCAAGCAATTCTTGGTTGATTATAAAGCTGTCATAGCAATATATCATCTATCTAGGACTGATTACACAAGCAGTCCTTTTCACTGTCTTCCATTCTAACTGATCTCTGGAATGACCTGGCAAATGAATTTGGAGTAAAATTGACAAAATAGCAAATCACAGTGAGAAATATTGACTTCGACGCGCTACACAGATGGTAATCAGCAATACTTTATTTGGAAACAATATTTCTTTTGGTACTCAATATTAGGTACACCATTTTAGGAAATTCTATGTGGCAATCATAATAGAAGATGACGTGGTCACGTTTGATCCATGGATATATAAAAATAAATTATGTATCAAAATCAAATGGAAAGAAAGCAGCAAAAGATGCATTTACAGTTTACAAATGTAACATTTTAAAGTTTTGAATGTCATGATGTAAGAAAACTATAAACAAGTTTTAAGATTTTCTAATACATCGTTCCGGTTTGTACAATCACAAAAAGCACAAGTAATAATCTGTGATAGCCAAAGTAACATACCAACATCATCTGGAGAAAATTGTTTTATTATATTAGCCAGAAGTGTGTTTCCGGATATAATTGCCAACTCAAAAGCATTCTGATTGGCATAATTCTGGATATCTTTATTGGCACCCCGAAAAAGTAGAACTCGGACGCATTCCTCCTGAAAACATACGATTGCAACGCATAAGTTTCTATCACTGTGGGTTCACACATAAAAGAATACACATAGTCATTCCTGTAATTATGTTACATCGTACCATTAGAGACAGGTTTTCCTCAGGTATGCATATTTACACAATAAGAGATGAGAACAAACAAGTGCGGTGCATTGAATATACAGTGTGCAGTGGTTTTCTTGTGTATCAAAAGCTCATAGACAAAGAAATAACATGGTATTGCACCTATCATAGTTGAATTAATGTTGCATAAGGAAGTCTATGACTATAAACTTTTCATTTAAATGACAATAATTCCAATTCAAAATAAACCGAATAAAAAATAACGAGACAGGCATTTGCAGAATTTTACAATAAATAACAAAAGCTTATTTGCCCGAACTGCTAACGGTTGATTTAAAAACAAACAATTTTAATCACAGGTATGTCACACAAATGAAATGTCAACAATTTCAACTGCACTAACAAAACCACAGCCCTTGCATTTGCCATTAAATGCAAAAATTAAAAGAAACACTCCAATCAATAATTATAATCATCACATACTGTAGAGTATTGTATTGTAACCTTTTGGTTGATGGCACACACGTGCAGAGGAGTATTTCCACTAGAATTCTGACTGTTCATGTCGGCGCCATAATAGATCAACTGCTCCAAATGACGTACATTTCCTGATTTGATGCCTTGCAAATCAAAATTTAAAAAATAAAACAGTCAAGAAAAAGAATCAGAAAAATGCTGATGGTACACTGGTTCTAACACAGAACAGATCCTAGTGAACCACTTAAATCCAGTATTTATCAAAAATATTATTATTGATGGTGGTAGAGGTGGTAATAGTAGTAACAACAGCAGCATCAGCAGCAGCAGTAGTAGTAGTAGTCATAGTCGTAGTAGTAGTCATAGTCGTAGTACCATAGTAGTAGACTCATAGTCGTAGTAGAAGCTGTAGCAGTAGTAGTAATAGTAGTATTGGTAGTAGTAGTAATAATAATAGTAGTAGTAGTAGTACACTGTAGTAGTAGTAGTAGTAGTAGTAGTAGTAGTAGTAGTAGTAGTAGTAGTAGTAGTAGTAGTAGTAGTAGTAGTAGTAGTAGTAGTAGTAGCAGCAGCAGCAGCAGCAGCAGCTGGATTTGAATCTATAACATATATTCAATACCTCCATCCCTTCAGTCACTGTACATTTCACTCCTGAAATCACTGAGAACTGAACTGGCAGCAGACAGCAGAGACATTTATGATCGACCAAAATGCTTTGTCATATTAAAATTAGATAAGAAGGACAAAGCTATGGTCTCACGCTATCTGGACACCTTACTTGTCACTAATGAAACATTCTTCTATAATTAACACACCACAGACGACCTCCAGGCAACACTTGACTGTTGCTGGCAAAACCTGAACAGAGGAAAACAACAAATAGGAAAGAGAAAACAATGGGATGAACCTGGTGCAACTCAGTCGATCCATACTCGTCGACAATTCCTAGCAAAGCGTGATCGTACAGAAGAATTTCAACGCAGCGCGAGTTCGCATTCTGACAAACTGCGTGGTAAAGTGGAGTGAGTCCATTGCAATCCCTGTAGTTAGCTGATGCACCAAGATCCAGCAAAACCTACACACATGCATACACACACACAAATTCTGCATTCCCTACAAACTTTATTCCGATGATCCAAGACAAATTCCGATATTATAGAAATTAAATCCACAAACCACGGAAACCAAATAGGTCAGTTGCAGGGTTTACCGGTAATCTAGGGCGTTTTCGGGAGGAAAACTGCCCTTCCCCGCAAACATTTCAAATTCCCCCAGAAATTTTGGCATACTACATCAACTTAACAGCAGCCCTCTAGCTGACTCCCCTCAGCCTTGTCAGTTCCCCCAAGTCTAGATTAAACACTGGTCAGTTGTAGAATATAACTATTTCACAGAGATCACAATATTTAACAGCACTCACATTTAACAGCAGTCAATGCTATTCGCCATTATACCTCACTTAATAAACAAGAAAGAACATAGAGATATAATTCGCTGACCCTAATGGCTTCGTCATTGCCTCTCTGGGCTGCAGTGTGAAGCGGAGTGAGACTTCTCCTGTTACGGAAATCAAGGTGCGCTCCACCGCTGACAAGAGCCATTACCGTCTCCACGGGATCCGGTGTCATTGTTGCCAAGGTCAGAGGAGTTTCTGGACAATTTATTGCAAAAATTTCAATTCCAAACAAAGCTATTTCAATCGTTATCCGTTGACATTTTTCAATCTATAAACATGAAAATTTTTACACACACACACACACATGATGAACTCAAGCTATCTGTCAGTAATAGGATAATAATAATTTAATGATTATGTCATAATTCTTTATTTACTACAAACCACAGACTATATTCTCAATTCTAAAACAGGGAAATTCTAAAAAATGTGAAATTCAGAGTACAACCTCCTGTATCAGTGTCACTGAAATTTGGGGTCAAGCCCTCCATTGGTGAACTTTGTCACTCGGTTCACATCATTCTTCTTAACAGCTTCCATCATCTGCTTCAAATTTGCCTGAATAAACAAAAGAGCACGAAAAAATACAAATCGCCTAAAATGCAAATCTTTCTTCGTGCATCAATTCAGGATCATCCTATAAAATGTACTCAAGCAAACACTGAAAAATGGTTTATATTCAGTATTAATAGAGATCACAGATGAAATAATTCCTTGATAAACCTTCTCTTCTGAATAGTTTTAATCTGGAGGATTTAGTCAGGGTGCGATTTGTGACCTGGAGCAGTGGGGGGAATATGACGAGCTTGGGGGGATGCAGTTGTTGGAAAATGTAGCAGTGGGGGATGTAGTGGTGGGGTATGTAGCAGTAGGGGGGATGCAGTTGGGCAGTGGGAGAGAAGATTCCCCCCCTTCCCCCTACAAATCGCGCCCTGGATTTAGTCCTTTTATTTCATGCTTGAGACAATGCTAAGTGTCATCATCACCTTGGATAATCAATCACAGTAGCCATAAGGCATAAACATGGGTGAAAAAGTGGGGGCCAAATCCCTATACCTTCCCCCTTTCCTATGGCAACTCTCTCAAAAAGTGGGAGGCTCAAGTTTAGAGACCTAATAGAAGTTTATGCCTATGAGAGTCAGTATGAAAATGACCTCTTCAAATACTAACAATGCAATCAAAGGAATTATAAAATCAATTTTTTTAAAACATGCCTTTGTGTGAATCTGTTTTAGTTTTCGCGGATTTGTCTGGACCTGCCTGTAAACCCGACGTTTGTACTTGAACTAAACAACGAGCAAAAATGAACAAATGAAAATCCCAATCCAAGAACCACAGTAAGTAAGTAAGTAAAATCTTGTAAATTTACATAGCACTTTGGAAAGTAGTACAGTCATAGCTGCTTATTCCTATGCGCTTAATCTTTCTTGAGATAGCTATAGGCAAGGTGGTTTGTCGGCCGGGCAATGGTCGGTGTATCCATGAGGCAGTGGGTCAGGTTGTTATTGCTATGGAGGAAACAGTCAGTCAGTAAGTAAAGAGACAATTTAACTTCTAGCTACATCGTGACTAAAAAGACAATTTGAAAATCTCTCGCACAGGATGCAGCTTTATCCAACCTCGAGATATCCGATTGGCCCTGGAAGAGGATACTCCTTGAGAGGGCGCTCTTCTTCGAGGAACTTCCCTGACTTTCCTTGTACAGGAGGGCAGAATAGCCCGTAGTTGAAACCATCTTTCAGTGTCTACAGAACATTATACACATCTACGTAACATGGAGATAATATCCTGGATTGCCCTTATGGCTGTCATATTACCAGCTCTTGGAAAATGTCTTCATAAATGATTTTACTTCGTAAGTCAGTTTTAAACTAAATGAACATTTGTTCCAGAAATGGCAATCGTGTCCTTTAAGGTATTAGAAACATTGCTAAAGCTAAAATTAAGTCTGCAGTACTCCAACCTTAGCAATCGATGACAAAATCTGCCGTTTTGCAGTCCAAACTGTGTCATCCTGATGAAACTGAAGGCATTTCTAAACATTATGTAATCAATGTCAGTTCCATTATGGCCAACATTGTGATGAAAAATGTGCTCTTGATGAGGATAATGCTTATCAAAAAATATGATAAAGTCAATTGAGTCAATGCTAATTAATACAGTCTAACAAATGTAACTTTATTTTATTCACAGTGCAGTATTAATCTGAACAGGTTCATAACAAGAATTAGGCAATAGACCAAAATTAACAGTAATTTTTAATATTGTCTATTTGAACCTAATGTCAGGTTCATATACAGACAGTCCCTTCACTTTCTTCTTTACTATTTTCTTGTAAGTCTACTTCAAGCTCTACATAAATGCACTCTTCTCTGATCATTCAGTCCCTTGTCCTAGGATCACTTTCACTCTTTATACCTGTCTTTCCTTCATCCACTCTTCTCTTCCTTATTTCACTCCCCAGAAATCTGATTTCAATGCCTTGTCTAAAATTATTGCATGCAGCACTGCATCAATTCCAAAATAGTGATATACAGAGTCAGAAAATCCAGGCCATTAATTAACCAAATGACCATATATATATATATATATATATATATATATATATATATATATGTCAAACAGCGACCTATGCCACAAACAAGATTTATAGCAAAGAGGGAAGTGTTAGATTACATGTCCAATTTTGTCCATGCATACCAAGCGTATTAATTCAAACATGAACCAACCTGCACATTCAATTCTGGAACTGCTATCCTAAGGTAGATGGCAGCGTCAGCTGAATTGGTTGATTCAACTCCTGAGTCAACTTCTTGCTCAAATGAAGGGCCTAGGTTATCCATATCCATCTATCTATAGCTGAAGCAACCTCTGGCAGCACTTGATGCAATAATGTCTAAAATTAATAAAAGTCAACTACCAGTACTTAAATCAAACACAAGTGTACTAATAAATCAATAAGGAGGACATATTTCATGGTAAACTAACTCTGTGTGTGTGTGTGTGAGAGAGAGAGAGAGAGAGAGAGAGAGAGAGAGAGAGAACAAACACTAACCAGCCAAGTAAAAAAGAGCACAGTGTCTCTTCAGAAAAATGTAAATATTTTTATACCGGTAATATTCTTCTAGGACAATATTATTAGAATGCACACAACAACATTAGAGAATTAAAACTACCCGTAATTCAGAAAGCCAAACAACATTAGCACACACAATGTTGCAAACAATGTTCAGTTTTTGAAAGAACTGTAGTTCAACTCTTTCACTTACAAGAGTACGACAATGGGTAAACATTTTGGCCCAGAACTAGTCCTACCTACCCACCCACCCATCTTATGAAAAATCAAATGTCAAATTTGGCAATCACTCCAGATAAACATGATAAAAAGTAGCACTGATACTGCAACTGATAATTCAGATCAGATCTTCACCCACAGAGCATTACACACAAGTTTCACAATCATTCTGAAATCTGCTTTTATTTATTTATTCATTTATTACTATTATTATTACTACTACTACTAGTACTACTACTACCACTAACAACACCACCACCACTACTACCTACCACTACCACTACCACTACCACCACCACTACCACTACTACTACTACTACCGGTACTACTACTAGGCCTACTACTACTACTACTACCACCACCACCACCACTATTATTATTATTATTATTATTATTATTATTATTATTATTATTGCAGGCTTTGATGCACAGATTACTAGCAGAAGAGTAGCCTATTACATAGCTATAACCCTAAATGTCACCAGCAAGTAGAGAGTGACATGGGGACAGCTTTTTATCCCCATCCCCACCCCACGCCCAAACATGTCTCCCCGTCCCCACCCGTCCCTGAATTGCTTCTCCCCATCCCCACCCAACCCCACAGCATTTGTCCCCATTTCCTCCCCCCCGCACCCTACTTTTTCGTCCCCTCATTTTTCCCGCAGTAAGCCATTAGTTAACAAAAGCACTTATCGTTATATGTTACTATGTTTTTGCCTCAAAATGATAGCGTCATGTTTTCCACTGTTAGATGGTAATATAGTAATTTTATAATTAAAGTTTTAAGTCAGCGAACCAAAACAGATTAACAACAGCATCAGCACTTCATTGTGCAACCTTCTCGTAGTGTGGCCACACATCACTCAGTTATACGTTTGAAAGGACATTTACGCACTTTTAATCAATTTATCGTTGCGCGCATTTTTCCATTTATAACTTCAAGTAATGAAAAACAACAAGCTAAGTGCCCAAAACAATAGAAGTTAAAAGGGACATAAGAAACGTACTAGGCAGTACTTCCGGCACATTGCTAAGTCAGTCGGTTGCTCGAGCGCAGTGTATTAGTTGCGCCCATACGCACTTAACGAATAACCTACTGGGCTACTAAATACTCTCCATGCAGAAAAACAAGAACGCCTGCACAACGTCATCAATATTATTATTATCAACAACTTGATAATACCGATACCGTTACCGCGGTATTACCATAGTAAATGTCCCCATTCCCGCGGTATTACCATGCGACAAGAACCCGTTACCGCGGTAATACCGCACTTTTTTGGCAAATTGTCCCCACTACCGCGGTAATTACCGCGGATTTCCCACGGTAACCGTTACCGTGTCACTCTCTACCAGCAAGCATATTTAGACAAAGACATTTTTAGGATCCTTATGAACAGGTCATTGTATTCTGTACCACTTAATAAGTACAGAACAATTTATCTTTAAATAAGCAGTGGCACACAATGAAAAAAATTATCATTTAAATCAGAATTTTTAATTTGAAGGCGGCTGTCAAAGCATATATTTTAAAATTAATCAATATAAATTGACTCACGACAGAAGACTGTCCAGAATAAGTTATAGCAAAAGACCTCATGACCTATTTGGCAAAAAGCAAGACAACATTCTGCAGAAATGCCATGAGAAAATGGAAATAGATAACTTGCCCGGAGGTACAAAATATAAATATATGCAGGAAAGGATTCTTATGACATTCAAAACAGGAGAAAACTGAATACCATTAGACAAAAGAAAGCCTCGTGAAACAGTGAAACAACATGAATGAATACCGGTAATACCTCAACGAAAACGAAATAACTATTGCATTTGAAAGCATTGACCATCAAAAAATGCAGTTGGAAGTTAAAACACTTTCTGATTAATAAAACTGATATCTCTATGCATCATGAAACAGCACTATAGAAGTTTATGATTAGAATAGATCTAAATGTTAAATTTACATCTGCCTTTTAAGTCTTACTGGATCATGGGCTCATTGATTGGGTGAAATCAATATACAATACACATTTTTAAGTATATATTTCTAAATATATTTTTTAATATATTTTTTTAATCAATATTAATTCTGTTCTTTGTTTACATCCACTGGTCTTATAAAGTCTCTCTGTAGCCAAGATACTGCATGATACTGACAATCCCTACCCCTCCAATTCTCTTTTGTTCTCCTTCACCTCACTGAAAGACACCTCCAGGGCACAGGGACACAGATGGCAACCATTTCCACCCCTCAGGCCACCCCACCTCCCCACAATCCCATTAAGTGCACAAAGCATTGTACCTGAGGAGGGAAACCAGAGTAGCATACAGAGGGATGAAAATATGAGAAAGACTGGCAAAGAAAGATACAGAGAAGCAGACAAATATCCTTAACACAAAAAGCACTGTGGCAACAGCTGAATGGTCCTGTAGTGACAGATAGATAGATAGATAGATAGATAGATAGATAGACAGATAAACAGACAGACAGACAGACAGATAGATAGATAGATAGATAGATAGACAGACAGACAGACAGACAGGTCAAGCGAGTTTAAAATTCCAGTTAATTTTTGTGATAATTTTGGTGATAATTTATTCATTGTATGCTGCTGCTTATTTAAAGACAAAGGAACACTGGTTCATTGCCATGTGGGCCATATCACCACTATGCCAATGACACATATATACTCATTGAGGTGGCCCACTATATTTGGTGTCCTCCTAATCACTGGCCCTCTCCTGCCCACCTCACACTTAAATAATCTCTTGATTTTATGAATAACAAACTGCCTTTGCCATTCTATTTAAGGCTAAATGGCAACCCAAATTTCTGTGATGTCTTTTATTTTGATAACTTACATTACCTTGCCATATATATATATATATATATATATATATATATATATATATATATATATATATATATATATATATACATACATACATACATACATACATAGTAAGTTAAGTGAAATTACATTTTATCATTACATTTTAGCGAGAGGTCGGTCATGGATCGCAGAACAGAATGGGGCAAAGAGTTATCTAACAGAACTGGGCTATTAAATGCTATGAGTAGTCATAGTGTTTTTCACAAATGCCTTCTAAACAAGCTGAAATCATAATAATAATAATAATAATAATAATAATAATAATAATAATTAATTATTATTATTATTATTGTCATCATCATCATCATTATTATTCATTAGTAGCTAAATGGAAAAGTTTTGTGTCTAGCTATTGCCGCTAATGAGCTGGCAGAAAGCAACTATGATGATGACGATGATGATGAGTAGTAGTATTAGTATTATTATCATTAAGCATGCCAATAATGTAAAAGTTTGCCATTAAAATGCAACTACTCACCATAAATAAACAATTTCTTATATAAAGGTAAAACATCAAACATTAAATCGCCTTCAAAATTTCTGAGTTTTTGAAGCAAATGAGGGGAAAATAAGCATGATCTCTGCCTCAAGACACGGAATTATTTCTTCGTAAGAGAATAAACTGCGATAAGAAATAGAAACGCTGGAGTTTCTTCCTCTGCTCTGATTCATAACCGCGTCGATCCTTCATTCCGCAAAACCACGCATAAGCTGCGAATTTAACAGAAACAAATCAATGGGTTCCGCCCCCCCCCCGGGAAACGACTGAAGAATATTTCTAGGAATCTGTATCTTATCTTGTCCAGCCATCCTTTCCCTCGCCTGTATAAATTCTACACAGTTGGCGCCAATCAAGTGAACGCTTCAACGATATGATATCTTTAGAGAAATCCGATATAAAGATCCACGCGTGCAGACAAAAAATATCAGAGATTCCGAATTAATGAATGGGTGTCTCTGTTTCAGAGACTGCTCATCTCATCATCATCATCATCAGCAGCAGCAGCAGCAGCAGCGTTCAAACGATCGACTTTCTTCAAGGCTTCCAATTAATTATTATAGTCTCTGCTAAATCTGGATCGCGGAATTTAACGGCAAAGCGCGCAACGTCAAAATCGCTTAAAACGCAAAAAACTGACAAATATCCGTGAACGTCAAACGAGCTCAGTAATTTCTTACGAAACACTCGGTTTCTACATCCGATTTATTTCCACGTTCCCTACGACGGGTCACGTGACACCGCGCGGCGCACCTGTCCAGTGTCCAGCGAACTCTCGCGACAAATGACGCGAGAACGCTCTGCTTCTGCACGCAAAATTCGAAGCAAGTAAGTAAGTAAACGAAATTTCTATAGCGCTGTACGCAAGCTTGGAGCATTGCGCCGGCTTATTCACGAGCGCTCAATCTGGGTAGATCCATTTTCCGTAATCCGTAGTCCGTGGCGGTCTGTCGATAATAGTTCTAACTTCTACGGTCTCCATCCCCGAAAATTTAGTATTGATTTTTTTGCGCAAATCATACGACTGGTTCCAGTAGGAATAGGAAACTTTCAGTGGCGGTCCCACGTGGGGGATGAGTGGGGATGCATCCCCCACCGGACTTTCGGACTTCTTGACTTTTTTGCTTGTCCAGCCTATTTTTGGGTAAAGGCCTAGTAAACCTAAGGGGGAAAGGTGCGGATGATTTTTTTTCGCTTGTCAGCCTATATTTCAATAAAAGTGTAGTAAAAATTTTGGGAGAAAATCATTTTTCAGCCTTTTCGGCAAAGTTTATTGATTGTTTCCTTATCTTTTCATCCTCCCACCAGCTTCCTATGAATTCATTTCATCCCACCTCTGGGCTGTCCATTAATTACGTCAACAAAATTAGGGGAAGGGTTTGAAAAAGTATGACAGTTGTGGACAGGGGAGGGGTCAAGAGAAGTTGACGTCAACAATTTCATTTTTTACAAATTATAAAAAATAGAAAATTTCATGGAATGGCTCATTTATTACAATGGAAAATGCCTGACAAGCAAAAAACAAGGACATCACCATCACATTATGACACTTGATGAGCAAAAGAAAGGGAAAAATGGTCATCGCCGCAAACCTTCTAAACTTTTAGAGAGACCCGTCACTGATCTTAGTTGGGGGGGGGGGGTCAGAAGTTTTTGACATAATTATAGGGGTCAATGAAAGTTGACAGTTGTTGACAAGGGGATGAGGGGTCAAAAATCGCCCAAAAATTGTTGACATAATTAATGGACAGCCCCACCAAGAAATCCTGGAACCGCCACTGGGGTGACTGCCCCTCGTGGCTGCGCTGATGAAATGTATGCCAACTTTCATTGCTACCAACCATCTTCCTTTTTATTTCGTGGAGAATTGAACTCTCAATTAGCGATAAAATTCAATAACTCCAAAATTTGCTGTTGGAATATCGAACCTTCGGAATATCGATCTATAGCCAAATGTCAGCTTTTAGAAAATTTACAGACATATGCCCAAAGGTGTTACGAAACAAGGAGAGGCATGACTGAAAGGTAGAAGGCTGGAAGGGATAGAGAGTTAGAGACAGCTAGGGTTATTTCTAGGATTATCAATTTGGGGGTGTCGGTAAATTCTGGGGGTCCCCTGCCAAAAAAGTCTGACAAGCAAAAAAGTCATCCCATAGCTGAAATTGGGGAGGGGTGTCAGTCTCAAATTGGGGGGAGTGTTGGAGGGTGATAGAGATGGCATTAAGTGGAAAATATAAATGCTTTTCTGATCACTTGCCTATACCAGCATATAAGTTTAGGAGCGTGGTCGAGTGAGTAGTAGTAAGATTACTGCCATGCAACTAGCGAGTTGCAGGGGTTCGAATCTGACCAATGCCACTGTGTAGCAAACCTTAAGCAAGTTGGTTAACCCTTGACCCTTAACAACCCTGCACCTATGATTCTTCACTAAGTCAATGGCATCTTGTGCGTTAACCAGGGCGTGATTTGTAGGGGGAAGGGGGATTTCCCCCCACTGCCCAACTGCATTCCCCTACTGCTACATCCCACCAGTGCTACACTTCCCCAACAACTACATCTCCCAAGCTCGACATATCCCCGCACTGCTCCAGGTCACAAATCGCACCCTGGTGTTAACAACCATGTAGTAGTAGCAGTAGTAGTAATAGTAGTAATAATAATAATAACAACAATAATAATAACAATAAATAATAACAATAATAATAATAACAATATTAATAACAATAATAATAATTTAAGTTCTAAGAGTTAATTGACCATTCAGCAGCATGAATATCTTGATCCATTGCTAGTAGTAAACTTGAATACGATTTTAATATGGACGAATCTTTCCAAAATACAGTATAAAGCAAATTTATGCATTCTATAAAAGCACTGGAGCTAAAATTGAAGCATTCCTGTTGCAAACTTTAAGGCCCTGATTAAACACAGCATAACTGTTTCATTTGAGTTAAGACACCACTTTGACGAGTTACAACTCCCGAGCAGGTGAGAATTTCAATCCAGAAAATACTAACTTTCAAAATTACAAAGATAACAAGAAATTGTTCACTATAACGCTGCTGTTATTAACTAGACAGAGCAGGACACAACTACGGATAAAAAGTCAGTAAAGAAAACACTAACAAGTTTAAGTGCACTAAATCAAATATATTGATATTTGGACTATCATAATCTGAATTATTAATTTTTGTTGTTTGTGCATGCAATAGTTTGCTTTTCAGACAAATTCTATGCATAGAAGATATCTAAGGTGAATTATATTTACATGTGAAAATGTAAGGAATGTCTAATAATTTTTAAAAATCATTTATGATATGTTATATAAATGAGATATTGATCAAATCACTTAAATAATGAATTCAATGAGGAACATTGGATGAAAAAACAGGCCTACACTAAAAGCATAAGGCAATAAGTGTGATATCCAAAGCAACTCAACAAATGGCATAAATGATACTGAATAAATACTTGGAAATGACTGCGGTGAGAATAGACTAGTATAAACATCTTAAGTGACGACATTACAACTTCAGCTTATTATGATCTTTACGACACCGGAAATAGTAAAGCAACGAGGAGATCAATGTCTTTCAAACTCGTTTTCCAAACCTGCAAATCTGCCGGCCAAATAACTTTATTTATATTCAAACAAGCCTAAAATCATTAACCCCTTAACCGGGCAACTATTTGTAACTCAATGTAAAATGGACGAGCGTGGCTCGGGGCGCCCAGTTAAGGGGTTAAAACATCTTTACAAAAATAACTTAACGAAAAATATTAGCAGAAGGTCTTCAATATTTGATCAAAATGTCAATTTAAGTGGAAGCAGTCCAGCCGCCGAATTTTAATTAACATAATTCTAGTTAAATCAACATTTGCATCATCTATCAGGCCGTTTCAAAGCAGTCAATATATTATATACCAGTAACCAAAAATCAGGTAGAAAAATAAGAACGAAAGTGTCTAAATGCTCAAGCAGTCTCAGTTATTTTACAGACATCTGGAAAAATTTACACATTTTAAAATTTCTGTAAACATAGGTAAGAGATCATAGTTACTGCATTCAATCGAGTAATGACAGTCAGTTGATCAAAGAGTACAGCATACTTGTTACCCTCTTTCAGTAACATCAGTGATAGTCAATAGTTAATATGTCGCAGATATTTATAAATAACCCTTAATAAAATGCTAATTAGACGAGATATTATACAGAAGGCACCGTAACAAAACGAAGACAACGTGAAACTTTTATATCGAGCAGACAAGTGCATAACGAGACGCTTAACACCAGTAGTCTCAATTCGTTCGAGATGATAGGAATCTCTTTTCTCAATCCACTGTCTCAAAACTTCGGGTTAGAAAAAAAAAGTGAAGATCCGAATCTCAAAGTATCGACTCGGCACGATTTCATTTGAATTCGACTAGCGGCACAGAAGCGTGACGAGATTCCACTCACAAATTCAGGACACTTGGACCAGTTCCCGACTACCGTGCAACGAGCTGCTGCCGACAGAAGAGAGGCTGCCGCTCGACGCGCGTACGTCCAGCGCAGCGTGCCAGGAACGGTCGACGCACGCTTCGGACGACGACGACGTCTTCGCGACTTCCGTCAAAGACGGACGCACGTCGCCGAGCACGACGCCGCTGGAAGTCAACGCAGAAGCAGTGACACCAGGAAGGTCGCTGATGCTTCTTGACCTGCAGACGCTCTCAACCTGTCTGATCAGGTCCGGTGAGCAGTGAAGTTTCTTGCATGCCTCCGTAACACACGTCAACACCTCGAAAGAAGCCGCGGAAGACTTGCAAATTCCAGGGTCGGATAGGATCAGGCCCGTGATCTCTGAAGGAATGTCTTCTTGCCTCGGAAGAAGTCCTATATCAAACTGGAGACCGGAGACGGAGATGCTGTTCGGTCGAACGGGAGGTGATGTGCGTTTTTTCTCCAAACAATTGTCCGCTTCAGCCTTACACCACGTTCTCGAACAACGTTCCGCTGTAATTACAGGATCTCCCAAAATCGAGTCTAATACATTCACACTTCTTTCCCGATCCATATTTGCTTCATTCAAATGAAAAGTAGCAGGGCATAGATTTGAAACTGCACCTTCGGAGCACGTTTCGTTCGCAAAAGTAAGGCACGATCCTGAATCGCGGTTTAAGGCGGCATCAGATTCGCCGCTCGCGATTTTCGACCTCTCGAGGACCTTTTTCAACTCCTTACCGTCGACGATCGAACTCTGAAGTGCACTTTTGCGCTCTGCAGAAAACCTTGACTTGTCAAAACTCAGTTTAGCAAGTGCAGACGTGGGCGACTGGGCACGAGAGGCCAGACAGACCTTCGAGACAAACGATGTTCTAGAATTTGCAGCAGTTTTGGATTTGAGTTTCTTCATCGACGAAGCACGGTGAAACGCCTCGCCAAATTTTCCGACAAGCGGTTGCACTGCATCTGCAGAAGTGCTGAGCATTGATTCAAACTCCATTAACTGACCGAGGAAGTTGAAATTTGGAGATATACTGCATCGTCGTCTTTTAACGTACCTATAAAGCAAGAAATCGGCATCTAACATTATTATTATTATTATTATTATTATTATTATTATTATTATTATTATTATTATTTCTAGACAGTTTCTCGAGCGCAGTAAACAAGGCTAAGGCCTACAACAAAATCGCCTTGACATACTTTTTTTTACACAACATTAGCAAACGGTCTTCATAAATGCAATCTGTAAACAAGGAATGCACCTATTATTACATCACAGTAGTCCTGCCCTACTGTGAATCAACAGATATAATTCTGCTTCAGTTTAAGATATGAGATAAAGTTCGTTTTCACTTCTAACAGTGCGGCATTACTTCAGTGTCAAACAAGTGGGGGAGGAGAATTTTCTAAATTGTTTCATTAAGCTAAATAAGTTAGTTAAATAAGTTAGACAAATAAGTTAATGAGAGCATATAACTTCCCATTTGCTATGCATAGAGTGGACCAGTGGGCAGGGCCATATTAAGGGGGGCTGAGGGGGCTGAAGCCCCAGGCCCACCATGAAAAATAGGCCCACCGAGTTTCTTTTTTTTTTTTTTTTGCTTGTCAACACGATTTGGATGGGAGATAACCTTTTCTTCCCTTGTCAGAGATTTTCAGTATAGGCAAAGACCTTTTTTTTCTCAGCCCCAGGCCCACTCGGACCTTAATCCGGCCCTGCCAGTGGGTGAGTCAGTAAGCAATAACCAGGAAGTCACCCTCCCCCCACAAATAATATCACCTTGACTTCCAACAGAATCCATTTCACTATGAGCAACACTGGAGTTGAGCAAAATATCCATTATTGAAGGGGCACGGCAGTTTCTCCCAATTCTGGCCACTAACTAGGTTCTAATTTCAATTTGAACATGGAAAATTTACACAATTTTTTTTATATCTGCATCTTCACAACCTGTACGCATCGTCTTGAGAAAGCCCGAGATGACTCATGACGTAGGCGATGATGAGAGTGGGCGATCGAGAGATTCCAGCCAAGCAGTGAACGAGTGCACGGCCGTTCACCTTACGGCAACCATCTGAAGCAACAGGGCATACCGGTATAATCATTACTCTACAAATGCCACATCTGCAAACGCTTTCTACGAAAACTCTAGCGCCACTAAATGTACCGGGTAGCTATATGATTCACTCGCTCATTAATTCAAAGACTGGTAAAATTTTCTTCAAAATTGATCAGTTATTCCACGAAATACGATCGCAGGAAACAAATCTGAAAAAAAAGTATCTCGAATTTCGTGAATGCCACGACCTGACTTTACGTTAAGTTATGCAAGCGAAGGATTTCAAAAGATCTATAGCAAAAATCATGCACTCGAATTTGCAAACTTTATCAATTAAAACTTTTAACTCTATTGTCCGCTTCCCAAACAAAAGACTACGAATATTTCAAAGACGTTTTTGTCCACAGTTTTACTTAGGGCCAAGTAAACTAGAAATAACGCGACAAAAAAGGTATAGGTAATTACTAAGAAGCACCAACCTAGAAATTGTTTAACATCTTCAAAATACGGTAGCAGTCGCTCATTATGGTTGTCATTTACTGGAATACGAAGGAAGTTTTCGTCTGTTATGAAAGGCGATTTGGGGCAACTTGTGCTGGCGTTCAGAACATGAGTTATTCCATAATTCTATTTAAAAAAACACAAAAGAGAAAGCTGTAAGTAAAACTTTGATAACAGATTTCTGTTCAAAATATTAAAAATTAAATATAATAAACTGATAATAAACTAATACTTCACACAAACGAATATGCCCAAATAGCCAAATTGTCAACATTCGTTTAAAGTTATAAAATATGCAAATGATATCAAACTTTAATAATAATAATAATAATAATAATAATAATAATAATAATAATAATGAACTTTTAATAATAATAATAATAATAATAATAATAATAATAATAATAATAATAATAATAATAATAATAATAATAGAAAAAGAAATAAGAAGCTTTCCTTTCTGAACTTTTACATAATATGGGCCTTTCCTTGATAAGTTTTACTTAGAAATCGAGAACTATTTGGTTATTGTAATATTGTGCCAAAATAATAATAATAATAATAATAATAATAATAATAATAATAATAATAATGTTTCAGAAGGATCTGCTTTGTGTGAGAACTACTGTGATTCACTTATGTAAACAACTCTGTAGAAATAAGCTAGTAAGCAATGACTCATACATAACAGTAATTCAGTTCCCATAATATAACCTAGAAAAGTCTAAACAACACCAGTGAACAGAGCAATGACCTGGCAACATCTAATACTCACAAAAGTAACTACAATGTACACAACAAAATTACAGTGCATGAATCTTGGTCTGATTCCAGGGTCAAATATCTGTAAGCATAATATATCACTGGGACTCATAATGGTAATAATTTAATTAATTTCCGAATACCAAATTTCAGAGTAACACAATCATACATCAAAAATACTGATCAAGTGTGGATGAATCATGCCTTTCTCTGTCTTTGTCTCTGTCCCTGTCTCTCACTCTGCCTCTGTCTCTGTCTGTCTGTCTCTCTCTCACACACACACACACACCAGAGAAAGGCACCGGTCAACATTATTCATCTGTCAAAATCCAGCAAACATTACTCCTTTAATTTTCTGACTAATAATGACTATTATTAAGATCAGCTCAATAGCCAGCAATCAATCCGCTAAACATGAAAACACATTAAAGATTCAACACGACTATTGTGACTGGTTTAATGTAATTCAGAATTCCTTATCTCTGAATCATCATTTTTATTATTTAAACCCTTGTTAGCACACACACACACATACATACACACACACACACACACACACACACACACACACACACACACACAGCATGGCAATAAACATCGTCTAAGCCTCTATAAGGTATTGGATAACTGAGAAACACCATAGGCCAGGCCCTCAGTAACAACATCCATAAGACCAAATCCAATTAATTTTTCATCCAATGGAATCTGTGACAAACATCTACACGGGATTCTGCACGGGGGGAGGGGGGAACTAAATCAATCATAAATACAGTAGAACTTTGTTATAACGGACTCGGTTATAACGCATACTCAGTTATAACACACCGCAATGCATACCGGTAGTCCCACGTGATGCACTAGCATGTTAGTGCTACCGTATTCGTTTGATGGTATTGGATATAACGTACTTCGGATATGACGTACTATGTTTTGCACACCCGTTAAGTACGATACACAACGAGGCTCTGCTGTAGTTCTAGGAATCCCGACATTTTTAATAAAAAGCCTCGGATTTCATTTTCCTCCTTGCTCGTTTCCAGGTAAACAAAAGCAGTTTCTGAGTCATCAATCCATTTCTGGAGCAATTTCTACTGAAGCAGTCCGCGGTAAGTATCGGTATTACCTCCACAGGTGTTCCTCACCTGTCTTCCGAAAATAGCGTCAGTGCCAACAGAACAATAAATAAACCTGACTAAAAATAGAAGCCAGAAGTTCGATTTGTCATCACCTACAGTCTATGTCGATAAATAATTGACAAAATGTCGGACAAAATTCTAGCTCAATTATATTATTCATTTGACCAAAAAATGAAATAATCACAAATCTACACCATTATTCCAGTCTGTAAAAGTTCACAGAAGTACAAATAGATTAAATATCATTATGCTCAGTGCTTATTCTAGGCCTTCTCTGGGGGATCCCCCCAAAAAAATTATGTTGGCTGGGGAGATGGAAATCCCCCCCCCCAAAGTGTGGAGACTCAGACCTTGTCCACCCCCAAACATTTCAAAATCAAGTTCAAGTTCAGAGACGTCATTTCACTGAAGGCAAACACATATCGACCTGACAAGTTACAAGTTTGCGAAAAAGTTAAATATCAATTTTTTTTGCTTGTCAGCCAATTTTCAATGGTTAGTTAAATGCTCAAAGTGACATTATGCACTCCTTTAGGGTGTGTAAAATCTAAATAACACAAACATTGGCAAAAAAATTTTTCTCTGAGGCAAATTTCCCCCCCCCCAAAAAAAATTATGTTAAATTCATTATGCTCAGTGGAGATGGAACCCCCAAAGTGTGGAGACTCACACCTTGTCCCCCCCAAACATTTCAAAATCCCCCAATGTCAAGGTGGCTAGAATAAACACTGATTATACTGACATAGTATCACACTGATAGCTGGAAGAGTGATTGAATAAGGAATGGGCCCAAAGTTCTCAAATACTTTACATTTAATCCTAACAATCACAATCATTATGGGGGAAAACTGATTACATGTTTACAAAACCAGGTCCAATCCAATATCATCACTGCTTAAAACTTTTCAGTGGATACCTTTAACCCCTTAACTGGGCAACTATTTGTAACTCAATGTAAAATGGACGAGCATTACTCGGGGCACCCAGTTAAGGGGTTAACTCACATGGACATGCTTAAAGGTCACAAGGCCAACTGCCAAAAAACTGGGTTAGTAGCAAAAGATTTGAATATACCAGATATTTAAATAAATTGATTAAACCGAGCATCACTGCAAACGAATTCAAAATTATTAGAATATAAAAAACTGCTCTCCAAGCAATGCCGTACAAATTTTCAGTCTCTGAAAAAGGAACATTTCCACCTCTCTGTCCACTCATTTGCTTTCAATGTCAACAAAAAACTGCCTCAAGGTCATCGGTACCAGTCACTAAATCAGTCAGATCATCCCTCTGTCTGTCTGTCTGTCTGTCTGTCTGTCTGTCTGTGTGTCTCTCTCTTCGTTCACAGCATGCGGCACTGTCTGTCACCCATTCTCTAAGATCTTAGACATTCCTTTAGGGTTGATAAGACATTTTCCAGGTCAAGTGACACCTGTTCAGTTTGGAATCTGATTAAATTTTACCGAAATTTCCGTTAAAAATAGACACTGCCTTACTGTCAAGAGATAAAAATCGAGTCAGTGCAATTTAAAAGGAGGAAAAGGGGGAAAGAGAAGCCCCAATATTTGATATGCCAGAGGTGGGGTTTAATCTCAACTAGCCGAGAATGATACCACCACTATGAGTAAAAAATTTTTAACCACATGACATCACCAGTAGGGTAAAATTTTGTGCAAGGGTCCAGCACCCATTGCAAAATTTTAAAGAAATTCATCTACTGATCCCCAGATCCGTAGACCAAAGCAATGGATTAGAAAATACTAAGTTCAATCAATCAAGAAACTTCTATGGTGCCACTATCCAGCGTTGGAATTGCGAAATTTGAGCTGGGGGTTGAGGACTGAAATTCAATGAAAGACAGAAACTGCATGCACCAGACATGCAATTTTTGGGAGGGTTGCAAAGTTAGCTGGGGGGGGTGTTCAACCCCTCCCCAATCCCGCCGCCCCCCCCCCCGAGCAACTCCAACACTGCCACTATCATAATGCCCAGGCATCAGCCATGGCACACCAAATCCAAATTGAAATTTGAGCCAGCCAAAGCTGGAAGGATCAGTCAGAAACGCAGAAACGGCAGGAGAGCAAGCAATCTACGGAGGATAAGCCAAGTCAAACAGGTATGTTTTAAGACTGGATCTGAAAGATGATAAATTGTTAGTTATACAAAGTCATATTGTTAATGAATTCCAGAGCTTATGGCCACACACTGAGAAACAACTAGTGTCAATGACTGTGCAAGAATGAGGAGGAACAACAAATGAAAGCCCTGCCAAATACCTGAATACCTGCTTATTCATCTACTGTACACGCAAGGTGACTGTTTCTCTTTTAATTAAATCATTTTAATTTCCATCTCCAAAGAACCAGAACAAAAATTTATATAATAGACAAGTCACAGATTGAATCAGTGTGGAGATTACAAATGTTCACTGTTTTCTGTGAGTCATTTACGGTACTACCCAGGGATATTTTTACACCCCCCAAACACCCTCCAACACCCCCCCCCCCAATTTGAGGTCATCACCCCAAAATTTCCTAATCTAAGAATGGTATTTACCCTAAATATCCCCCGAACACACCACCGCCCCCCCCCAAATTCGAGAAGTAACACCACCACCCAAACTTTATTTGTCTGATGACCTTTTATTGCCTGTCAGACTTTTTTGAGATTTGATTTGACAAGGTTTGTGGGTCTTTGTCTGTCTGACATTTTTTGTGGGATGACTTTTCTTCACACTTATTCGGCAGAGGCCCTAAATTTTCCGACACCCCCTAAATTCACAATTCTAGAAATAACCCTGGTACTTCCGGTATTACAGTAGCAACATACACTATGTTTCTGTTTCTGGAAATGCCCGGATGTTGTCTTAATCTTACTTAATCTTACTTAGTCAAGATTACTTAGTCTTACTCACTGGCGACCGAAACATAAATACCGCACTGCAATAACTACGGTGCATAAAGAAATTAATAGTGTAAATAGTGAACTGTCTCATTCATCCACTTGATTATTCCTGGAAACCCTTGCGGCAGACAGATCATCTAGATTCTAGAATTCTAGTGCCACCTAATACCAATGACTCCATTGAGAGCAGCAGGAGAAGTAGGAGGAGGAGGAGGAGGAGGAGGAGGAGGAGGAGGAGGAGGAGGAGGAGCAGGAGGGGAGACGGAGCGGGAGGAGGAAAGGGTGGTTGCCAGCGTCATCCTATTCTACTGAATTGGTTGATGTAACCTTGGATGATCATTGTAGATTGCTGAGATGACCACACCACAAAATGATACATCTGCAATATGCCTATTCACTAGTTTGGAATAATAAGAAGGCGCCCATTAAAGTAAAGGAACAAAGAAGGATTAAAATGGAGGGCATTGATGAACAATGAACAAACCGGTGACCTGCAAAGTTATAGTAACAGAAGAGCTCTTGAATAAATTAAATCAGAAGAGACTGCACCCAGTAACAGAGATGAATAAACACAAAAATGCCAGCGACACTCTACAGGTCTTTCATCGGCCACTGTTCAAAACTCATGAAATGATTTTGGGTTAAGTAGAGACAGTGAGCAGTTAGCACACTTCAATACATTAAAACTACATAGAATAGATCAAAACCACGCTGGAAACAAACAGCTTATTGCTTTTATCTGGATGATATTCAAATGAACATGATTAGGTACCCGTGGATAGATTTTGAAAACATGAAAATTAACTCCTATTAAATACTGTGACTGAGAAATTAATATATGCTGGTAATCAAAAAAACCTTTTCCTACAATGCTATCAATCAACTTTGGAAACTGCAATATCAGTACAAAATGCACTAACAACAGATGATACCTGGTCAGTATATGAATAAAAGCGTAGCTTGTCGGACCAACAGATCCTCCCTTCTACTGACCTTGGAAGAAAGACTTGGATGAAAAAAAATTCAGGGTGTTAGAAAATTCTCTCCCTCCAACCTTCATTTACTCGGGTCTATCAACTGCATCGCACCATGAAAATAAGGTTGAAACAACACTGTGCCAACGACAGTGAAGATTTACCGGTAATGCAAATGCATATAGTTAACCCACATACTGGAAGGTACAATGACAAAATATACATTAAAAATGGATTAACACATATCTGAACTGTGAACAATCACCTTTGAAGCACTAAAACCACAGGGGCACATTTGGTGACTCCGACTGCTTTGCAGCACAAGTCAAACTAGCAACTCGGAGGTTAGTATAACGGCAAACACTAACCAGGACGCGGCCAAAACAGAAAAACAATAAGTTCAGAAAAAGACGCGCAGCAGCAATCAATACGAAAAACATCGGCTGTGCAACTGGCGGTTATCCTCAAGCAGATATCCTAGATTTAGTCAGAATCCATAATTAGCGATCAATAGAACGTCAAATGGAGCAGCCAAAAATAGTCTCCCACAAAAACATATCGATTTGAGAATCATCATTTTTTACTTCAGCTGCGGCAACTCTTTTAGAATGGAAATCAAAACAATGCATGCTGCCTCAGTAAATCCAGAACTGTCATCAAGCCGACATTCAAAAATTCATAATGACAGTTTTATAACTTTTATAATATTATAATGTTATCCGGAATAGCACATCAACATTTGTTTAACTTTTCCTATCAGATGAAGCATTCAAATGATGATAAAAACTTCTTTCTTTCATTGCATTTACATTGCATTGGTTGTATTAGCACCATATTATTTATCTACTTGACTGTATTCATGCAGTCCATTGTGGACAAGATACTACATTAATCTTGTCTTTTAATAATAATAATAATAATAATAATAATAATAATAATAATAATAATAATAATAATAACAATAATAAATAACTTTAACACAGTCGCCTTCCATGAAACTTTCACATAATGATGATGAAGACGATGATGACGATGACAATGATGATAATTAATAATAATAATAATAATAATAATAACAACAACAAGGTTTAAGGTGGTTCAGTAGGGTCTGCCCTGTGTGAGAACCACTGTTATATACATGAATTCTCAGACTTTTGGACTATCGAGCTTGAGGAAAGTCATGAGACCCTCAACAGAAATAATAATAATAATAATAATAATAATAATAATAATAATAATAATAATAATAATAATAATAATAATGTGTTAGTTCTTTCTACTTGAATTCCCTTTTATTGCAAAATGCAACTGTCACCAGCAACACTTCAATTTACTAAATGCAAAATCACAACAGAGAGTTTTTCACAGATAACAATATACGTTCATTTACCGTCATGAATTCTTCTGACAGAGCATCGTTCTGCGATCCCAAAAACAGGAAAGGAAGGATCATCGTAGGAGGCCCTGCAACAGTTATTGCTGGCGACTGTGAAGCAGGCTCTGAGGTGTTGATGGATAAAGGGGAAGAAAGCTTCATGTCAGAGTCTTTCGATAAAACTGAGCAAGGAACCGATGAGTCAGAGGCAATTGGTTCACCTAAATTTAGAAATCACACATGATTTAAATAAGTGTGTTGCTTTGCCAATACAATTTATTGTTTAAGGTTTAAGGTTCTTTAGAATGGTGCAAAATTCAGAATTCTTAGACTCTCATTTGCCCGAGCCTACAAATTGGTCAAAGGCATAGTAAAAATTAATTAACGCCTTGTTGCCAACCCCCCTCAATGGAGGTTGACAATTTTGGCTTTCAGCTGTCTGGCACTCTATTCAAAGCAGAAAATATATTAGGCCAAAAGAAGGGGATTTAAAAATCAACCACTCGTTTCAGGAAAAAAAAGAAAAATTAAATTATGAAATTTCACTAGGAAACTGAGTTAAAAATACAGATTTACTTGGGGGACCCATGTCTTATACTTTAATACTAGCTATTAAACATAGAGGAAAATGCATTAATTATATGCAAAAAGGAATACATTGTACTTCATAATATCTTTTAACATCATAGACATAAAGGTCTATTAGGCTTCTAGGCTTGAACCCCTCCACTTTTTGATAGGCTACCATAGGTAAGAGGGTAATTATAGGGTTGGGCCCCACTTTTTCATCCAAGCTTACGCCAATATCTAACATGCAAGTGGTGTTATTTGCTGCCTGATGTGATACAGTGAACGCTTAATAAAATTAAATTACATAGCAAAACTGTACTGTTCTTACCGTTGATAAGTGAGAAATCAAACGGCTTAAGAGTATCAGGACGCGGTCTCTTGATGCTTCCGCTGCCCGACGAAGAAGAGCGACCGAAGTTTAAGCGGCTTCTCGTCCAACCGCCGCCAGAGAAGCTTTCCATTCGGCCTTCTTCACAGCTGTCTAAAATCCCTTCGTTATGAATAAAAGTGGATCTGTGGTGATTATGGGAAAACGGAAGACACTGTATCTGGTTGAAATAATATCTTTGACATCTTTCGGCTGAAAAAGAGTATTTCCAAACATTCTAAAGGTTACATCGCATTCCGCGCCAATGCACTGAACTTCTGCTAGTTTCTAGCATTAAACTTTGCCTGGACATTAGGGGGCATAATGCTCGATTAAAGCATTCTGGTCGAGCATTTAGGCCTAGGCCTAGTAAAAAAGGAACAGTATTTCCAGGTTTAATCCAGACATTAATTTTTTTCCTAAATTATTATTTGTAAGTTGTAACTGATGTTCATACAAGTTGAATGTAAACAAGTAATACTGTATGTAATGTATCAATACAGAATGATCTTATGGCTACTGGTTCTTGACTATTACCATCAATGCCGGGCAGTAGTTAACTACAAGTAGGTAACTACTTGTAGTTTAACTACACTTTAGTAGTTACAGAGTAGTTAGTAACTACGTGTGAAAAAGTAGTTAACTACAAATAGTTTAACTACTTTCTGCAGTAGTTATCAAGTAAAGTAGTTAACTACTGTGGTCAACTACTTTTGTTAAAACATTATTTGCCGAATAAAAGCTTTTGCCAACAATGCTGACGCCAGGCTTCTCGGTGAGCTCTTCGATGAGACTCTGTCGTAGCGGGCACATCGTCGATGTAACTCATGCCTGTCCTTGTTGCCCTTGTGCATACAAGCTTACTTACTTACCTACCAGTAATATAATATTCTATTCCTGATTTCGGTCTCATACTTACACAACTTTTAGTAGTACCAAAAATACAGGTTCGTGTTGTTTACTGAGGAGATATAATTAATAATAGTAATAGAAGTTAATTAGAATTAACAGATTAATTCTTAATAACTCATAGATATCATTAAATATGAATAGCCAATTAGTCAAAAGCTCAGGCCTGAACCCACGTAAAAAGAGTGAAACAGTGATGATAAAAACTTCAATCCGACTGACATTAAGAATTTTTCATTCATTAATTAATTACATTTGCAGAACTGCTGCAGAAGCAGCTTATATTGATTGAATTGATGTTCGTGTTGACAGTGTTTGTGTGATGTTTAAAAAATCAAGACATTGAACAATGGATATTTTTATTTGAGCGTTGCAGGGTCAAAAGTAGTTGCAAAGTAGTTAACTACTCAGGAAGTAGTTACCAATTAGTTAATAACTACTTTGTGGAAAAAGTAGTTAACTAGTAGTTACAACTATATTTTTATCAAGTAGTTCACTACAGTAGTTGAACTACTTTCACAGTAGTTGGTGCCCAGCATTGATTACCATGTCTTAAACATTTAACCCTCTCTGGTCTTGGACTGCTCTTAGAGCAGTAGAGACTAGAGAATAAGACCTTCAAAAATATCTGGTTCTGTAGGGCCTACTTAACTCAGGACAAAATCTATACAAATAATGCACAGCTCAGTTCTGTTCATTATTCGGTTCAGATGGGACAGTGGCGGCTCCAGGGTTTGGCAAGTGGGGGTTGGGGGGGGTGGGATGGCACTTCTAAGCATGGAGGCCAACCATTTGTTGATAGATCCACGACTTCTCTATAGAGCCGCCACTGGTCTGGGATATGCGTCAAACAAAATTCATTTACCTTTCTTTCATTCAAGTAACCCTATCAAGACAAACGCTCATTCCGTTAACAAAACGTACGGACTGGAGAAAACGATTCGACAATACTTTACAACAACCAAACTCAGAACTAACACAAACGGTATCGGTTACTTACTTATTCCAAACGAGCTAATAACTAGATTTAAACACGACACTATCCTAATCCTATCGACCACACGCTCGATCGTAACCTTCTATGACTCGCGGAGGCCCCCCGCCCTTTAAACCTTACGCATTCGATTAGTGGCGCCTACAAATGAATTGACTGAATTCCCGATCTCTGAGAAACGCCGGGCGTCACGTGACCGCAGACTCGGCCTGCGATTGGTGGACTTCGGTGCTCGAGCAGGCGTAAACAGAAGGCAGAGCCCCTCCCCCGCCCCGCCGGACATTAGTCATCGCACAGGAACTCGATCCGAAGTAGAAGAAGAAGAAGAAGAACCATACAGGGCAGGGAGTGATGACGTCATTGCGGTGGTGAGTGACTGACTGACTGGTTGCCATGGTACGACGATGATGCGAATGCGATTCCATTTATAAATTCGTTATCGGTGCGCGGGCGAGGCAACGAGAGAGAGAGAGAGAGAGAGAGAGAGAGACAGACAGACAGCCAGACAGACAGACAGACAGACAGACAGACGGACGGACAGACTGTGGTGCTGTTGTTTTCCAGGAGTGCTAGGCGTGACGCATCGCGCACTTTGGGTCACTCACGCCGAGGAGGGTTCTGGAAACTCGTCGAGTGCAAGAGCGGGGAATTCGTTGGTTGCGCGGCGGGTGTCAGGCACGATAGGCTAGATAGCCCGAATCTATCCCGACGATGAAACAACGATTTTCGAAGAGCGGGAGAGAGAGACAGACAGACAGAGACAGAGGCGTTGACGCAACTCAAGACAGATCAGTATAAAAGCTTATCAAAAAATTTGACTTCGTCGTTATCTCTGCTTCCTTTCTGCCAGACGGTTTATGGAGTCAAGGTCATTGGGATTATCGCCAAAATGATCGCGAATCTGAAATTGAGATAATAATAATTAATAATACAGACGTTCGTCGTTTTAGGAAAACCTACTAAACGAGAATTATATAGTGGAGAAATTAATATATCAAATCTAAAATTTGCAGATGGTGTAAGACTAGGCCCTATACTCGTGCTTAATTAATGCACGAGGATTACAAAGGCTTACAGATCATGCAAATCTAACAAGGAGAAGTTTGGACTGAGGGTTGACCCCTTAACCGTGTATTTAACTGTAACTCAATGTAAAATGGACGGATATATCCGGGATCCCCAGTTAAGGGGTTAAAGCAGCTGCTAAAACTAAAGTCGTGGTAGTCGTCAAAAAGAGAGAGGAAAAGTGTACACATTTCATTAGAAGGAAATAGAAAAGAGCTAATAAAGAATGTTACATACGTTGCATGAGAAATTACAAGTGATGGAAGAAACGAACGATATATTAACGAACAAGATATTAACGAACGATATAAACGAACGAGATATTAAAAAGAGAGCATCAAAGGGAATACAGACAATGGAAAGACTTGGCGTATTTGGAATGCAAAAAAAATAAAGATCAGCGCCAAAATTCAAATATTCAACACTATCATTGGACCACAACTATACTACTGTATATGGATCAGAAATATGGATCTTAAAACGAGCAGACGAAAACAGACTGCTAGCCGCAGAAATGAGCTGCTTGAGTATATGCAGGCTACAAAGAATAAGAAAAGGAGACATCAGAAAACAACTGCACGGGAATGCAAGAGAAAATAATAGATAGAACCAAAAAAGAAGACTTAGATGGTATGGACATGTAAATAGAATTAAATACAACAGACTCCTATATAAAGCACTCTACACACACACGAAAACAGGGGAGGGAGAGGAAGACACAGGAAAAGCGAATGGAAATACTGCATCTCAGTAATCGATGGAAATAGATTAAGATTTAAGAACAGAAAAAGATAAATGGAGAAGCTTCGTGCCTACCTATTGCCGCTAATGAGCTGGCAGAAAGCAACAATGAAGATAATGACGACGACGACGACGATGATGACGATGATGACGAAACGATATGAAAAGTTGCTCATTCTTGACTTCCTGTAGTTTTGGGCCTACGCATCCTATCCTAACTGCCTCGAATGCTAGGCCTACGTTCATTTGGTCTACGTTCATTAGGTCTACTGTTATTCACCGCAGAAGCAAATCGGCAAATTGTGATTAATTTTTAGCGAAATTCAAAATATCCATGACACAACTTGTGGTTGGGGGAATCTCCCACTAACAGACCTGGATAAAATACTGCCCCAAGAAATTGGAAAATGGGATTGATTTCAGTTGACGAAAAGATAGAAGCTGTTTCTGAATGTTTTCCCAGTACGATCCCACATTCAGGGGCGTAGCGACGGGGGGTATATCGGTATATATAACCCCGAAAATCAGTCTACCTTAAAGTTTTTTTATGTGATTTAAATGTGGTTATATGTGGTTTATATGGTTTATGTGGTTTATAGTTAAGATTTATACCCACCCAAAATATTTATACCCTCTCAAATCAAATTCCTGGCTACGCCCCTGCCCGCATTAACTGATGGTGAGAAAAGACACCAACGACGACAGTCTTATCTTCCCTCGTTTTCATTCGTCACTGCCTTTAGCGAGTGTTTGTTTGCTTTGGTGACATTGTCATCCCTAGATATTGATATCGACGGTCTGTTACCTGTAAAATGGAAATGATTGTATGAGTCATCGCTCTGTGCAGACTTTATCTATAGGCAGGCCCTACCGGTATGCAACAGAGAGAACAGATTATATGGGCCTATAGCATAAAGAGACAATCTGCTGTAGACACGTGGGCGACGCCAGACGTTTGAGAGTTGGGGGTATGGCGAGCACGTTGAGGGGGTCTGAGGCAGAGCCCCCAGAGGGCCAAGCCCCTGGTCAGGGGGTCAGAAGGCTTCGCCCTCTGAAGCTGAATAACTTTTACTTTACATTATAATTCCTTAGAATTGCTATTCCACACGTACAGGCTAGGCCTAATGAGTGCATTAAATATTGAAGAACTTTTAAACACACTAAACAGTTTTATCTTCATAAAATTCCAACAATATTAAATTTCTTGCAAAGGAAGTATCATGGAGTCACATATAATGATATGTAGATGCTAACGTTCCAGTCCGTCTGACCAGTGGCGGCTCTCAGAGCCAAAAATTTGGCATTTCAAAGTGGGGGCGTTGGTTTACCCTACTATTGCAACATCTCAACACATGCAATGTAATAATTTCAAAACGGTAATCATGCGGGACGCTGTTGTTTTTACATTGTAAAGGTCGCAACCATTTGTTTAATTTTAATTTATGTTATATAAAAATGGATGTCCGATTTGTATAGGGTCCCAGGCTGGGGCTATATATGACGGGGCTTGCTCATCCGGCAAAATTTTTAGGAAGGAACAAAACAATTCAATAGTAAAATTCTGGGCACAGCCCCCACTGCTCCCCAGTGGAGACCTGCCACTGCGTCTGATCATGAACGGCCATGGCGACTCCCAGTCCGTTGTTATATAGATATATAGAGAACTTGTTTATTTATTTATTTCAAGACAACTTCTATAGCGCCGCGCACTAGGCTAGGGCCTACGATAAGGGCGCTGCACACACAGTGTGTTATATAGATAGGCCTATATAAAGAACGCTTGATACTTAGACTAGTAGAGCCGATCCTCCACCATACCCTTACCCCCCCCTCCGCCCTCACAAAAATGTCTCTGCAATTTTGCACGAATCTCACGGGTGGCCAGCTGATGGCAAGTGGGTGTGTCCCCCCAAAAAAAAAATCCCTGTGGCCTAGCCACTGTGTAGACACTACTAGATAGTGGCGTAGCCAGGACTCCGAAATATTTGAGAGCAAAGGTCTCTACACAGCGGCGTAGCGTTGGTTACCAGCGCCCCCCGAGGGGCTAAAGAGGGATTGCGCCTCCAACTTCTACCCCAAAATGTCTTGATAAGCAAAAATGTCATCGTTTAGCATTCTCGCATTCTAATAAAAGATTCCGAAAAATTACTTGCAATGTTTTAATTCCTCTTTGTGAATGAGGCCTACGTCAGGTCTATTTACGATTTATTGTTACTTGCCTTTTTAGTTTTTTTCACTTGAAATTTTGCTCCCCCAGGAATTTTGTGTCTGGGGCGACCACCTCTGACCCAAGGCCCCCACTCTACGCCACCAAAAATCTTTTAAAATTTTGAAAATTTCGAAACTTTTTAGGGACCCCGTAGGAATTTCTCTCGACGGCCCCGGAAATGCTTTCCCAAACATTTTTTTCCCGAAAAAAAACAGCATAGCTTCAATCAGTTATCTCGGTTCCAGGCAGCTAATTGATCCGCTATGCTCTGATATAGCGCAGTGCAGTACAGGATGGTGACGTCGCGCGATAATGAAGACAAGTCCTCGCAAAACGTTATCTAAAAATTCAATGATTCCGAGGTATAACGAACGTTATGCCCAGACGTAAGGATACGAAATAAATTTGTCACCGACGTCTTGATACCCTGCCCCCACAGCCCCCAGCAGTCTGGAATATTTCACCGTTCAGTTGCGCAACCGTTTTTAGTTACTAACATCTTTTCTTTAATATTAATCTTGATTTTTCACGCACATTTGGGCCTACAGTAAGTCATTGGCCTTGGAATTGGATGAAAAAGTGGGATCGGGGGGTCCAACTCCTATATCTTCCCCCTTCCCTTTGGTATCCTCTCAAAAAGTGGGGGTGCTCGAGCCTAGCGCGGCCATTAGTCTACGCATATGACCCACATTCTATGCTATCAGCATGGATATTCTACACCCCCTGAACTCTCCTCACAAACCCCGCCAAACCCCAATCCCAATTTGAAACCCCGCCAAACCCCCCAATCCCAATTTGAGACCGACACCCCCTCCCACCCACCCCACCACAATCCGAGCCTGGGCCTGGGATGCTATTTTTTTTGCTTGTCAGACGTTTTCGGCATGGATGGAGCCCCCAAAATATACCGACACCCCCAAATTGATAATCCTAGAAATAACCCTGGTTACCAGCTTCAACAGACGATGGGGGTTTCAAACTTGGGGAGGAACTGAAAAAGGGTCTAGAATAAACACTGTATATAGGCCTAGCTAGACCTGAAGACAAAATACATGCAGGCCTACTGTACGAATACTGAAGATCTCGATCTCCATGCCTTGTTTAAATTAAGAGATGTTGTTCTAACTTGAGACGGACTGTTTAGGTTACACTTATGGATTAGACAATTTATGACAATATCTTGTTTCTTTTATATATTTTTGTTAAACTAATATATTTTTACAAGCTTAACATAAATAATTATGTATTCTAAGTTTCTCTATAACACAGGGTTTTTTAAAAGACGACTAAGCATTTACAGTGTACAGTGTAATGTCTCTGGCATTGGCATTTAAATTAGAAGACGAGATTTGGTAGAGAAATATAGAACAATCGTCAGTTAAAATTAATTATCAGTTAATTGAGTCGTGAACAATCGTGACTGTTAAAATTATGATTATCAGTTGATTGAGTCATGACTCTGACTTATTAATTTATTCTTCGTTCGCATTTTTTTTTCCGGACGCCAAAGGGAACGAACGCAAAATGGGAAACGGAAGAATAATGATGATTAATAAGTCTCATGAGTCATGAGTCATTTATATCGTTATCATGAGTCAAAAAAGCTTCCGCACGAGTTAATCACTATTCCGCACGACATAATGCATGGTTGTCACGCGCAATTAAATCACTTTGTGAGGCTGCAATGTACTCCCTTTCAGCCGCCCATATATAGGTTCTCTACTTAAAGGATGGCGCGTTAAACACTTAAGCCTGTAATGTCTATTCACTCAACTGTCAACTCGAGCGACTATACACACTTGTAGCTTACTTACAAAAATAATGCCTCTAGTGTCTCACTCGAGTCTCTATCGATTGCTTCTCGAGCAGTGACTCAACGGGCTTATTAATAGTTAATTGTATCTTGCAGTATGCTTTACGAGTCTAGGCCTGCAGGTTTGGCCAGAGATTTTTAAACAATACAAGTAATTGTCGTTGCTCTTGTCTGTATTTTAAGTCAACATATACTGTACACTGTACGTCCTTTTAGTAATATTGATTCGTGTATGTCTGAGAAGCATGACATTGTTATTTCATTCAAAGTGGACACATACTGCAGGCCTACAGTACATATAATAATAATAATAATAATAATAATAATAATAATAATAATAATAATAATAATAATAATAATAATAATGCACTTCTATAGCACCAGTTTTAATACCTAATGGAAGTGTCTATTCTAGGCCTTCTCTGGGGGAATTCCCCCTCAAGTTTGAATCCCCCCATTTTTTGACATTTTGGCAAGTAGTATGACCTCCCCAATGTCTGTTCTCCCAAAACTTTTAACCCCCCCCCCAATGTCTAGGTGGCTAGAATAGCCGCTGCCTAAGGGTATCAATCGATGGTACTTCAAATCCATCCGCAAAGAGACCCGTCATTTCAGAGAATAGTCAGATCATGCAGTCATCCATCCACACGACTGGGCGTTTATGATTTAGAAATACAAGCCTGTCAGACCGAGATTTTCCTGTCAGGACTCGGAAATCTAGGACCATAACCATTAACCAGACTAGGAAACGGCTAGGGAGATTGCAGATCAAGGTTATTTTCTGATCATGACCACATATATTATACGCTTTTAGTTTTGAAGTGGTGTCCATGTTTGTAAGCGCATCTGACGGTAACCTGGAATCTGGAAGTACGGACTGACCTTTGGATTACAACCTCGATTCACCACGGACAATGAATCACGACTACGATTGTTCACTGAAGCGACCATCGACTGGTGCAGATGTACTACTACAATGGCGCTAAAGAAGTCTACTACTACTACTACTACTACGGTAGAGCAATTATGCACCGCCACCTAGCGAACAGTGTAAAGTATAACTCGCCAGATGGCCTCACACTCGTGCCATCTGCAGTCACACAAGTGTGTGATTTTTAGTCAGTACCTTATGCGAACTACAGTAGGTTTTGCTACAAGAATTAAGGACAGCACGAGGCTTCCCGTTCCTAGATAGTAGATATAATGGACCAATGGGGAAGTTAGGAAGCAGTATCAGATGGAAACTTAACTAGAAAATGTTAAGCACGATTGCTAATAAGATACCACAGCTATCACAATATCATACATAGATAAACCTAATCTTATCATAAATGCTCTCATGGACAAACATCTCTAACCTACTTCATCTACCAGATGGTGTATTTCCAAAACCTTGGGCTATAAAACTTATTTAATTCTTGCCTATGTTTTTCTGCAATTTGAAACACCCAATATCATCAATATGATACACCGTACGTTAATGCCTTGAAAATTTTGTGATGCAGAGTCAAGTAAAAATACAAGTCAAATCTGCCTTGCTGTCCATGTACAGTACTGTATAGTGTCAAGAAGAGAGTACAGTACATGATGTACATCTTATCTTAAAGTGATATAACATTCATGGTCTGCCAAAAATGTGAAAATGTTTTATATAAAAATCTATTTCCTATATGATGGATTACCAAGTCAGGGGTCAACTAAGTTTTTCTGTCCAGGGGCTATATTGCTGAATTCTGAAGGCTCAGCAGGCCCACAAGTGCAAAAACTTAAATTTAGTAAAAATTTTAGCAATTTGTGCATGTTCCTCATTTTTGCTGCGGGCCAGATTAAAGACCTTGGTGGGCCATACTTTGGAGACCCCTGTGCTCAGTAGCGTGCAGATGGAGGGCTGGTACAGCGGTGGCCCCGGACATCGACCAGATGGGGCACAAAATTGACCCGCCAACCTTTTTCTTGTCAAACATTTTTTTAACAACTTGGTCCTGGGCACCCACCACTCCCAGCACGCCACTGCCCGTGCTAAGTGATAAATCAAAAGTTATCAGCTAACAGCATAATGCCTGCATTTTAACAGGGATATTTCTAGGATTGTGAATTGGGGAGGGGTCGACTTCAAATTGGGGGGAGGGTGTTAGGGGTGTAAAATATCCCTGATTGTAAACTATTGTCAAAAAATCACTAGCCAAGTCAGGTAAAGTCTTTTGAAACATCAGCTTTATGTCACACTTTAATAATTCAATACAGCAAGTCAAAACCATATTGTGACATGGATAAATGACAAAATAACACTTAGATCCCAATCGCAGATCCAATCTTGGGCAGCTTTGGCGACAGAGAAAATATTTGTTGAATTCAAATGCATCGACGATTTCTACGGAAATTCGACAAAATGACATCACGAACGAACACATGTACGCGTAAATGGAATTTTAAAGACAAAATATTTTGAAACACCTAGAACGATCTGATCTTTAGGTATTAGCGGTCTCGCATGCGTCGACCCAGTCGCTGTAGACGTCGATCGGTTCGGAAAGATAGTTGATGGCAGTTTGGAAATCCTCGGAACAGATTCGACAGATGATATAACCGATGTTACGCTCCCTGTCCCTGTGTATACGGACAAAACCACACAGTTGGGGTTCATCCATATAGTACATATGCGCTGAGTGGGAGGGGGGTTGGATTTAGGAGATTTTGCACATGTATGACGTGCAAAAAGGCCATTGATGACATGCTTTTCTTGTGAATGTACTAAATGGATGAGCCCTTAGTCTCACATTCAAAGGAATTTTTAAACTGTGTAACAAAAGCAGATGATATTAACAGAATCTCAAATACATGAAATATATACACATACTGTGTATATATCTCAGAGATGTAGCAAGTACACAATACTTCAAGTAGAAGTACAAGTACCTGGCCTCCAAGTACTGAAAATTTGTACTCGAGTACAACTCGAGTACAAGTACCAAGTACTACATCTCTGATATATCTAGCCCTGTAGGAGTCCTAAGGTAGACTTGGTCTTACTCGCCAGAGGTGGAGGTAATAAAATGAGGAGCAGCATTCAGCTTTGGTGTAAAGTGCAAGACTGGACATTTGGCTGGAAACCTACTCTAGGTTAATGGCGTATGCCACCTGTGCTGCTGCACTTCACGGAGACTGGCACCAGAAATTGAGTATGGGAAACCTTTATGAGCATATATAGTATTTATAAACACACACAACACACACAAGAATGCAAAAGCTAAATTTAAGAAACCTTTCTTATTTACATAAAAATCCTCTAATACAACCCAGGTATCAAAGATAATTACAGAAAACGTCATTTTTTCAATAGAAGTTTGTATAACTGGAACGGAAAGTTAGCAGGGTGATAACAACGTTGAACAGAGCAGAAGGTCACGGGTTCGAGACCCGAAGGAGCCCTAAGGTCGACTCAGCCTTACTCTCTAGAGGGTAAAATGATGACCAGTGTCAAAATGCTGCAATAAGCCAAACAGGTAGCTACACAATACACTACCCCTTATCTGTGGTATTGCATGCCTGGCTGAGAACTATAGCAACGAAAATCAGTGCTGCCCTATTAGCCTGTGAGGCTCCAGAAAGACTTTAACATTTTGACTGTCTAACCATCAACATTACTTAACCAATCAATACCACCAAAAACATTGCCAGTGCACATACATTTTTACATCACAGCTCTTTTCATGGTTACAGAACGGGCAGTTGAAAACAGCTTCTAATGGTTGAAGCATCCTTCTCTTTTGTGGCGCCTTTCCCGACTTTTTTCTTCTTCCCATGTCTGATGTTGACCTAAAATAAATTCCAACACAGTTGCTTGAATTAATTGTGTAGAAAATTATTACAAAGCTAAAAAATACAATAAAAAGAAGCTGTCTATAGATTTTTACATCATGCATTGTCAATCGATCAATTGCTTAATCATTTAATCAATTTCACTCAATTACTACATCAGTCAATTAAACAATCAATCAATTAAATAACACTATTAATATAGGAAAAATCAAAGAAAAAACACAATGTGGTGCTCCAGTGGATAGACAAAATTTAACAGCTACCACACAATTCCAAAGGACTACCGGTAAAGGAGCACTCAGGCAGTTAGCCTAAGCCCAACTACAGTACATAAAATGACAATGCTGACAAATGATTAACTCAAATTATAATTATTCGGCCAAATATACACATCACAGTTCGACAGCATTACCAAAATGGCGCTATAGACGTTACCCACGAAAAGTTACGTTTTACCGGTGCCCTATTTTCGGCGTATGGAGTTTTGTTCTAACTATATACCCGACTAAATCCCTCTACACCGACTGCCTCATAAGAGAAAACACTCGTTGAAATTAAGGCAGAATCAATCAAACCTTTTAAAAATTAAACCAAAAATTTACATAAAATTCTAACTTATTTCATCAGCAATTGAATTTCGCGATCTGACACGCATTAAGCCTAGAAAACAAAATGTATTATCTCTCTAGTCTCTATGGTCAAAGCATTAGCTCATTAATTGGGCGTTTGGGAAATCCATTAGGACCTAATACCATTATTCATCAGAATCATTACCAAATTTCTATACATCCGGCTTATACTCTTTCTACTACTACTACTACTACTACTACTACTACTACTACTACTACTACTACTACTACTACTACTACTACTACTACTACTACTACTACTACTACTACTACTACTACTGCTGCTGCTACTGCTGCTGCTGCTGCTGCTGCTGCTGCTGCTGCTGCTGCTGCTGCTGCTGCTGCTGCTGCTGCTGCTGCACTACTGCTGCTACTGCTGCTGCTGCTACTGCTGCTGCTGCTGCTGCTACTACTACTACTACTACTACTACTACTACTACTACTACTACTACTACTACTACTACTTTGCCGTTTTCTGTCTTGGCCATCTAACTCAGTCCAAGCCCTCCAAGGATCTTTCTGTAACACCATATCTCAAGAGAAGTGATAATTTCTTTACATATTGTAAATTTTATGTGAAAATCACAATACTCATGCAGTAAATGCATTTATCAAATTCTATCTACTGCATCTGTATAAATTGTATATGCGATATTGTTCATATTTTAAAATGTTAATGATTCTTTGTAGCAGATAGAAATATAATGCGCTATATAAATAGAAGCATTAATAGAGGAAGAGGTACAGAGAACTTTAACAAGTCTTTTTCTTTTCCATGGAGTCCAAGTGAGTTGATGTCATTTTGGTGTTTAATATTTTAAAAATATTCAATTTCTGCTGGAAATCGAATTTAATTGTAGCGATTACAATTTTGCGCTCTTTATAAAGAAAAGATTTATTGGATCTTTTAGAATGGCGACGAAGACACCGAACCAATCGGTTCAAGTTTATGGTCGGAAGGTAGACAGCCACATGCTCTCATCATCAACCTCTATAGCGCCACATCACAATGTACAGGCGCATAAGCGGCTATTAGACATTTGGTCGCCATAATTGTAATGTTGCAACAGTTTCATAAGTGCACTCTAGCAGGGTATTCTGAATGGAGATGTGTAGCATTCATGATTCTCATGGTTATGTGTTTCTGATGCCTTCACTGTATTGCAAGTAAAGAGAGTAAATGGAGCTTGTTTACATTATTTAGAGGTGATTGTTAGGTAATGACTAGCCAAAGCCTTTGACTAATTAGAATCTTGGCTTACTATTTGCACAGAATTTGAGCTTTATTATGTATTTTAAAAATATAATTTTGTATAGAAAACTGCTACAGCAGTAGCACATTGCAAAAGAGGAAAAGGTCTGGTAAAAGTAAATGGACGTCCTCTTGAGCTGTTGGAGCCTGAAATGCTTAGAACGAAGGTAAAAAAAATTGTTATTCAAATAAAAGTCCTTGGATTCTGATTAAAAATATGTTGAAGTTTCCTGTTTGTGAAATAAATGCTATCTTGGCTCGTGGCAGAGTAAAACTGCAGATTATTGTTTATGGAAAATGCATAGTTTTGACATTTCAGTTAATTTTATCAAAAATGAAGTCATGGTCATGATGTTTGATCTCACCAGCAGCATTGAACATTACATTATGAAGCCAAGCCCTGCATTTTGAAGCCTTGCTATATGTCGCGAAAATTTACAACCTCTGGAGCTGTAGATTTGCATGCAACTACGTTATTTTAACCCTTAAGTTGCTGGAAACAAGTATACTTGGTTCCAATCGCATATAGATCCAAAGTATGTGTTGGTTTATGGGTTAACTATACAATTTAATCAAATTTATCGCTGCTCTCAAATTTCCGGGCTTTTATTATGTAATTCAGCTTTTATATCAACATGGTGACGTTATACACATAGTATTCTAAGCTATTAATGACATAGTAAATTTGTATTTGTTTTTTAAAAGAAATTTACCATTAAGAATTGTTCAGAACCTGTAGCTGGAATCCTTGAAACTTTATCATCATCATCATCATGTCTGCTGTGGTGACATGGGTTAACTGTCCCTACAAAGTCTTGTTTTGTGCAGCTTGATAAACTTCTGTTATTGTCATAGAGGTCCATTCCACGATGTTTTTTATTTGGGAATTTGTGATCTTCCTCTGTGTGTCTCTGCCCTTCAATGATTCTTGGCATTGTGGTATTTTCTATTGTGGTGTCTTCCTGTCTTGTTATACGTCCAAAATATTTAAATTTTCCTTTTTTCACATTGGCAGGTAGCAGCCTCTGTCATTAGCACTTTTTTATATGCATGTCTAATATTTTTACAGGTGCTTCATTTCACTTCTCTATTCTCCTTTCTTCATCTTTCTTCAGTGTCCTTGAAGCCTAAGCATTATAGATTCAAGTGTAGACCTTTCCCTTGTCTGTTGAGCTGTTTACTATATTTTTCTTCCTTCAACTGTTATGCTGTTAATGCATTAAAAGCATTTTTATTTTATGCTGTTTATGATTTCAATTTTTGGATTAGGTGCAAGAACCGATTTTGATTCTTGGTAAAGAGAGATTCTCTGGAGTTGATATCCGCGTACGAGTTAAGGGAGGAGGCAGTGTAGCCCAGATATATGGTCAGTATCGTCCTGCTTGTTCTAATAAATGTCTTCAGATATGTGGGAAAATTGTGAACAATTAGCAGAATTTTGACTGGAGTCTTCTTTTCTTCTTCTTAGAATTATCATGTTCTAGACTGGCTTATTTCATAAGAACACATTTAATTGGAAGGCAATTTTGTGTTGGTTAAGTCTTTGGTCACTTGATAAGTAGTATTAGAAGAGCCCACAGAAATGCATTCACTTGTCGGATGTCAGTATATTGGTGCTTAGATCTGACAGCTTATTTCATGCAATGCTAGATAAAACAATTTCCTGGTCCACCCATAGTTGAAGTCTACGGTGTGATTGATGGTCTAAGACAGGAAAACAAGTATTTAAAATTGCAGCTTACCATAATTTTTTTATTATTATGCTGTAAATGTGCACTGTTTGAGCTTTTTCTGTGGATTGCTGAATAATTTTAGTGATTTATTCCATGAGTTCTTGTTGCTTTTCTTGTAACTCTTGGTTCAGTTTAATTGTGTAAATACTAGACTTGTTCTTCAGGTGTGATATTTTGAGAGGCAAAATTTTTAGTGAAGCTTTTGTGTTTTATGTCTGCATTATTTAAAATTTGTTTTTTAGCGATCAGGCAGGCTATCAGCAAAGCTCTGGTTGCATATTATCAGAAATGTAAGTCTATATTAATTTGATAATACAGGTGCATGGTCAAATTGTTAGGTCTGGATTTGAGCTTAAACAATGTGCAGATTCATTGAATACTGAAGTGCATATTTTATTTAAAGGGTGCTACATAAATTCTCCATTTAATTCTCCATTTGATTACTATTATTGTATATCCTTGCTTTTAAAATTATGTTACATTATCGACTGAAATTCATTAGTGAATTTGAAATGATTTGCTGGAAGGTGAATGCTTCTAAATGCATGAGGTTGGACTTCAAAAACCAAGATAAAATAAACATTAGCAGCCAGAAATTTGGAATAAAAATCAACAAGGACAGAACTAAGTTAATGACTAGGAAAACAGGGAAAGCTTGTAAAATCTTACCCAACAATGAAAGTCCAAGTTTACTCCGATGCCTGGAATAAGTTATTGTAGATTTCAAATAGCTTTTGTAAACTGTAACTTGAATTGTTGAAATTTTGACATTCGATTTGAAATATTTCACTTTGGGTTTATGCATTTGTTCAGATGTTGACGAAGCGTCAAAGAAGGAAATTCGCGACATCCTTACTTCTTACGACCGCTCCCTTCTTGTGGCTGACCCTCGTCGATGTGAACCGAAGAAGTTCGGCGGTCCTGGTGCGCGAGCACGTTATCAGAAATCATACCGTTAAAGAACTTCAGTTGTATTGGATTTATGTGTAACTGAAATAATGGTTACTGAACTTGAATACATTGTCATTTGATTGCAGTGAAGAAAGTTCCAATAAAGCTTAAACATATAATACAATTTGTGTCGTAATTCAAGAATACTGTAAATTTGTCCTTGTTTTCAACCACCTCTGGAGATATTTGGTAGCGGTATGCTCTAAGGGCCTATTCATATACAGTAGTGCATACATGTACACACTAATGGGTTGGATTTTGGAGATATTTCCTAGGTGTGCTATGTGCAGGGGGGGGATAAAATATGACTGCGTAGTGTGTACATACTATATGGATGAACCCTAAATGTAAAATTCTTCTGAAGCAAGAGGGACAGTAGGCTATGCTTCTGGAGTACTGTACTGAACATGTAATTTGAATTACTTTCTGTTGCAATTTTTGTTTACATGACTGGAGGGGGATCATTGCATAATTACACTATGTATTGCTGGAGGGTGATGGGTGGGGTCCTTGAGGTTTGAAAACTTTCAGTAGTTGATTGGCTTTGTCGAATGTCAATGTCGACTTTCTGGCAAGATTATACATTTACTTTGGAGATTATTCTGGTTCTGTGGCACTTAATTGCATGCTGTGTCAAACAACAGACAAATCCTACTACTACTGAATCGCTCAGAGCTCAGTTGTTATTCTGCAATAATTTTTTTATTCACAATTTCACGGGCTCTACAGTAGCCCCTTGCGTTATATAAGGATATAGAATGAATGATTTATAATTGGAAAAGTGCATTGTTGGGCATATATATATATATATATATATATATATATATATATATATATATATATATATATATATATATGATCCATGCAGTTCTTATTTGATAGATTAGAGGATCTGCCTGATCCATTGGGATGTGGTCAGAACGAGCTACGATTTAAGGAATATTCGAGCTGCATGCCCCTAGGGCTGTGCAATTCTTATTTACTTCTTATACTGTAATGTGAGCTGAAGTGCAACTGGATTTAGACTTTACGAAAGAAACGTCGTTCGGATGATAGATGAGAGCGCCAGCGAGACAGATTCGGTCGGATGCTTGTTTTAGGGAATACATTGATCCACACTTGGCTGTAAAAAGTCGCAAAATGTCGAAGAGTTGCTTCACGAATTTTAGTTTTTAGTTACCGTGACCAGTGTTTGATTTGCAGGAGTTTTGGATGTCTAATCCCATCGACTCTGGTAGAGACGGCCCTCTAATGAAGGTTTTATAATGATATATTTTAGCTGTCTGAAACCAATCTCAAAGTGTGGCGTGGCGATCCTGTAAACCGCGCGTCCGGTTTTGTTTTTGTTTTCAAAATAACCCAGGGACAAACAAATAATAAAACGTAAACCTTAGATGACGGCTAGGTAAATAGCTAAGAAAGCGGTGAAAACATCGACAAGCGTCGAAAGAACATTTTAAAAATATTTTAACTGGGTGCTTTCTTATGCGCCGATTTAAAATTCACCAGAGTCATCAATGTCTCCTCAAATACTATAAGGCTATTTAGGCATATTGCGACGAAAAGCTAAAATAGTAGAATTTGATTTATTGTTAAAGACGTCCTTTAGCTAGTCAGTTAAGCTGCTGCTGCTGCTGCTGATGATGATGATGATGATAATAATAATAATAATAATAATAATAGGCCTAATAATAATAATAATAGGCCTAATAATAATAATAATAGGCCTAATGCGCTTTTAAAAGCACCATTTCTAATAGGCCTAGTCTAAAGGTATCAATCGATGGTACTTAAAATCCAGTAACAAAAGACCGGGTCGAGTCATTCCAGGAATCAGTCTGTGTCCCAGTGATGATGTTAGTAGCCTAGTGCTAGCAAGCTGCTCCAGTTAACTTGAACCAAGCCTCGCTTCTTATAGCATGTTCATTCTACAGTATAACGTGTTCATTTAGAATAGATATTAGATAACGTCGAAGATGAATACGTGGAACGATTGTATGGACTGCTTTATTTGGCGTTTTCTCCTTTTCTCGCCGTTCATTTCTCCCAGGAGAGGGGTTCACAAAGCGGCGGCTTCCAATAATTCCACCACTTTCCATATCCCCCGTTCGACTTTCCATCTCTCTACTCTCTCCCTCGTCGCACTCGATTACGCCTCCCAGCGCAAAAATCTTCGACGGACGTTTGCCCCCTCCCCACCCCATAGTCACCGCCCACAGTATGGCTAGTTGTCTACGTGTGCTGTCCGAATGCCCCACTTTATACACCGACACAGCGTATCTACGGTTGAAGGCCGAATCCTATTCCACGTATGGCCAACTACTGTACAGTAGAGACTCCAGTCACATCGCATTTGGGCTAATTTATCCAGCATATATATATATATATATATATATATATATATATATATATATATATATATATATATATATACTGGATAGTTCCGTTGCTATCAGATACGTTCCTCAAAATTCTGGGTAATATGAAGCGTTAATATCAAATTCAGGGTATTTTTAAAAGTTTTTAGCATATTTTCAGATTATTTGACTGTGCATCAGTATAGGCCTAATTCCCTTCAACTGATATAATATTTGTATCGGATATATGGCCGAATAGGGACCCCGTCCGAGGGACCCCGTCCGGGCGTCCCCTTTGCCCCACCTTGGCTGCGCTGTCTTTAGTTTAATGGACGACCTAGAGGGGTCTAGGCAGGGTTATTTCTAGGATTGTGAATTTGAGGGATGTCGGGAAAATCTGGAGGGGTGTCGGAATTTGGAAGTCTCTGCCCAAAAAGGCTGACAAGCAAGAAAAGGTCATCCGAGAGAATAAAAGTTGGGGTGTGTACTTCTCCATTTGGGGGTGTTCAGGACTAATTAGTATGCATTTTGTATGCATACCATTGTCACATTACCAAATTAGGGGAGAGGTGTCGACCTCAAATTGGGGGTGGGGTGTTGGGGTGTGAGAAATAGAAACATAGTAAGCTAATTAGGTATTCAAATAGGCTAAATAAGTTTTTTTAAATATTAAATTTAATCGAAAATTAATCGAATAAAGAAAATTTAATCGATTAAAAATATTAACGATTAATCTATTAATTAATCGTTAATATCCGCATCCCTATTATTATTATTATTATTATTATTATTATTATTATTATTATTATTATTATTATTATTATTATTATTATTACTTTTAGGAGCGCTGGGAGACGTAGACATCTGAGCAGCAATCAATGGATTCACAACCTGCTACCGTGCTACGCCTCGCAAACAATGCAACCGGAATTGCAGAAACAGAGCAAGACCAACAGCTCTTAACCTCTTAACTGGGGATCCCGGATATATCCGTCCATTTTACATTGAGTTACAGTTAAATACACGGTTAGGGGGTTAATAGACAGAATAGACAAAAACTTTAATAGGCCAAACGATTTGTCATTCAATGCATTGGCGGTTCTAGGATGGAGCTCGTGGCTGTAGCCCTCCAGATTTCAGCTTACACCCTCTCCCCAAGATAATATAATAGTTGACGACCTTTTTGGGTTCGTCAGTTATTTTCAGGAGTTGTTGTTTAACGGCAGCGTAATGACGGACGACCTAATTATTGCTCGTCAGACTTTTTCCAGTCATTCGTTGACTGGGAAGGTCGTAGAGCTGATATATAGAGCTGACTGGAAAAAAGCTGCAATACAACTAAGCATTTGGTTCTATCGACAGTCACTCTACCCATCGAGACATTTTTATCATCGGCTTTGAGCAGATCCAACAACTGGTCTCGGTCCGAAGAGGATCGTCGTGTGTACTACTATGATATATATATATATATATATATATATATATATATATGTGTGTGTGTGTGTGTGTGTGTGTGTGTGTGTGTGTGTGTGTGTGTGAGAGATGAGAAGGAGAGAGAGAGAGAGAGAGAGAGAGAGAGAGAGAGAGAGAGAGAGAAGACCTATACAGACCTATCGTTGTTCCTGGTATTTGCCGAAAAACCTGCTATTACTCTATTCCGATCATGTCGCCGGAACAAATACACAAATACAGACACAAACAGGTGGACGGACAGACAGACGGACAGACGGACCGGAGGATGGCTCCGAGTAACGAAGCGGACGGTCTGTCCGATGTAATTTGGCGAAATTGCTTTCTTCTTTCTTTTTCTCTTCTTGTTCCCAGTTCTTGATTATACCATTTCCGACGCACAAGATGATTTACGGGATTTCGATAACCAATGCAGTCAGTTTCAGCTCACAGCACAGACAAGAGCTCCTCTCGTTAACTCTGTCTGTCTGTCTGTCTGTCTGTCTGTCTGTCTGTCTGTCTGTCTGTCTGTCTGTCTGTCTGTCTGTCTGTCTGTCTGTCTGTCTGTCTGTCTGTCTGTCTGTCTGTCTGTCTGTCTGTCTGTCTGTCTGTCTGTAATACATCCTTAGGCTGTTCCGCACATTAAACAATCGTACGGTGCTAGAGCAGGCAGCGGCAAACGTGAATTCTGGGAACTTGGCCGGAGCAGCGTATTCGCCGCACTCTCTATTGCTAGAAACACCGACTCCATGGTCATAAATCAGACAAGATAGGCGAATTCTCAATGGCGTTCGTAAGCAGAATCAATGCACGCGTCCGCAAAACGAATGAGTGCTCTGTTTAAAAAAAAGAATTTAAACAATATTAACAGCTTTTATAGTTTTATTTTATCATCCGTTAGTCTTCCCTGATCGATTTGTCTGCCTGCCTGGCGCCATATGCAGTGCGTTTTTAATAGGAGTTATCGCACCCCGCGAACCACACACGCACACAATTAGCCTAATCGACCAATGTTTTTCCGTCAGAGGCGTATCGAGCAGATTGATTATATATTATACGACTCGATATTTACCGGGCGTAGATTGATTAACGATTGTTCCCGCCGGGGAAAATGTGGACCGGCGATTCCCGTCGAGATAGGGTGCGGATCCGACCGACGCCGCGGCGGACCATCGAGCGCCAGATTAATACGACGGAGGCAATTAACGGGACGTCGAGAGGAGGAAACGTTTCTGTGCGACGACTTCGAAACGGCCGTTATGGCGTTATCGCAGATGCTTAGCAAGCCATATACAGGACGCGAGTTCCATTCGACCAGAGATATTTTTACACACGCCCCATAAAGCCCCCCTCAACATCCTCCAATTTGAGACCGACACTCTCCCAACCAGGGCGCGATTTGTAGGGGGAAGGGGGGAATCTTCCCTCTCCCACTGCGCAACTTCATCCCCCCACTGCTACATCCCCTACCACTACACCCCCCCACTGCTACATTTTCCAACAACTACATCCCTCCAAGCTCGACATATTCCCCCCACTGCTCCAGGTCACAAATCGCACCCTGCTCCCAACCCCCCAACCCCAATCTCAGCTATGGGATGACCTTTTTTGGCTTGTGAGACTTTTTGGGTGGGGAGCCCCCAGAATTTACGGACACCCGACATTCATAATTCTAGAAATAACCCTGTATTCGACGGACAGAAATGCTGATGTTCTTCGCATTTTCTCCGAGGATTGTATGCCACGTAGAGAGAGGACTGTTCCCGCGACAGACAGCGGCGTACTCAGGCATGGGCGCCCGCATATTAGGGCAAGAGGGTCACCAGCCCTCTGGAAACTGCAAATCAGTGGCGTAGCCAAGAGGGTTTGGGGGTTAAAACCCCCTTGACCGCCGAAAAAATATTTTTATGAGTTTCCATGCATTTTTAAATTTGTTGTCGCGTCTTTGGAGTCAAATCCCCCTTGGCTATAGACGATAAAGGTTTAAGTAAGAGGCGAGGACATTTTTTTGCTTGTCAGGATTTTTCCAAAGTTGGTCACGGTCAAAACCAAAAACCAAAATCCACCTTCCGAAAATCCTGGCTACGCCACTGTTACAAATAAAACCTTGCTAAAATATTAACAGTGTCCAGTGTGTTTTGCCCCTCCTGGAAAAAATTCTGTGGGCGCCCATGTACTCATGATAATGATGATGATGATGATGATGATGATGATGATGATGATGATGATGATGATGATGATGATGATGATGATGATGATAGCTACTAATGCAAATGTAATGTAGATGTTTTTAAAATTGGCCTAAATGCCGTAGGATACTAGATTGGTCTTGTATAGTATTAGACTATAGATATAGAGTATTGTGGAAGTTGTGCAGTATCCGAATGAGGCATCATGATATGTATCATCCATATATTACGTACGCAAAAAATTAATATTTCCATACACTATCCCTGTTGCACCCCGTGCATTTGGGAGGGGGCGGGGGGGGGGCAATGTTCGAAATCACGTCAAAAGAGTCCGAGCGTTGGGTTCCGGTGTTTATCTCCGGTCTACTGTACGCGATCAGCGATTTTGGTGGTATAAGCCATTAATCTGATTACCTGGGGTAGGTTGCCATTACTTTCCCCAGACCTACGTACGTTTTACCTCGCAGATTAACGCTGCTCCTCATCTTACAACCGTCCTCTATAGCGAATAAGGCTGAGTTGACCTTATCATCATCATCATCATCATCATCATCATCATCATCATCATCATCATCATCATCATCATCATCATCATCATCATCATCATCATCATCATCATCATCATCATCATCATCATCATCATCATCATCATCATCATCATCATCATCATCATTATCATCATCATCATCATCATCATCATCATCATCATCGTCGTCGTCGTCGTCGTCATCATCACAATCAACCTTAAACTCAACGCCCGTTGGTGTGTAATGCGTGTACGATGCCATCTCCACCGTTTTCTCTTTCCACAGTCGACCCTATAGCCAATTAGTAACGAGAGAAAATTGCGTTAACTGGGACAGATGCGTCCCCGTCTCTCTATGAATGCGGTGGAACCGAATGACTATGCAGTGAACGGTATGCGCCATCATCCTAAGTGGAACCACAGTCCTTGAAGAATCTCCTACTGAGATCGGTGGATAGCGTGATGCGTGAATATATATATATATATATATATATATATATATATATATATATATATATATATATATACATGGGCGCCCACACATTGGGGCAAGAGGGGACACTTGCCCCTCCTCCTGGAAAATAAAAATTCCAATATTTCCCATTGAAATTTGAAAACCTTGCTAAAATATTAACCGTGACCATTGTGTTAAGATGCGTTTTGCCCCCTCTTGGAAAATTAATGTGGCATAGCCATGACCATTATGTTTCGCCCCTCCTGGAAAAATTTCTGTGGGCGCCCATGTATATATATTATATATATATATATGTTTTATATTTGTTATATATTTGTTTTGTTATGTTATGTTTGTTGTCATGTTTTGTTATGTTTGTTATGTTATGTTCTATTCCACATCTTTATCGGAAATTGTGTCAAAAGTCGTCACGAACCTTAACAATTTTCCGTACACATATATCCTTTATTATCACGCGCGGCAGAGTATACAACAAGCAATCCAAGAGTTATCCTGCGAAATGAAAATCTGAGAGATAGTAATCCTAGAAGTAATCTTTAAAATAGCAACTGAGAATCTAGACACTGCCTGCTTGGAGTGAATTGTAGTGGAGAAAATATATCAAACATTAAATTTGCAGACGATGTGAGAGACTATACAGTGGCGGCTCCACCGGGGAGAGAGGGGGCCAGAGGCTCCCTATTGAGATAAATCCTCTCCAGTGGCCCCAGTTGGGACCCAGGGTTAAAGCTACATACATTAAACAAAAAATGACAAAGTCAACAAAGAGAAAGACAAAAAGTCTACACATTTCACTTGCCAAATCCTAGAGCCGCCACTGAATTTTATACGTTGGCGGATAACGCACGAGGATCACAAAGGCTCACGGATCAGATAAATCAAAACAGGCAGAAGATTTGGACTTTAATGCAGCAAAATCCAAAATCACGAAGTCAGCAAAGAGAAAGACAAAAAGTATACACATTTCATTAGAAGAAAATGGCAGAGAACAAGTTTGCAATTTTATGCACGTTGGAGGAGAAATTACAAGTGATGAAAGACACGACCAAGATATTAAAAGGAGAGCAACAAAGGGACTATAGAAAATGGGAAGTCTTAGGCGTATTTGAATGTGGCGGCTAAAGGATTTGGCAAGTGGGGGCGTTGGGGTGGCAACTAATCATTGGGGCCAACCATTTGTTGTTTAATGGATGTAGCAAATATAGGATCCCAAAACGGGCCACTGGGGGCCAGGCACTCTGATAGGGGCATTACTCCCTGGCTCCAAAGCGCCTCCCGGTGGTTTTGAAAATGTCACACGGAAAGATTTGGAATGCAAAAGAAATAAAGATCAGCACCAAAATTCAAATATTCAACACTATCATTAGACGAAGAGGGCGACCACAACGGATACTACTGTATATGGATCAAGGAGAAATATGGATCTTAAAACGAGCAGACGAAATGAAGACTGAAGATGCCGCAGAAATGAACTGCTTGCGAAAGATCTTCGGAGTAAGCATGCATGCAGGCTACAAAGAATAAGAAATGAAGACATCAGAAAACAACTGGGAATGCAAGAGAAAATAATAGATTAAAACCAGAAGGAGAAGGCTTCGATGGTATGGACATGTACTGTAAATAGAGTGAAAGACAACAGACTCCTATATAACGCACTCTACACATACAAAGAAGGCAAGACAGGAAGAGGAAGGCCCAGGAAAAAGTCGACGGAAATACCAGATATCAGTAATCGATGGAAAAGAGATTAATTAACAACGGAAGAAAAGATAAATGGAGAATTCTCGTGTCCAGCGATTGCCGCTAATGAGCTGGCAGAAAGCAACTATATATATGCGGATGAGATTCGTGAATGCAATGCCAAACGACTATTTGCCGTCAGATTTTTTTTTCATTACGTAGGAAATCTCTTGGATTTACTTGTTCGTAGTAGCGATTTCTCGCAAGATCATAAAAGCAGCACGACCTCTTGTTGTTATCGTTTGCAGCGTATACGTAAGATCCACGCCAGCATCAACTCGAACTCGAACGGTCGGGCGATTAATTTTTCCTCCCATTTTCGATGACTGGGAAAGGTGTACGACCGCATCCACTTCTGTTGCCATGACGACGACGACGACGACGACGACGACGTCATCCCCACCCCAAGTTCCATCCTCTTCCATATCGTGCATGCAGAATAGGGCAAAATGATTGGAGAGAGGGAGGAAGAGAGAGACAGAGACAAAGACAGAGACAGAGACATACATGTAGACATAGAGACAGAGAGAGACAGAGGGAGACATACAGACAGATAAACAGACAACACACGGGCAGACAAAGAGAGAGCCAGAGACAGATACAGAGAGATAGAGAGAGAGAGAGCGGGGAAGTGAGGTGGTTGTGCAGATAATAGCCCGGATACGGTAGAATCGTCTATCATTTACCGTGATTTAATTGAATCAGTCAGTGTGTGCACACGGGGCCACGTAACGAGAAAGGAACGAAGGAAAGTGAGAGAGAGAGAGAGAGATAGATAGAGAGAGAGAGAGAGAGAGAGAGAGAGAGAGAGAGAGAGAGAGAGGAGCGAGAGAGAGAGAGAGAGAATGGGGGGGGGTCGTGCGGAGAGGTCGAGGGTGGCGGCAAGTCGGAAGAGAATTCGACGTTCCAAATAGAATCGCTGACGGCGAACTTTTTTACGACGAAACGCTTTCGCCAACCGAAACGAATTCCGATGAAAATAAAGAACGACAATCAAGATAATCTGGACAGACAGACAGACAGACAGACAGACAGACAGACAGACAGACAGACAGACAGACAGACAGACAGACAGACAGACAGACAGACAGACAAGACAGACAGACAGACAGACAGACAGGCAGGCAGGCAGGCAGGCTACGAATCTTTGAAATTGCTTGTACGTGATTGGATCACGAATAGGTTTATCAGGCTTTTTTAGATGATGCAACTTTCCAAATCTGAGCTGTCTACGATAACGAGTTGAAATGGTTTATTTTCATTCGCCTTAGAGATTATAATCTCGGGTTAATGAGGACGTGAAGATATATTGTCTTTTTCGGCCAGTGTTAACTTTGCCAAGGAGGGGGGTCGAGTGCTGCTTAACCCTTCCACTGGTCGAGAATGAAACTTTATAGAAATGGTCGAACATTTTGAGTTTTTGCCGTTCGAGCCTACAGTTTTAGAAGCGGGAGTAGTAGAAAGCCGGCGGTCATTTTATAAAAATGTCAGATCGGGTTCCTTAGTAAAGACCAGTGGCGGCTCCACCGGGGGGGCCAGGGGGGCCCGTGCCCCACCTATTGAGTACCTGGCCCCCCAGTGGCCCCCCCAGCTGGGACCCTATACTTAATGATACATACATTAAACAACAAATAGTTGGCCCCATGATTAACGTTGCCCCCAACGGCCCCCACTTGCCAAATCCTAGAGCCGCCACTGGTAAAGACGAGTATAGGCATACATGAACGTCAGCTGACAGAAATTTTTCCAGGGGGCGCAACATTTTACTTGTCTGAAAGCACAACCAATATTGGTTTTTAACATAAATTATAAGATAGACGCAGGACTAAATGTGATGTTCTTATGAGCCAAGAGATTATCTTAATCATGTTCAGTTTGTTCGATAAATAAAAACGCTAACCTTCTAGATTCTAATACTATTTTGCTATTAAGATGAAATAGTGATTTATTTATTACCTTTTTATTTTGTAGAAATTTCAAGGAAAATCTATTTTACACATGAAACTTTTGTAGTAACGGCTCTTGCATGCCACTAACTAGGAACAGTGGCGTAGCGAGGGGGCAGGGGGCGAAGCGCTCCAGGCGGCACTTGCTCTAGGGGCGGCACTTTCGAGATTTCTTTTTTTTTTTTTATTTTTTTGCTCGGTAGAGAATTTTTTGATTTGCTTGTCAGAGAATTTAGCCGAGAAACGGTAACCCTTTTTGCTTGTCAGACTTTTTTCAGAGATTTGAGGGCGGCACTTTTATTCTCGCCCCGGGCGGCACTTTGTCTCGCTACGCCACTAACTAAGAAATGCATTTTCTAAAACGCCGACTATGGCAATATTAATTTCTTTTCATTTGATAGAAATCTTATTTTCAAGCAGTCCAAAACTGAAAGTTTCTCATAGCAAATTGCAACATCGCGAGCATATTTCACAATGTCCCCGGCACAAGAAAAGAGCCACTTTCCCTTTCAACCAGACAAGCAAACGTCGACCGGAAATAGAGAAAGCTCACAGATAACAACGCTAAACACAATTATACATGCAGAGCTCAGGCGCCTCATACTGTCCTATCGCTGGATGTACATACGTATACAAAATTATACAGGGCTCGTCCACAAATGACGTAACGCGCCTATGGGGAGAGGGGGTCCGGACATTTGTTACGAAGGTGTGACGAGGGGAGGGGGTTCCGTAAATGTGACGTAACGCAACACAAAATTTTTAAGTGACGACCTTTTTTTTTTTTTTTGCTTGTCAGGATATTTGGAGAGGAAAAATACAAGGATGACTTTTTTGCTTGTCAGTATGTTTGGAGAAGGAAAAATAGATGGATGGATGACCTTTTCTTGCTTGTCAAGACTTTTCGGAAGACGAAAAGGGGGGTCGGCCCGTTGTTACGTCATACTTTAGGGGGTCTGACTTTTTGTTACGTCGTGTTACGTAGAGGGGGGTCAACAAGTGCCAAAATAGAGTTACGTCATTTATGGACGACCCCACATATCAATACAATACATACATTAATATATTTGATTATGCATTATAGGATTACATTTTATTTACTATATATTTATATATATATATATTATATATATATATATTATATGTGCGTGGGTGTGTGCGTGGGTGTGTATGTGTGTGTAGATGAATGATTGTGTATGCACTTAAGCTAATTGTTTGTTTAGCTCCTTAGCTTGAATATAATTGATGATCATATGATATATATATATATATATATATATATATATATATGAGCAATTACTGATTGGCTGACGGTTGCTCGGTTACGCGTAGGTGTAATCGAATTAGTTGAGATTTAAACAGAAATCCAAGCAAAGCTCCTGGATTTCTGTTTGTCTTCTTTTCAACTCGATCCCTTCGTGATAAACCACACAGACACGCCGCACACACATACACACAGACATACAGACATACAGACACATAGACCTTCGACATCGCAGGGTACCGAACAAACAAGGAATTAAAATTATGTAGCCTATGTATATATGTTTGTAGGTATGTATATACTATATATACATATGGATGTATATATGTATATATGTATGTATGTATGCATTCATGTATGCATGTATGTATTTGTAGATGTGTATATATGCATGTACAGGGTGTAAAAGTGAAAAGGGCACCCCTTTATGATATTTAATATCTCGGCTGCGTGTATAGCGATTTCAATGAATTTTATAGGCCATATACCTGGGAATGTTTCTGATGTAGTTGCCAAATTTCATATTGATAGCTTTAGAGTTTGCTAAAATATGGCCAAAAAACTAAAGAGACCCAAATTTTAAAATTGACAAACAGAAGATAACGTCATAGTAATTTGTATCGTTTTAAAGTCTAAAATTGCGTCGTTGTCATTGCGCCAGACAAGGTCAAGGGTTACTTACGGCCAACAGATAAACACAGCAGCATTATGATTGGCTGCAGGACTGTCATGATATGCTTGGAGAAGATTTCATATTCCAGCAAGACGGAACACCTGCCCACTCTGCTCTCAGGACCCAGAATTTTCTGTAGCAACATTGTCCAGATTTCATCAAGAAAGATGACTGGCCACCCAACTCCCCAGATATAAATCCACTTGACTTCCACGTCTGGAGAATCATGCTCGACAGATATCAAAAGTATCAGCCAAAGCCACAAAACATCACGGAGTTGAAGACGGTGCTGAAGAATATCTAGGAGAGTTTGCCAGAGAACCAGATCAAGAAGTCGATACTGTCAGTGAAGAAGCGCTTGTCGGCATGTGTGAAGGCCGAGGGGGCATTTTGAGCACCTGTTCCCTTAGCAAATCATCTGAAATCCCTTTTCAAACGGCCCTTTTCAGGGTCAAATAAATAAAAAAATTAATTTTTATCACTTTATTATGACGTTATATTCCAATGTCAATTTCAAAATGTGGGTCTCTTTAGTTTTTTGGCCATATTTCAGAAAATACTAAAGATATCAGCATGAAATTTGGCAATTGCATCAAAAACATTCCCAGGTATATGGCCTAAAATTTCATTAAAATCGCTATACATGCAGCCGAGAGATTAAATATCTTTCACTTTTTCTTATGTGTGCATGCACGCATGTGTGTATGTGTGTATGTATGCGTGTATTCATGTATGTACTGTATATGTTCGTTATTAACCTCGTGTATAGCTACCGATTTAAATGTCTTACTTCTTGGAATCTGAGCACTTCTATGAATGAGTGAGGAATTACTTTAGATTTAAGACAAAGTTCAATAAAGTAAACTACTCGGCAGTGGGCTATAATATATTATATCTCGAGGGAAGAGAGATTTCCCTTAATCCTTTCTTATCTCACGTCTCCGACATCGTTAGCTTCCTCAAAAGAACTGATACATTCATTCCACGAACATTTCTTGTTCATTGGCAATAAATGAAGGATAGAAACTGAAAAAATGCCTTTTTGTTCAATCTTCGTTTCGCTGACCATACACATATTATAGCCGACATACTTTGGCAGTACGTCAAGAAACAGTATAACTTCAGATAAGTAGTCCCTCGTAAATTACAAGTATCCAGGAAATGGCGGAAAAAGGGAGAATCTTTTACAACGTAACGTGTGTTCCAGGCGTTTTTTTCTTGTTTTCGGAGTCCGAATTATTTACCTTTAGGCTCACGATCAGGTATATAATCTAGTTTTTGCGTGGTTTCTTATGGACTAACTCATCGAGCAGTTACAATTCGTTGTGCATAGGCCTAGAGGTCTATAGACCTATAGGTCTATAGGCCGACGAGATATTAGATTAACGACGCTTGTTGCTAAGTGATGTGTGTAGTATTTTCTTCTTGTCTAACTTGTTCCGGAGTTTGTCGCGGAGATCTCTATAGTTGTTCAGAGATGGCCATGGGTTGGGTTGACCTATGGGTTGGGTTCGTTGGATTGGGCTGGGTCAGACTTTTCCATATTTATGGTGGGTTCAGTGGCGGCTCTAGGAAAATGCAAGTGGGGGCCGTTGGGGTGGCAACTTTAATCATGGGGCCAACCATTTGTTGTTTAATGTATGTAGCATTAAGTATAGGGTCCCAACTGGGGGCCATTGGGGGCAGGCAGTCAATATTGCCTGGCATGGGTGGAGGCCACTGGTTGGATTGGAGATTTGATGGGTTGAGTTGGGTTGGGTTCTAAAATATGGACCCGTGGCCAGCTCTGTCGTCGTCGTCGTCGTTCCTCCGTCATCCGAACTGCCGTCCGTAGTTTCTACCGCATATTAATCGCAGAAACGCCAGGCGAAAGTCCCGGTTGAAGATCGTGTAGATGATGGGGTTCAGCGCCGAGTTGCAGTACCCGAGCCAGAAGGTGACCGCGAAGACGGACCCGGGCACCGCCAGCCCGGTCAGCGAAGTGACCGGATAGATGGCGAAGAAGGGAAGCCAACACCCGACGAAAGACGCCATGACGATCCCGAGAACGACGGTGGCCCGGCGCTCGCGGGCCCTGGCTATGCGCCGCCTGGTCCTCTCCGTGTCCGTCGTCGTCGTCGATGTCGGCCGGCTGCTGCTGCTGCTGCTGCGGCCGTCGTCGTCGTCGTCCCTCGGGTCCCGGGATGATGGTGGCAGCGAAGGAGAAGGGACGAGGAGACGGTCGGGCGGCCCCGAGGGGCGCAGATCCGTTCCGATCGTGATCTTGCGATGACGGCGGCGGCGGCGGCGGCGGGGTCTTCTACGCTGCCTCTTGGGATTGGAGGAAGAGGAGAAGCGGGAGCAGGAGCGGGGGAAGAGAGGGAGCGGGGCGCTAAGCGTCCGTGCCGTTCGAAAGTTCTTCTGGAGCCGGAGCTCTCGCGGGCGGCGGCGGGACAGTCGCTTTCCGGCTGCGACGACGACTCGTCGGGAAGCAGCTTCCGGTTTTCGTCGTCCTGGTTCTGCGTTACAGACGACGTCTCCGTGAGACTATCGAGGAACAGAAGAGTCCGGTCGGTGCTGACTGCTGCTGCTGCTGCTGCTGAGCAGCTGCTGCTGTTGCTGTCGTCCCAGCAGCCGTCCTCCGTTCTGTCGTTCCGGTCCAGGTCGCCGGATGCTTCGAAGCAGCATTTGCCGTTCGCGCCTCCTCCTCCTCCTCCTCGGTCCTCGGTCGGTTTGGTCGTCGTCGTGCATGGAACGCCTCCTCGCCTTCCCACGCCCTCCACTTTCCGTCTTCCACGGTCCGCCGGCCAGGCGATGGTCCGGATCCACGCTCGTCGTCGTCGTCGGCGGCGGCGGCGGCGGTGGATTCACTCCGTCCCTGCCGACGGGACGCAGACCGAGTCCTTGCTTCACACCGGATCTCGCCACCTCCTCCTCCTCCTCCTCCTCCTCATCATCATCCATCCTCCTCCTCCTCCTCCTCCTTCTCCTTTTCCGCCCGATCCCGTGTCTTTCTGCGTTTGTTGTTGAGGCTTCGGCGCGCCCTCTGTCGAGCGGCCAGGTAGATCTTGAAGTAGACGAGGACCATGAGCACGAGCGGCAGGTAGAACGACCCGAGCGCCGAGTAGACGACGTACCCGGGTTCCTCGCTGAGGACGCACAGCGGATATCCGTACTTCGTCGGCTGCGGCCGCTTCCAGCCGACCAGAGCGGCGGAAGACAGATGACCATCGACAGGACCCAGACGACCGATATCATCACGACCGCCCGTCTCTTCGTCCTCAGCCGGATGTAGGCGATCGCCCGCGTGATCGACCAGTAGCGATCGAGGCTGATGAGGCAGAGGTTCAGGATGGACGCGGTGCAGAGCAGGACGTCGGTGGACAGCCACAGCTGGCAGACGACCTCGCCGAAGTGCCAGTAGCCGGTCAGCTCGTTGGCGAGCGACAGCGGCATGACGAACAGGCCGACGAGTAGGTCGCTGACGGCGAGGGATGCGATGAACCAGTTCTGCAGACCCTTGAGGTTGCGATCGACGGCGATGGCGGCAACGACGAGGCAGTTGCCGACGACGATCGCCAGCATGATGACGGTTACGAAGACGGACGACAGGACGATGTGCCGCCAGCCGTAGAGGCTCGGGTAGGGAAATCCTGTCATCGGATCGACCGTCGCCGTGGACGGTTCGATGTCGATCATCGAAACGGAATCGGTTTCGTCGAATGACGCATCGGAGGCGTTCAGAGTCATCGTCTGGTTGTCACGAATAGAGACAACACAGAAATACTCATCTCAACACAGGAGAAATCCTATTAATTCAATTAAAATTCAGTTATTATTATTATTATTATTATTATTATTATTATTATTAGTAGTAGTAGTAGTAGTAGTAGTAGTAGTAGTAGTAGTAGTAGTAGTAGTAGTATTATTATTATTATTATTATTATTATTATTATTATTATTATTATTATTATTATTATTATTATTAGTAGTATTAGTAGTAGTAGTAGTAGTAGTAGTAGTAGTAGTAGTAGTAGTAGTAGTATATAGCATTATTATTATTATTATTATTATTATTATTAGTAGTAGTAGTAGTAGTAGTAGTAGTAGTAGTAGTAGTAGTAGTAGTATATAGTATATTAGCATTATTATTATTATTAGTAGTAGTAGTAGTAGTAGTAGTAGTAGTAGTAGTAGTAGTAGTAGTAGTAGTAGTAGTATTTTATTATTTTATCAGAAGCCATCAAGCCATCACTTTCAATCTGCAGTGCAATTGCATAATCGCGCGATCGAGACCATAAGATTCTGTCTAGACTACCATAGTATAATGAACGTACCGTAGATTAATCCGCATAGCACCGAAGCTGCTGTATTTTCAGGCGTATAAGACTGCGCGTCGTATGGGCGGCGTAGGTAAGATGCGCATCACTGGTCTCGCGGCGGCGGCGGCGGCGGCGGGGGAGGCGGAGGCGGAGGCGGCGGCAGCGCCACCTAGCGGCATCAACCCCGAATCAGTTCGTTAGGACTCCAGTCACGAATGCTTCGTCCAGCCGACCGGATCAGAACCGATAGCGGCCGCCCTTGCGTCGTCCCTCTGCCGGACGACTCCGAGCGGCACGAGGCGGCGATGGATCGGCAGTGAGAACGTTACACGCTCTTCCGCGGACGACGTATGCAAGGCGTTCGCACGTCGACGTATGACGACGTCAGAGGGAAGCGGTCGCTGGACGCCGCTCTTGCCGCGATATTTCGTCTTCGTGCAATCGAGTCTCTGGTAGATTTTATAGACGATACTCGGACGAGTATTTCGATCACAAAAGTCGTTCTGCTCAGAATATAATGTAATCTATACTACTACTAATGCCAATACCAGTGGCGTATTTACCATTGGGCCATTTAATGGCCCCCTTTGGTCTTGAATAAAAAGGTTCAATTTTTAGTTTAACTTGTCAGGTCGAAAGTGTCTATTAAAATCCTAAATTACTAGTAGTAGTACTAGTAGTATTATTAGTAGTAGTAGTAGTAGTAGTAGTAGTAGTAGTAGTAGTAGTAGTAGTAGTAGTAGTAGTAGTAGTAGTAGTAGTAGTAATAATAATAATAATAGATAATGATGAAGTAATAATAATAAGATAATAATAATAATAATAATAATAATAATAATAATAATAATAATAATAATAATAATAATAATAATAATAATAATAATAATAATAATGTGATCTCAAGTGGCTTATGAGCTTGTGCGAAAACTAGGCCTACCATAAATTCATCGCCTTCCGATTGAAGCAATTACCGATTTCCAGAACTTTCGTACGTTCGTCTAAACCTCATAATATCGTTTAAAAAATTATTCTTGTGATACTCTGATATTAAATGCTGCATGCATCACCTTACCAGTAACCGCATAACTACACACAGCATAAGTTGAACAAATGATTAGTCACATTAAAAAAGAATTAGCCAAATGTTTAAAAGAGGTGTTTTATCCAGGCCTGTTAGGAGGGGAGATCCACCCCAAACCTTAAAATCACCCCCCCCCAAAAAAAATCCGAGCACTAAAAATTTTGTTGCATTGAACTGTGCCTTTTCCCTCCAGCCAAGTCAATCCCCAAGACCTGGAGTTTGGATGAAACACTGTCTAAAAGGCAGTTGGCAAGAAAAATACGTGCAAGAGACCGCTTGCAACTATTATAATCAGGGTGCGATTTGTGACCTGGAGTAGTGGGGGGAATATGTCGAGGTTGGGGGGGGTATGAAGTTGTTGGGAAATGTAGCAGTGGGGGGATGTAGTGGTGGGGGGATGTAGCAGTAGGGGATGCAGTTGGGCAGTGGGGAAAGATTCTCCCCTTCCCCCTACAAATCGCGCCCTGATTATAATCGCTATCGATAATTATCAGTGATTCAGTCTTTGCGTGCACTTCTATAGCGCCATCGTACAACGCAATTAGACTCCGAGAACGAAAATCGTCACTCTCCCCCGACATTCGTCTCCCATAATTGCAATCACGCGCTTTTATAGCGCCAACGTTTGCAGCCAAATTCACCGAACCGTAAACCGAAGTTAAGTATGCCTTTTGTCGCGATTACCGACAAATTGCGCTATAAGCATTCTGACTCACGGCAGCGTAGCATCGCTATTGAGACCTTGTGAGCGTTGATCAGCCGTTAATCGAATCGCTCGAATCAGCGCTCCATAGATGATGATAGGTCCAGTGTATATTTGATGCCCGTCGGAAAGGAATGCG